>VXBR01010782.1:414871-555821 GCA_013400215.1 Cisticola juncidis | reverse complement strand
GCACCCCGCCGAGCGGGACGGGCGGCCCGGATTGCGGACGAGAGGGTCGCGCCCGCTCCGCGGGGTTTGAAATTCCTGCCCGATTGGGCCGAACAAGGAGCGGGGTAGCGTCCGAACCTCTCCCCTGCACCTCTCAAGCCGCTCACCCGCGGAGCGGACCCCGTTCCCACCCCCTGCCCAGGTCTCCACTCCTTCGCCCGCGGCTGGCCGAGCGGGCGGGAGGGCGCGCACCATGTGGATCCAGGTCCGCACCATCGACGGCACGGAGACCCAGACCATCGACGATCTCAGCCGCCTCACCAAGATCGAGTGTCTGCGGGAGAAGATCGAGGAGACCTTCCGCGTGAGCCCCGACCGCCAGCGGCTCTTCTACCGGGGCAAGCAGGTGAGGCCGGAACTCCCCTGTCCAGGGGGACCCCCGAGGGTCGCCCCTGATCCCGGGCACTTCTCTTTGTGCGGCTCAGGGGTCCCCGTCTCCACCCATGTGCCGTTCTATGAGCTCCCGCTTTTGTTTACTCGCGGGTCTGGGGGGGAAGGGAGGGCAGCGGGGAGCCTGCCCTGACAGAATGCTCCGGGACCCCCATTTTCCCCGATGAAGTAAAAACCCTGGGGAGTAAAACCCCTCACCCCTCTCCGGTTCCTGGTGAGACCCCTTTGTGTGTTTGTTTTCCCACCTGAGCGGCAGGAGGCTCCTCCCCCGGCTCCCGCCTTCATCCTGCCCAAATGACAGGGTTGCCGGATGGATGCGGGAGGAAGGAGGGAGCTGCCCCGGGCCGGCCGGGCAGGGCGGGAAGCGGGCCGACCGTGAGCGGTTTCCAGGGGAAACGCTGCCCCGGCTCTGCACGTGGCGGGGTGGGGAGAGGCGGCGACGCGGGGTTCATTGGCGCGGGCAGAAGTTGTGATGCCACGGTGTCCTCGACTTGTGAGTCCCGGCGCGGGATAAGGGCGACTGCTCGCAGTCCAGCGACACACTTCATTCCCACCAGGGGAAGCCTCTGTGGCAGGGGTGACTGGCTGTCAGGGTTCCGTGAGGCAATACCTCCCTTCCCCCGGAGTGATGAAAAGATTTTGTTCTGAATAGGTCGCCTCAGGCCGTAACTTTTCTGATGGGTGTAACCTTTGAAGCCGCGTTACGTAAACTGCGAGGTGTGCGCAGTGCTCGAATAGTGAAAGTGAGGCATAGCTAATACCTGGCGCGAAAGGCACCGAATGTGTGGTATATTTTCAGGGAAAGTGACTCCGAAGATGCACTTTCTTACAGCAGATGAATGTCGAAGCATTCACGTAAGCTGAGGAATGCAGGACAGTGAAATTTCTGCCTCAAAAGGGATAAAGTGTATACCTTTACAAATATGTGGAAAAAAACTTAAAAGATAGAAATTTAACTGTTAACCAGGAGGCAAGCATTAGTGGCTAGATGATGAGCCTAGATTTTGAACCAATAGCAAATGACTAGGTTTTTGTGTTTCACAGACTGAGGACAGTGAGCACTTGTGAGGGCTGGTCTCTAAGGAACATTATGTACAAATATGTGTTTTTCTGAAGAAATCAAATTAAGGAGCATGAGTCTTGGTATTGAGTAACCTTCCCAGCTTTGTTCTGTGCTAGCACACTTCTTTGAGTATAGATGTTTATGTGTGACAAACCCGAGGTTTTTACCCCTCATTCTTTATCTGAGAAGCAGAGAAGATGAGCCTGTAATGAGTTTACTTTTCTGTGTACTCTGACAGTGGCCAGACAAATTAGTGTGAACATTTTAGTTAACAGATGTCTTGCTTGAGAAAACGGGATAGTAAAATATTATAACTGAAGTTGCCTACATGAGCAGCATTTGTGAGTTTGGTATTTAGTATATCCAGTTTAGGACACAGTTGGGATCATGTTCAGTGAAGAGCTAGGGAATTGTTTTTATAGTTTCACTCGCCATAAATGTTAATTTTTCTTATAATTCCCATAATTAATTCTGAGTTTACTTCTTCATGATGAGTTGCTTTTCTGTTTCCATGGTGCTCATAAGAAAAAAGGTCAGAAGAGTTGCTCTTGTACAAGTAAAACTGAGTATTGAGAACATGAAACGAAATAACTTGATTCCTTAGGGCTGTGATAAAATATTGATTACAATATTAAGAATAACAAAAAGCCACTTTGGTTAAATGTGAAATGAAGAGAAGGCAGTATACTGAGGTGAAAACTTGAAAAACCCCTAAATATTGCTGTATGTGTTGTAAAAAAGTATTATCTAGGTATTTATCTGGTTAGCGCTTAGTGGGGTTAAATCTAGAAGTCTGCTAATAGAACTGTGATCCTGCTGGTGAATGCTGCTTACTGTAGTCTCTCTGCGAACTTCTAGAAATCCTTGGATGTTGCAAGTGGTGGGAAGCCTGGCTAAGTCATGTCCTTCTAAAAATGGGAGATGTATGAGGTTATAAGCATGTAGAAACCTAAGTGAGTCATTGTTTATGGGCTGAATTTCAACAGCATCATGTTCTTAGCTTGCAGCAGAGAACAATTTCAACCAAGATTTTGAGTTGGAGCCATTATTTTACATTTTTTTGAGAGTATCTGTGTCCAGTTAATGTAGTTAATTTGCTATACTGTAGTTTGCTGTTGTCTCATCTTCAAAGAGAAGTGCAAGAACTTAAATGGTCAGCATTTCTCATGTCTGTTTTTAAGGGTTAAAATACCATAGAACTACGGGAGGAAACCTAGTGTTGTCATTAATTTAGTGCTTTGTATTATTGGTGTGTTGTTTTGGTTTTTTTTCCCTTGTAAATGCTAGGAATAGCACTGCTGTGTTGAATAGGTTGGCATCTTTTCTTTTACTGCCGGAAGAACCTACCATTCACGTATGACACTGAAGATTGACCAAGATAGTATTGCTCTATAATATGTACAGGGCATCCTGTGTTCTCTGGGGCTCCACAGTTCTGCAGAGCTGAATAACTCTACTAGCCACAGAAGTCAAGGCGTATTCTAGATTGATGTAGAACTTTCAGAGAATGTTTTTTTGTTGTTGTTCTTAACTCTGCAGTTAGCCAGAGAAGTCTACTGAACATAGAAACTTATGTTTCCTGCATTAATGTCTCTTGCTTTCCCTCTTGAAATCATTATCTGGAAGGATTTTCCTATAGGGTCAGGAATATTTCCTTATGCTAGAATAAAACATATTTTAACCTTGTCCTGCTATACAATTCACATCTAATATTTTTATGGGTTATATATTAACTCTGAGTAAACTTGTTCTTAGAGAAATTCAGAAAAGCCAGATGACAATCTTGTTTTCCAGCAGCATATTCTATCTCCTAATTGGAAAAAATGTGAAGCTGTTCTTGAGAATAGAAATTCTCAGTTTATTAATGAAAGTGAAGGCAGTATCTTAGCACTTTGACCTAGGAGAGCAGATGTTCTGTAGAACCAAGTTACAGTCATTGTGGGATTTATAGTTTCTTTCATTTACAATGCCAGAAAAATAGAGCAGTATAAATACATGGAAGTTTAATTTTGAAAAAGTACCAGAGAGCTTAAGGTTTTCTATAAGACTGTAAAAGTATTAATACCTACTTATGTTTTGCATATAGCTAAACCTTTGCACTCTTCATTTCAGCAATATCTACTCTTTGTGGAAGATAAGAACTAAAGTCTTTTGTTGGCTTCTCTCATCGTCCCATCCCACCCTGTTGGAATTTGAATTAGGTGAAAATTTGTAAATGACTGCTATTAAAACCCCCCATTATTTCAGTATATTTTCCATAGTGCTTACCAGAGTAGGGAAAAAAAGGCATTGGAGCCCAAAGGTTTCTTTGCCAATGTAGAAGTCAGTGACTGAAATGACTTTTGAAATCATTAGTCGTCTTGGTGAGGAAACCACTCCTAACCTGTTTCATGGGAGATTAAAGTCAGCAGGAGGAGGTGAGAATATTGAAGCTATTTATTTACTTAAGGTGAAAGTTGCTGCAAATCAGGCCTACTTCACTAGAAGAAATTCAGCTCTGCTTTTGTGCACTGAGAAGTACGGTAGTATGCATCATGTTACTTAGCTGTGCAAATTGAATATTTAAATTCTAGTTTGTCAGACCCACGCTGTAATGTCCAAGTATTTAGGGTTTTGTTTCTGTAAAATTTAACTGAAACAGTAGAGGGGTAAGAGGAGTGGAGGAACTTCAGCTTTGCATGAGAATACGCTTGTGGTAAGGTAGGTTCAGTAAAACACACAGTTAAAAATCTGGCAATAGGGCATGCCTTTATTATACAAGACCTCTAGCTTTTGGGTGACCTGGCCTGGTACAGCCCATAGTGGGGGGAATCTCATGTGAGTTTAAGCTTCCAAACTTCAGGTTTGTATACTATATGTTTAAGTCCTTCTTACTACTTACAACTTCGGTGAATTTCCCTAAGGCTAGAAAAGCAATACTTGTGAAGTCATTCCCTCAGGAATGGGAGTGCTAAGCTTATTCATAGAACAATTGAATTTCTTAGCACAGACTCTTCCCAGCTTTATTTTGCTTGGAAAACTGTAAACATTTTCAGCTGAAGCTGTCCAAACCCCATCTGCTTCAGGCAGAAATCTGGGGTGAGAAATCTTCAGCTGGAGTAGTTAAGTCTTTTATTTTAGAGAAACAATTTGAAGAAACCTTAGAAGGGGAGTAATTCCCATTCTTTGATGGCATTCTTCAATGGTAACAAGCAGCTCTGTACTGTGAGGAGAGTCGTCTGGAATCTTCAGGTCAGATATGATCAGACTGCATGCCAAAATGAATTCGTGGTGTATACTCAAAACTTACCTGATAGGAGTTTTGGTAGGCCTGTGAGTGAGTTTTTATTATATGATTGCAGAAGTTTACTATAATCATCTTCTGGTTAAATTAGTACTGTAAAGCTACTAATGCTGTTTACTATTCTTGGGTGTGATTGCCTTTGTTATTTAAAGCATCTAAACAAATGGCAAAACAAAGAGGCGAAAGGTGAAAACAGAATGCTTTGTACTGTTTTGTATATGTTATTTAAGTATTAGGAACCTGAAAGAGCATTATGTAACCTCTAAGAAATTGCAGCCAACTTTAGGGCTGTATTTTATGGCATGTATATTTGCTCACAGAATACACTGAGTTGGAAGGGACCACAGGGATCATTGAATACAACTGTTCATCCTGCACAGGACATCCCCAAGAGTCACACTGCACACTTAAGGGTCACACATTCACATAATTCAGTTAGGATAGTTTAGTACATGTAATTTTTAAAATTAGTCTGGAAGCTCTTAGAAAATTAACATTTTTTAGTATTATAAAGAACTCCACAAACCCCTAGATGTAGAATACACCCATGCAAGAGCTAGACTGACAACTAGATGATGAGGATTTTTCATGATAATATGCAGTCAAATGTAGATATCAATAATGGAAGTTATCAGAGGATTCTCTTAATTTAATGTTAGTTAAATCTCAACTGTTAATGATTTAACTGTAAAATTATGTAAAAATGTAGTTAGTTTTTGGTGTAGTTTTTAGATTTTTGTTGTTGATTATGGAAGCTTGAGATAATAATCAGTTCTTCATTACAGGTGTCCTCACAAGCAGATAGCCATTTGCTCTCACTGCACTACTGTTGCTGATCTTGAGTTGCCTTTGCTATAGAAGCCCATACCATCATACAGGAGGTACTTGACCCTTCTCACCTAATCAGCACAGGGGTGGATGATTCTTTCTGTACTGCTGAGGATCTCTATGCAGCATTATATTTTGACATGCTTGCTTTTTTTTTGATGACAGTATCAAGTAATCCCAAAGAGCATCCAGAAGACAGCATGAACTTTTTATTTACTTAATTAGAAGGCTCCTTAGAATGGCAGAAGAAGAGAAACCTTGCTGCTCTAACTTCCAGCTAGAAGTTAATGAGCAAATGTTCCTTAAATGGGATTTAGAGTTGCATCCAAGAAGAAACTACCATATCTAAATTAACAATTTTTTTCTGTATCTCTGTAGCAAAGGAATAATAATCTTCAAACATGAGCTACTTTTTAAAAAGTTTAACTTGGAAGAGGTGCAAACTTGAACCCCCTGAAGTCATTAGTGGAGGCTGAACATAGCTGCCTTTACCATGATTTTCTGATAAAGTCAGGAAGTCTTTTCTTGCAGCTCTTATCTTTCAGCTGTTTTTGTGTTGGTACTAACCTTGTACACTGGACTCTATCTTGGGCTGTATTTATTTCAGATCAAAAGGTAAAGTGTGTTGGTTCCACCTATATACTTTGCAAATAGTTCTTTAGAGAAGATGTAAAACCCTCTTGTTTATTGGAGAATGTAGGCTTTTGTTCCTAATTTTAGGTACAAAGCTTCAGATGTCAGTGTCTTCTCAGAGAAAGCTAGTCTTGTTGATTGAGGACTGTGTCAGCAACAAGATTCTGTGTATTTGGTGTGACCTTGTTGGGATTTTTGGTGGCATCACATCTTCAAACATTCTCATAGGTTGCTTAGAAATGTGAGTATTTTGGCAAAAAATTGACAGAACTGAGTCTAATTTGGACCATACTCTCCAGACAATAATAACTTGTTTGGTTACTGTTATGAAATGTTGTGGTCTGTCTGTATTCTGTTTTGGATGAATATGGGTCTAGAGCCTGTCAGAGTTGGATGTCCAGATAATTCACCAACTTCTGTATTTCTCTAAAGCGAGAGCAAAGGAAAAGTAATGATTTTATCTTTTTTAAAGTCTTTTTAATTTATGAGTAAATTCTCCTTCTTGAAATGAGGGAATGATCTGTCATTTGCATCTGTTTTTTGACAGCAAGCCATGAAATGCAAATCAGGAAAAAAAGCACTAGTAAGTCTAACCTAGGGTTTCTTTTTTTATTTCTGAGGGTGACCCATGGTTTCTTTGGTATTTCTTTTCAAGCACAATAGAAGTTATTTCCTATTTAGGAAAGTAAATCTGTATTGTAGTTAGTTTTTGTGTAAGACTAGTAGGTGTAGCTATTTGATTTGTGTTAGAATCTCTGCCAAAAATGCCAGTAGCAATAAGGAGGAGAGAGTTAGGAGAAAACTTGCAGGAGTACCAGAGTAAAACCAGTATGAACAGAGTGTGTTTATGACTGCAGAGTGTATATGTAAAAACCTCAATTAAATGTGAAGAGAGCCCAAGCCTACAGTTCAGAACTGGTCTGCCATTGATGTGTGATAAGGAGTCTGTAAACCTTGTAGATGTGCAGTCTCAGCTTAGAGATGTTTGCCTTCCTATCCTCTTAATAAAATGGATCATTGTTCAGGGCTGGAAATATCTTGCACATTCAACAGTTACTGATATGTCTGAAGACATCACTGATGGCATCAAAACTGCCCCATGTATCAGAAGAATATGGGATGTTTTAGTAGAATGATCACCAGACAAAATGTTTTTTTAAAGAGCAGACTGTATGGAACTTGTAACAAATACTGTTAAACCTACAGCTGCTTGAGGAGGAAGTAGATCTCTTGAAGTTGCGTGTACTTGGAGACAGCCTATATTAAATCTATAAAGACAGTAATTTTCTTAAGTGGTTGGCTACTAGATTCCCCTTTTATTTAGCTTTTGTCTCCTTGAAGCTGAACTTCCATGTGAAACAGTGTCACTACACAGTTACTGTAACAACATGACCATGTGCCTGCTATTCTGAATGTGGTTAATTGTTGTGGTGTGAGTTTTTGCTTTGAGTTTTCAGGCTAGCTTTCTATTTCATTTGTGTTATGATTTAAATTACACATGTTGTTAAGTGTCAATTCCTTTGCCTGACAGCTGGCCACTCCCCATAAGCTTGCCCACTGGCCCTTAAACATTTATCCCTTCCCTAAGCCCCTCCTTCCCCAGTTGTCAATCTCTGTATCCCTGCCTCTATTTCTAGAACCTTCCTTGCCAATCTTCCCTCGCTTCATATATCATTTGCTGTTTTGTATCATTACACTGCTTTTGCTATTCCCATTGGTTTGTTTTCTGTATTCCCCGCCTTAGACCCCTCCGTAAGTGTGCCCTCATTGGTTGCTTGCTTTGAATTGCCTGTGCATAAAACTCACGGCGGGAGTTGTGCTCCCCGTGTTTGGAGTCCAGCCTTTAGTTGTTGTGCTTCAGTTGTACCATTAATAAATCTCCTCAGTTCACCCCAAGACCCGTCTCGCCTCTGCTTTCCCTCTGTGCCCCAGACAGACTTTGCTGAGAGCATCGGAGTCCCTGTGGGGAGGTGAGAGCTCCCCAGGGGAAGTGTCGCACCCCTCGCTGCCCTGTGCCCTGGGACACATCTGAAGCGCACGCCGCGACAGTTAGTGATGTATTTAAAGATAGCAGAGTCCTTATGCATTCTTTTGAATAGAATCCAGGTGGAGATTACAGTTTTTCAATGTGAAATTAAAAATACTGGTTCTCTTTCAGCTTTGAAAATGGAAGCAAACTGAGCACACTCTGAGACTGGCTGAAGTCCATAAACTAGGGCCCAGTGTTGGGTAGTAAAGGTTACTTTGTTTTTGTCCTGAGCTGATCCCATTGCCCAAAATTCACTACTATATACTGAAAAGCTGAGTTTTAGTTGAGTTTTCAGTTCCTAGATGCTGATTAGAGGTATGTTTGAATGCTTCTGTGGAATTTAATTACAACAGCCTTTTTCAGGCAGGAAATACTCGGTTTGTACATCAATCTTAAGTTGAAAATACATGAAGTTCTCAAGTCCACTTTGCTTTCTTTCAGTAAGTACTCAGCTGAAAGTTGCAGTTCTTGGTTTCTTCAGACTAATACTCTCTGGATAACTCCTAACAAACTCTTAACCAAGGCTTTTTACCAAACTTGAGCTAAAAGAGCTTTACCTTTACACATTTTCTGTTAAATTTGCCCGGTGCATGTAATGCCTGTGCAGAATAAGACTGATGTCACTTAACTTTTCATTGTACTTTGTTAATTAAAGAGCTCATCTGCATTCATTATAGTTTATTTCATCTGTATTGCTAGATGCAGGCACATTTCTTGAAAAGAAAACCTCAGAATATGCTTAAAGGCACACTCATAAGTGATTGAATATCTTGACTGTCAAGTGGAGTGGCTGGAAAGTCACCAGCTTCTCGATCACAACTCAAGATTTAAAAATTATTGTGTGCTTTCTTGAGTGATCTCTCTACATGCTGAAGAAGCCATAAGGAGCTGTCCTTCTGCTGGGATTGGTAGTTAATGTGATAGTAATTGGTAAATTAATTGTCAGACAATTTTTTTTACCCACGTAATGCAGTAGCATACCACACTCAGCATGATTATTCATGTTTATGTAAGTATAGCTTCTACATGCTTTTAAAGTAATTTGTGGCTTGATGTCTCAAGTTCTTTTAACAGTGATAGTAGGGAGCTATCACTTCCAGTATTGTATTGCTGTCTGCCCTTGTGTAGTAGTGTAAGCATGGTGCTGTGTTACCTTTAAGTATTTATAAAAACCTTCTCTAGGACTATTTTGAAATTAGTGTCTGTAATGCATGATGATGAAAATACCTTTGAAAGATGTGATTTGTTTATCAACTTAAAAGTGGTAGTGTGTTAGATACAGTAAAGCTAGTTGCTCTTCTGTGTCATTTTATTCAGAATATGTTAATAAAGCCTTAAAGGCTTTTGAAGCATGCCAGTCTTTAAGAGGAATTGAAACTGAAAGTGAAATCCACTTATAAGGAAACAAATGCGTCCTTTTCTTACTACAGTAGGATCAGAAGACCTAGTAACATTTCATAAATTAAATGTGCTGTTCAGTTATTTTTGCTCTAGTACCTGATCTAATCACCCATTAAGAAATCTTAGCTGAGTTGAAGGAGATTGATTATCTGATACATGTGTGATTACTTTTGTTTCTTATTTGCGTATATAAACTTATGAATGAGAAGTAACCTTAAATGCTTATTATACATGTAATGTTTGTTTCTGTCTTATCTTTTAATGTCCTGTCTAGGTAAACATATTTTTAGGGAATCTTCTTAGTGATTTTATGCAGTAGAATGGGATAAAATTGTCTATTCTAGTTCAAGAAAAACCATCATATGGTTCTGCTCTCCTGTGTGAAATGGATTCCTTTAAATAGTTTTCCAGCTTTGTTACTCCGAGGATTTCAGTTGTCAGTCATGAAGTAATGCTAGGCATAGGTATACTTGCAGGTTCACATTTCAGTTCTTGCAAGTCAAAAAGCATGTGATTGACTCTACTGGTTGAGTTTCTGTGGTACTGTACTTTGTTTCTAGAAGCAGACACTGTTGCAGTGATGGTTTAAATGTATACAGTTGCTCATACTCAGAAACATACTTCTTGCTCATTCAGGAGCTCTTTCCCTGTCAGGTTGCCAGACATTACAACCTGCCTCATATGAAGTGTGCTTATAGTAATCTTCCGTCTGTTATTGTGCTTTGAGACTTAAGTGTGACCTCAGTAGTCACAGAATAATGTGGTGTCATAAAATATTCCTGCAAAGAGTATAAATTATAAAAACAGCAGGGAAAAAACAAACTACAATCACTTTGGCAGAACATAGAATCATAGAATGGTTTGGGTTTGAATGCACTGTAAAGACCTCATTCTGAATGCCCTGCCAGGGGCAGGAACACCTTTCACAGACCAGATCGCTTAAAGCCTAATCCAGCCTCTCCCTGAACACTTCCAGGAATGGGGCACCCACAGCTTCTCTGGGCAACCTGTTTCAGTGTCTCACCACTCTCACTGAAAAGAATTTCTTTGTGATATCTAATCTGAACCTGCTCTCTTTCAGATCTGAAGGCATTGCCTCTTGTTCTGTTACTACATGACCTTGTAAAAGATTCCTCTCCATCTTTCTTTTAGGCTTCCTTTGGAACCGGAAGGTCGCAGTTAGGTAACCCTTAAGCCTTCTCTTCTCCAGGCTGAAAAATCTCAGTTTCCTCATAGGAGAGATGCTCCGTCTTCATCCCTTCAATTACGTTTTTGGCCAACTCTGGATTCCTGTGCTGGGGACCCTAGAGCTGGATGCAGCACTGCAGGTGGGGTCTCAGCAGAGCAGAGGGGCAGAATCCCCTCCCTGGCCCTGCTGCCCACACTGCTTTGGATGCAGCCCAGGACACGTTTGGCTCTCTGGGCTGTGAGTGCCCATGGCTGGGTCATGTCCAGCCTCTCCTCCACCAGCACCCCTGAGTCCTTCTCAGCAGGGCTGCTGTGATCTGTTCATCCCCAGCCTGAGCTGATACCAGGGGATTGTCCTGACTTAGGTGCAGCACCTTGCACTTGATCTTATTAAATCTCATGAGATTCCCATGGACCCACTTCTCCAGCCTATCCAAGTCCTCCTGGACATCCCATCCTTCAGGTGTGTCAGCTGCACCACTCAGCTTAGTGTCACCTGCAAATGTGCCGGGAGTGCACTTAATCCCATTGTTGGCATCATTAATGAAGATTGATTAAATAACGTTTGGATTTTGAGCCATTGACAACTACCCCCTGGATGCCACCATCCAACCACTTTCTCAACCCTTTAATAGTCTGGGTTTTTTAATAAATTCATTCTGTAAATTAGACAACTTTGCAGTGATCAGTTTATTTGGCTGACTATTTAGTTCATGTTGATCAAAACTGACTTCACCAAATGACAAAGTATTTAGGGTTGGAAGGGACCTCTGGAGATCATTTAGTCCAACCTACACCCACCCACCAAGGCAGAGCAACTTTGAACAGGTTAGTAGGAATGTGTCCAGGTGGCTTTTGAATGCCTACAGAGAGGAGACTTCTCTTACTGTTGCGCAGGAATAGATGGTCTGGACGTAGTGGTGTGTGTGTTTGTGTGTGTTGTTAGGGAAGACAGCTTCTTACTCAAGGCGTAGTCCTGTTATGTCTTTTTTTCTGTGTATGTAAAATATAACCATTCCTGGAGAGATTCTTTTTTTTCCCTCTTTTTTTTTTTAAGTTGAGGGGTTTTTTTACCTTTCATGTGAATATTGAGGACTTACTTGTGGATCAATAATATAACTTAGTCTGCACTCATAACTGAAGAATAGATTGTGAAGACAGGACATTTACCTAGCTATTGTAGATACTTCAGGGTTTTCAGATCTGCATCTTTACTAAATTAACTTAAAATTTTGAACTGAAATACCTTAAAATGTTTTTCTGTCAGTCTGCACAGCACCTGCCCTGAGAGAGCAAGAACAGTGGCAGGAGACCAAAGCTCTCATCTGCATGTTGCTTTACATACCTTTGGTCTACCAGGAACAAAGTAATACTTTTTCTTCTCCGGTACATTAGCTTTCAGAAGATTTCCTCACACCACAGTATTCTAGGAACTACACTATAATCTCTGGCACAGCCTGTACAGTCCAGTTGGAACAGAAAAATGGAGAAGTTACGTGTCTCCAGTAACATCCAATTTATTCATTATTTCAGAATTGGTCTGTTTTGCAGATGTACTGCTGAACTTTTTAACCATTTTGCAACTGAGAAAAATCACTTGGGAAGGATTTAATCTTAAATGTGGCCTGGAGTAGTAATTAAGCAGTAGCAATGTGGCTATCTCCTCCAGTGTGCTTTTGCAATATCATCATTTGACTTTGTTTTGTAGTTTGAATATAAGAATAATGCTTTAAGCTTATTGACAGTGAAAATGCTTGTGGTGTGAAAAACCCCCAAATCTGCATTGTAATAGGGCTGCAGGAACACTTCTATGCCCTTTGTGAAAGCGTTGTCAAAACTGTAGGAACTTATGACATGGTGGGACAGACTTAAGCAGCTTGCTTCTCAGTATGAAGCACTAAGTACAGGCATATGAGGTGGTGTTGGTAGACACCTGGACAATCACAATTACTGGAGATTTCTGCTTTAATACTTGCATTGCTTTAATAGTTACAATATGAAAATCTTCAGTATGATTTTGTGTGCTGTGTGTTGAACTAGTTACAAAATGGGCAGCCGAGCAAGGTTCTTTCCTGTAACTGTTGATCATATGGCTGTGTCAGCTTCAATTGCTTCAACTCCAGCTATGAATACCCATGTTTACAGGTCCCAAGTGGAGTACAGTAAGGAGAGTTAAGGTTTTTTGCAAGATTTTAAATTCATGGAAGAACTGGTTCATTGCTTGACTGTCAGCTTCTGTTGATAACTGTCCTCTGCCCTTTAGAGTTGTTTCGAAAAAGCAGAGGGGACGAAAAAAGAAATTTGGATTCCAACTTGTCTGTCCTGAGATCGTTAGAAACTATTAGTGAGAAACTGGAGAGGTGCTCCTTTTTTTTATTTTGGGTTTCTTCTTGCCCCATTTTCTTGTTGTATGGATACTGCACTGTGTTTGAAAATATATATGAAACATCAGCTGGTGTTGAAAAGAACACCTGTTTTTGAAAAAAATGTAGATAACTTTTTTGTTGCTAGAATAATTTCAAAGGACACGAGTTTTTTAGTCATGCATGTTTTTCTCCTACTGCAGTGTGAATTAAAGTGTAATTGATACTTACACTGCTATTTCAAAGCAATTCATTATACTTCCAGGTGAATCAAATCCATTTCAAAGGTGCTATAGGTCAATAAGGGTGTTTAACTGAGCAAAGCAATAGTACTGCTTCTTGAGTTTCCTAGTACACAACTTCTTATTCTTTGGTGTTTCTTAGCTTAATCTTAGGTAGCTGACATCAGTCTGTAGAGATGTCTGTTTCTAGTTTTAAGCCTTCCACTGATTTTCATTGAATGAAATTATGGCTGCAGTTAGCTTCAGGAGTTTTTTTCATATACTCAAGACACAGGTTTTTACTGGTCAGTAAGAGATGGTTTGCGTCTTCTGGTCTGTGCAATTATTGTTTATAAAAAAGAAGATTTAAAAACTGCTTAGCTGCCTTAAAGGTAGAGTTTTACAGGTGCACATTTCTTTTTGACAGCTAGAAGATGGACACACTTTATTTGACTACAATGTTGGACTAAATGACATAGTTCAGCTTTTGATACGTTCTGATTCTGAAGCTCCTACCACTGGATCTGTGACAGATCAGGATGGAGAAGTCAATCCCTCTACTGTTTCTAACTGCAAGAACAAAGTCAAAAAAACAAACAGTGGATCACCCAGTCAGCCATCTACATCATCTCGATCCTTTCTCATTGATCCTGGCATTGGATTGTACAAGGTATGTACAAACTTCAAAAGCTTGCCTCACTTCTGTGGATTTGTTTTTATAAACGTATGGTTTTATTGTATTGAAGAGTGTATCATCATTGCTTTCTTTTATGGTTCAATTTCCCAATTTGGCTTAAATGAAATTCACATATTTTAAACTGACTATTGAGGAGTCATCAGCATGTCCTTTGTACCAAGCTCACTTCTCAGGAGAGTTCTCAAACTCTTGACACACTGTGTTCTTCAAAACACATTCTTGAAAAAGTTTAGAGTAGCTGTGAAACAAATACTTTCTGGTGGACAAAAGAAGTTAATAAAGAAAATGTGTTAAAGTGTAGCTTTTGTCCTTCATTTTCTTCAAGCTTGCCAAATAATTGTTTCGGTTCTAATGTTTCAGTACTGCATTACAACTAGACAAATTGTGGAAATACACGATTTCTTTAAGCTATATGTTATGTAGTGACACCTTTTTTAATGTAAGATTTTTAGAAATTGCATACCTAGTATTAATTTAGTTTTGTATCTTGTTGAACTTTTCAGTATTGTCGTGAAGGATTACATCAGAGTACCAGAAGTTAAATTTAAACAGAAAAGGGGCAGTTTCCAGATTGCTAGCTTATTGAATATTTAGTAGAATGTATGTATACCTATCTGTAGGGAATGATAGTATTTCACCTCCTCTTTGGGTGTTTCTCTTAGATAAGACATAACCATAACAGTATTTTGTTGGAAAAGTCGACAATTATAAAGAGGGAAAAGGAGGTTGAGGTTGCTACAAATGGGCAGACTTGCTTCAGTGTTGCCTTAAGTCCTTGAAAAATTGACAAATCTGTCTGAGAAAAAGAGGAGCTGGGCCCCTCTCTGGTTTATCTTGCACCTGGCTCAAACAAGATCTAAGGATGGAGTGATGTCTGGAGTGAAGCAGAGGCCACATGGCCCTGCACTGTTTCAGTGGGGTACAGAGGAGCACCTGCACCAGCCATTATCCTCACTCCCCCTTTACCGTGTATAAAAAACCTTGCTAAAAGTCTTTTTTCTTTATGGACATAAGGATGTGCACAAAGACTATCAGTCAGAGAGTCTTTACTGCCAACTCAGCAGATGGACCAAATTATTTATTTTACCTTTTGTATCAACTGTAAATTTTGACCAAAAGTTACTAAAATCTTCATTAAGTGCTATTTGCATAGTAGTTTTCACATACACGAGTTTTCATGCAGACAAAAAGAGAACTTGTCTGTATAAGACCACAGTCACCACAACCCTACCTGTAACATGAAATTGTTCCTTTTGGATAGGACCAAAAATTACAATATAGAAGGGCTATTTTGGGGACAAAAGACAGAGAGAGGAAAACACCTCTGCTTTCTTGGGATAGGTTGATGGACAGTGTCTCTCTTCCTCTCCAGAAAGGGCACATTTAGGTGGGTTTTATACTTCCCAGTTGCATTGGAGCAGACCCAGGAATTCACACACACATATGAGTATTTATTAATGTTTGGGATTATTTATTATTATAGCCGAATATGTATTTGTATATATGGATATTTATTAGTATATATGAGTATTTATTAACATATATTAATATAGGTATTTACAGTGCTAATAGGTCTCTATTACTATTACTTTCTGTCATGACACATATTAATGGTCCGTGGTTAGTGCATTGCTCACTGGCAATCCTGAATGCACCTCCTGTTCCTTCAATAAACTGCACTATTGGTGAGTCTGGATTGTGGATGTTACTGAACACAACCACACCTAGTGCTGAATTAATTAGAAATCAAGCCCAGTGGCACCAAGCCCTCTGGTCTCTGAAGACAGCTGGAACACTGGGGAGTTCATTCTCTGCCAAATTTCTGTAGCCTTAATTCAACAGAGGCTGCCACACATATACAAGGCAACTTCAGTTACAGTTCTGTTCATTCTCTGAGGAATCAGGGAGTCACAAAATGAGTATTAAATAGCTTGAATATGGAGACACAAGCTTTTGTGCTTCCATTTTCTTCTATGTCCATTTATTACAATGTGAAGAACTCCAGTAAAAGGTAATATGAGAAATGATGGGGAGAATGATGGAGAGATGGGAGAATACAGCAGATGGACTGATCTGAGGAAAAGAGTACTTAAATGTTTATTTTTTAGGAATGTTAGATTTCAATATGTTAAATATCAAGTAGTCTCTTAGTTGTTTTGTTCAGGATTATGGCAGAAAATGTAACAGAGAATGATGGTATTGAAGAGCATACTTAAGGAAACCTATTTTATCAAGTCAGCTGAAGTTTTTGTGATGGCTCATTGCAGAGCCCTAACATTTTCTCCTTCATTACTTGTGAAGTGATTACTTTCTCAGTCAACAATGTGTTTTCAATATGTCTAGGGAGAAATTAAGAGTACAGTAATTTCACTGTTTGCTGTTTAAGGATACTGGTATGAATATATACAGAGGATTTCTTGTTACAGTATTTGAAAACCTTGAAGGACTGTATCTTTACCCAGTATTGTAGTTCAAAGATTGTAAACTTATTAAATAGAAGTTGGTAAAAAAGGCCTAGGACCCAATAAACTAAGATATGTTAGGCGGCTAAATAGGGGGATATATTTAGTGATTTTGCATTTTATTGTCAAACAGTAAGGAATAGTTTACTTACGGGAAAAAATGTTTTCTTGTAACTTACTCTCTCTGAACTAAATCCTTGTTGTCACTGGATCTTCATCCAGAGCTAGACTCAACAAGATGCCTCTTACTCTACTCCATGGACTACTGTGGATAGTCCAAACCTCTGCCCTGCTTTCTCTTTCTGATTTCAGCTACCAGAAGGAAAGTTAGTCGGTATGGAACCTGCAATTAAAAAAGCTGAAAAAAATAATGGTAGTTTGTATTGGAAATTAAAGTTTCTAATAATGAAAATATTGTTTGGTGGTTAAAATAATGTTTTAAACAGAGTTCCTCTGTGTGGTCATTGTATATTATGTAAATTAGAATGCTTTAGCTTGTTTTATATCCCAGTTGTACCTGAAATCTGTTACAGTTCCATGGGCTCTGAAGGACTAGTAGTGGATGGATTTATGTGCAGCTCTTGTTCCTTATTACTAAGAATTGCTTATGGTGTCTGGTCTAAGAACTGAGAGACCATCCTAAGATGGACTTTGAATGAGTTAACAACACTACCTTGGCTAAGCAGTGGTCAAAAAGAGGAATAACAGGATGAGTTGCAAGGGGCCAGTTACACCAACAGTGGTTTGGGCATGCAAGAATGATGTTAGAAAAAACAAAGCTCATTCAGAAGCATATATGTATTTCATTTTCTGATTCTCACATGGTCAATTTTTCTTTCAAAACACACTGACTGCAGTAAAAACATTTTAGCCAAGAACACGAACTTGGAATAAAAACCACATAA
Source organism: Cisticola juncidis (assembly GCA_013400215.1). Classification (NCBI taxonomy): domain Eukaryota; kingdom Metazoa; phylum Chordata; class Aves; order Passeriformes; family Cisticolidae; genus Cisticola; species Cisticola juncidis. The sequence continues at coordinate 538,319 of VXBR01010782.1, read as the reverse complement.
ATGGAATCTGTAATTAAAATCAGTGTTTGTTTAATACTGTTTGCAAATAGCTACTAATAAAACAGTTCTTAAACCAAACACCACTCATAAGAAATAGTTGTATTATACTCCTCAGAAGTCTGTGGTAATAGTTATTTGCTCTTACTCTTTGCAAATGGTGGAATTATGTGGTGTAATTATTCACATCAAATTATGTATGCATGTATTATAGAGGAATGATTAAGGTTTGCATTGATGTCTTGTTTTGTTATTAGTTTCTCTCTCTCTCTTTTTTTTTTTTTTTTTTTGGTGGTTGTTGTTCAGGATATGGATATGGTGGATTTTAACTTGGCTAGCATGGCTTCTTTGGCACTTCTGTAGCTGGTTGCAAGAAGTAGTAGCAGATGGGGAATCTTTAGTAGTGTGTGTTTCATTCAGCTGTATTTTGGAGAAGTAGTCAAACACCACTTTGAGCTGCCACTAGTTAAAACATGTAAGATTGCATAGGGCTGCCTTCATGAAGGTTACTTCTGCAAGTACCAGAGTGTACTGTTTATATTTAAACATTTATCATGTGGCTGAAATTGTCATCTTGGTAATAAGCTGTACTTTGAACACTATGGATTCTAATAAAGGAAAAATAAAAATACTCACTGATATTTTACATATGCAGAAGAACAAAACATTAAGTTTTGTGAAGTATCTGAAGAAGAGGAATGACAGGAGTAAAACAGGAAGGAAGTATTCCTTTAATGGGATAAACTTGTTAGCTTAAACTGCTGTCAGTTGTGCTTTCAGGTACTAAAGGACTGCTTCACTCTAAATACTAAAACTTACTGAATTTTGCTCCTGTGAAAATACGGTAAGATTATTCATATCTTAGAAACCAGCCTTTGGAGTGTGTGAGAGTCAGCATCTGTCTGGCACAATGTTGGTACCTGACAAAGACTGTAGCTTAAACCATATATGTATTTATGTATATGCATATCTACGTTTGTCTCATATTGGTAATTAAAGATTTTGTATCTGCATTAGTTCTGTTGTATCTTTTTTATAGTTGGTGTACTGTTGAAGTGTTTTTTAAATCTTCTCTTTCAGCATTCTCAGTATTATTACAGGAACATCTGTTTATTATCTGAACACTTGAAAAAATACAACATGATTTAGAATAGTAAAATGGTTTGGTTGCTTAATACCAGTAAAACTGTGAGTACAGAAGGCAAAAATTCTGGAGATGAGTTTCATTTCTTCAGTCACAACATTTTGGCTGACTGTGGTGACAACTTCGTTAGATAGTTTCCTGTCTGTCCTTGAGTCCTTAATGCTTAAAAAATCTTGTAGGACAGAAAGGTAGAAATTAAGTAATAATTTCATGTTGGAGGCTCAGGAAGGTCTGTAAACCCTTTGGTTTTGAGCTAGTATTTTAAAACCGTGTGTACTTTTCACAGCGTAAGGAACCACTGGTGAAACAAGAGGAAAGGATAATGAAAGAGGTCAAGCTAATTTTCAGATTGGGAGGGGAAAAAAGTTACCGTTGCTTTTTAAAATTACATATAAATATTTGTGCTAGATTTTAACAAAGGATTTGCACTGAAAATGCAAATAAAAGTATTTATGATAGCATGTTACTTTAACTTGCAATTAATTATTATAGTTGATTGTTTCACCAATAACAAAGTTAAGCAGTAGCATGGTAAGTTGTCTTATTTATTTTTTTCTTGATTGGTATTTTATTAAAAAAAGCATAAATTCATTATTGAATTTTCCTTTTAGATAAATGAATTGGTGGATGCCCGTGATATCAACATTGGAGCCTGGTTTGAAGCTCATATAGAAAATGTTACCCGAGCAACAAAGGGACATAAGAATAAAGCTCAAGGGAAGAGTGGTAACACTTACAAAAGGACTAATGGAAACTTAAATCAAGATCATTCTAGAGAAAATGAAAATAATTTGGACAGTACACCTTCCACATCTTATTCAGACTGTATGGACACTGATGAAGAAGCTATTTATCATATCAAGTATGATGAGTAAGTGCTCCTGATACTATTTTGAGGACATCACATATTGTTATTTGGTTTGTGTAAACCAAGAATTTCTTGAAGAGGCTTGGAATCAAAGAAAGCCAGTTCAATACTGCAACCAGGAGAAAAAGATACTAAAAAATTTATAACACTTTTCAGCTGGGTATAGCAAATCCATTGGCAGTAATGATGTTTTTCATACCTAAATACTTGTGAAATATTAATGCTTTCTCCTCATAAGAATATCTCTTCTATACAAGAATATATATCATTTCTGCATAAGAAAAAGAAACCATATATCCAAGTTTTTACTGTTGGGTTTTTTTTCAAGTTTTTAAAATTTTTTTTAAAAAATTATTTCCTATGTATATGGAATTCCTCTAAATAGATCTGAAGGAGAGCTCCCATTGAAGCAAATTTTTGTTACATAATTTGGATTTATTTTATTTCAAATAGACTAATTGTGCACAAAACTTCAGATCTGCACTTAGAGAGATTTGTTATTGAGAACTTTGTGACTAAGGACTTCAAACTTATCCTGAGCTGGAGAGAGGGCATTAAGGGTAGGGTTTTTTTAAGTTAGTTTGGGCTTTTTTGTCCCTTCTCTAGTAATTTAAGAGCCTGCAATGTGTGGGTGGGAAACCTGGCGTATGAAAGGATTTTGTATTTATGAGCAGGCTTTGCACCACTTCATTTGTTTGAGAAATTGCTCTGAATTTTTGGTAATAATGTGTTAAAGCAGTAAATTAAGCTTCTAAACAAATAAAATTTTAAATTAACTGAGTATTTTTAATTTTTGATATTGAGATTAGTAAAAATAGTGTAGTCTGTGGAATGTAAAATTGAGGTAGAAGGATGCAAAGTATATTAAATATTAACTAAATGTAGATTTCCAAAATACTTTTTTGAGTAACTATTTCTGCTTTACATATTTTTGTACATAACTCTGCATCTGAGTTACAGAGAGCACTTTTTTAATTTTAATAGTGATAGATATAACTTAATGCACTTTTTTGACTCTATGCTAAGTTTGGATTCCATATCTGCGACTTTAAGCATTTTACTTAAAATGTTAGAGAATTAAATTGTGGAAGTAGAAATGCAAATACTTCAGTGAGTATTGCAAAAGATATTTGAAAATAACGTAATCGGCAAAAACAGATCAAAACAAAAATATTTTTCCTTGAAATTAATGTCTTTGGTGGTGTGATTTCAAAGACCTGTCTTTAATGTTACCTGATTTTACATTATTGTGGATATGTGTAAGTTAGCAACAGTCAAACTTTTCTGAGTAAGTGTTTGTAACTGTTGCAGTGAAATTATGGTTTTGTTTTGTAGATGCTGTTAATTTTTATAAGTTGGGAGTACGGAAGTAGAAAAAGTTTCACAACAGTTCTCATTTTTCTTTGGTACAGTCTTATGAAACGAAAAGATTGACCTCTGTTAAATGTTACTTTCCTTTCAGCAAGTGGAGACAGTCTTTACTCCTACAGAGTAGAGTATGTACAGCAGTTGCATACACTTAGCCAGCAAAATTAAGTAAGGCACAAAAGCATAATGAGGCAAGATCATCACATTTTAGATGATCAGTCTAAGATATTGGAAGTTAGAGCTTTTGGAAAGAAAAAGTTACTGGAAAGTGCGACATGTACATTTAAGAGTGATAAAGTTTTTGGTGGATGTTCCTGATACAATTCTTTTGGGGGTCTCACTTTTCTTCTTCAAGTGTTACCCAACATGCACATTCTTATTGCAACTACATTTGTACTTGTACCACTTTGTTTTCATACATGAGTATTTACCTTTAATGTCTGTAGAAAACACTTGTATTCTACCTTGCTTGATGTAGGTAAGTAGGAAGACTATGGCTTGCTTTAACGCCAGTTAAACAATTGTCTGCTAAGAAATAGATTATTTTATCTCTTCACTCCCGTTCTTCAAGTTTCATATCTTATTGTGAGTACTATGCCCTGCACAGTTACTTGTGCCATGTGTGTTTTGTTTTTTCAGGTTTAGATTAAGCATTTTGCTGCCAGATGTACTTGGCATTTTCTAGTCTATACTTGTGGTGTTCTGGAGAAGTTATTCTCCTTTTTATCTCTGATGGATGGTGGCTCTCATGGGCGACACAGTTTCAGTTTCTTCTTTCCTACAACTGGTATTCTTACAAAAACACTCTCCATGATTTGAATAGAGTGAAAATGACTTACAGATGGAAGACATAAGCCTGGTGCCAGTAAAGCCATCAAAATTACCTTAATACATGTGTCAGAGGTGGGCACAGGTGCACAACTTCTCAAATTGTAACTAATGCTTTTTGGCCTTCCAGTTTGGAAAAAAAATCACCGCAAAGGTTACATTGAAGAACAGGTCGCCTGTAACGCAATGAATTGGTGTATTCTACCCCCTAGATCAGTATGTTCTCCTATAGCAGTTTTTCGTAAAGGGCGAAGCAGGACTTGTCCTTTTCTTAAGTGAGAAACCTATCTTTAGCACCTCGATTAAGTATCACAAGACCTAAATGCTTTGTTATGCAGTTTTAATTTCATAAAAGTGTTCCTCCTCTGAGGGACTCAGTGCTCCTTCGTTCCTCTCTCCATTTCTTATTTAAATAGTGTAGTTACAGTGAATGTGAAAGGAAGAAATATGACAGAGCTCTTTTTGCAGAGAGTACAGTTAAGGGAAATTACCCTTTCTGGGCAAGAATTAATTATAGTAATCTCAAAGGGGTAGCTAGCTTTTGAGTAAACAGAGCCATCCTACCAGCTGTGACTGCTGCAGACAGGAGGTACTACATATTCCTCTGTGATTTTGTAGGTGACAGCACTGGTGACTTGGTTCTGTAGTGATTTTCTCCCACATCTTCCACCATCATGCCCAACCCCAGCTATGTGTTTAGTATTAAACTAAATTGCTGCAATAGTTATAAGACCCACATATTTCTGCAGAGAGAAAAAAACTTCAAACCATTCAGAGGAACAGAACTCAGTTTCAGATTAAACTGGAGTCACAATTCTCAATAAGTGTAAAGGTTTAAAACTTGTACTTGTTTGAGAGCCCTAATTTCACCAGTGAGGAAGAGGCCAAAATACCAGTTTTACCAATGCTTCAGGCAGTATCAAATTTCTTGGCATCCATTTGTGGCTATGTAACTTCTGCATGACAGTCCATCTTCTTTCAATTTCTGAATGCAAGTTTTTCCCTGTGGGCAGCAGTTTGAAGGTGTGTTCCTGTTTTTGTCAGTGTATTTCCTCCACTTAGACTTTATTCCCTGTATTTCCATTTCATGTTCGCATTTGTGGGTATCACAAGTAGCCATTAAACAATTTGAAGTCTAGGACGTGCTATCAGGTTTCATGCAAAACTGTCATACATTTCTTTCTTCTGCTCCCAGCAACTAACTTCAAATACAGAAGAAATCAACCTATCTTGAACATAAACTGAATCCTGATTTAAAAGGACTTGTGAGGAATCTCAACACATGCTGACATCCTAAAGTTAACTGAGGACTGTAGGTGATCTCCATCACAGCTTGTTTAAGAATCACTTTCAGATCAGAAACAATACATTTCAGTAGCTGAGTGTCACCATAAGGACATGACTACAATGCTGTGTCATGTCAACATTTGTCTTTCCCTCTTAACTTACTATATGTCATATTTGTTACTGGTGTAGCACTGTTTATAGTGTAGTAGTAGTTTCTGGGGCACAGTTTTCATTCTGCAAGTATTAGCTTCTTGATCATTAGCTCCCCAAAGCAACAGGATGACTCAGGATGACTTTACCGTAAGTAATTGGATTACAACCAAGTAATGTCTTTTCCTTTCTTGTTTCAGTCATTTGTAATAAAGTCTTTCCATTTAAGAATGCTCTCAACAGAAGCCACAGGAGGCTGGATGTTTCTGCAGCATGGGATATTTCAGTATGACAATTTATATGCAAGTAGAGATTAAGTATGACTTAAGTGTAGGAAACTGTTTTCAAGGCCATTATTTTGGCTGATGATATTCCCCCAGGTTTTATAACAATCAGAGAATTTTATTTGAAACCATGAGATAATATCTGTGTCATATGTCATAAAGTATGCTGTGGTTTTTTCTTCTAGGGAACTAGTTGCTTCTGTTTACGTCATGCTTAACGTGAGCTGTGGAGTGATGCCCTTGGATTTTAAACGTGTACAAACACATTAAGAAAACTAGGATTTCACTGTGTTGCCACAGAGGTCAAAAAAGTGTAGTCATCCTGTGTGGATGAAGCAATATGCAAGGCACAGTCTTACAGCTGGAGAGCACAGACTGTTCTGAGGTGATGAGGAAAACAGTTCTAAGTACTGCCTGGTCAAAAAAAAATCACTTTCTACTTGAAAGTTATCCACAGCTGAAGAGACCATCAAGAGAACAATAGCATTAAACTTGCTATTACTTTCTCAAGGAATGGTTTGAAGATTAGACTTGCTTAATGGGTCCATTTCCTGAATGTTTTTAATATGAAATTTTCAGATATAGGTAGTAGGCTGGGATTGAATAGATTGTATCTGAGAATTCACGTATCACACGACCAATAAATTGATTTTTTGAGACCAAAGGTCATTATGAGCTGTTGTTGATGAGGTAGCCCCTACTTCTTTCTTATACTTTACTTTCTAATTGCGTACGTCTGATAGTGAAATTGCATTGAATTTTGTGGTTGTGTGACTTTACAATGAAGTACTACTGTTTCCTAATATATCTAAAAACTAGTGTTTACTAGGTAAATGTTACTGAGTTTTTTCATTCAGTCAAATAAATTTGCCTGGTGGGGCTGGATATACGAAAGATCCCCTTCTTATCTGAGAGGTAGCTGCTTTGTGCAGCATTAGTGATAGTGCATAATGCAAACTCTTCTGTGAAGAAATTCCAAAATCCATTCCTTTGCATGCTATGTGTTTCTCAATTAACCCTTGTAAATGTTTAGCTGAGTGATTTGACTTATTTCTTTGTATACATCAAACACAGGAAAGAGTGCAAATCAGGAGGATGCATGCTGTCAGATTCCTGACTCAAGTTTCATACACTGAAGTGTGGGGAGAGGGATTCCTTTTAAAGGACATGAAGTTAATGGCTAGAAACATGACAAAATTATGGGAGCTATAGACTGTAGTTTTATTTATAGCACTTACTTCCTTTTGTTTATCTTGGAGAGTTTAGAATTTCAGAACAGAAGGAGGAATGAAAGCTATATTGTCTGCTAAGTAGAATGTTAAGACAATCTGTTTCTACGGGTAACACATACTTTTTCTGACCTTATGTCAGTCACAAACCGTTTTTATAATTGGTCTGAATGACTACTTGGAGCACCTCTCCTTGCTATGTAGTTTTGTTTTTGAGTTCCTAATATCAGTGATTAGTTTGTTTACTCATTCAAAATTTTTACCTCATAGGGATTACTAGGCAATGCTAAAGTAATAAAAGAGCTGCTATGTCAGATGTCTTTTTTGCATATATCTGCACTAGAAATTGTGCCACCAGAATCATGCAGATTTGAAAGCATTTTATGAGAGTAGCTGCTCACTACTGTGCTTAATTTCAAGAAGTCTTGTAAGGTTATTCGTCCCATTTGCAATGGGTTTCTGACTGCATATGTTGTATTTTATAATGTCAGAATATGTGTATGTATTATAATTAGGGTTTTGACAACAGGCATTAACTGTAAGACTGATTTCTAACGATGTAGATGCTTTGTGCAAACTGAAAAAGAAATAATTTGAGGAGACAGTCGAGGTGTTATGTCTCTTTAGAAAGTATTTGAGCTAAGAGAGGGAAGCTTTGCTATCCTGGTAGGTGTTTGAAAGGACAACTAAAATAATTATAGTTAAACTTTTTTGTTGTTTAAAACTGATTTTTGGCTGAAAAAAATGGTGTGGTCAGTGAGAATAAGATTGAATTTTACTACTCATTAATTTATCTTGAATTAGCCAGTCTGTCTTTTGAAGTATATATACTTTTTTTTCTGTAATAAATAATTATCAGACCTACTGTTTTTTGGAAGTGCACAGGTACCCCAGTGATTTTTTTCCCATTCTTAAGTGTGGCTTACATGGTCTTCCAGTACAGTGCTTTTTGAAACACTATGTTAGCTTTCTGAAACACTACATCAAAACTGGGCTGATGATTTCCTCAGGTTATAAGGGTGCAGGGTGGTAGTTTTTATCTAGTTCTACCTTCTTAGTCAGATTTACCTCTTTCAGGAGTTCATTCTTTTCTTTTTTTTTTTGGGTTTTTTTTTTGCCTTCTATTCCTACATTCCAGGGTTGGAATGAATCTTTTCTAAATTTTTTGATTGAGAAAATGAATTATACTTTCCTTTTATTAATATTGGAAAATATTTTTTTAAATTGTGCATCTATTCCAACACTCATCACCATACTAGTACAGAGAGTGTATGGGGAAGTCTTTACTTTTGTTCCCAAAATTTTATCTTTCCAGTTCTAGTTGTTCTGGTAATAGCTGGGCGAAGTGTTAGAGGGTATTTTGCAAGGTCTCAGTAAACTGAGCAGGCTTAGGTTTATTCTGACGTGCAACTACTATGTGTCCTAGCATTTGAACATTTTTAGGAACCACATCCAGCCATCTGATCATAGCCAAGAAACACTGGAATTTTTGCCTTGTGAATAATTCTTTGCTATGGAGACTGTCTACATAGATAGGAAATCTCAAGAAATCCTTGCTATGCTAGTGTTAGAAATACTGCAGGGAAGAATGAAATCAGAGCTAAACAGAGACATCCTAATGGTGCACAATATTCATTAAACTCTTATGATTATGCTTGCTGGTATACCTCCTTTTTTCAGTATTAGTTGCCAGATATCCCAAGAACATGGAAAATCCAGAAACTGTCCACAACTGCTTTAAATTTAAAGTTTTAATTATGCCATATAATCTTCATTTCAACTGTACCAAATTTATGCTAGTCTGTTTAAAACATTGCTGTGAAAATGTTTGTTTTCTCTTGACTGTGAACTTAGGATTTTAAAGGTAACTCAATAAATGAGAAAACACTTTCAGCATATGTTCATGTCTCACAGTAGCCTTTTATTAAAGCTTCCCACGATGGGTAAGAATTAAGTTTTTCTTGATTCTTGAGGCTAAAATACCATATTTATTTTCTTTATATTTTGGTTTATCTATGTAAGTCCACATATTTGTATCGTGTGATTCTATGCTTAAATATTCTTGCATATTTAAAAAATCAGGTTTTAAATTGTGTGATTTTTTACAAATGGCACATTAAACTTCAGGAAAATGAATGTGAGGTGGTAGAATTTTCTAATATATTGTGGCATTAGACACATTTGAGGGCACAAGTTCACTGTGAAAGTACTCTTTACTTATTAGAATGATAATGAATAGTGGTACTGAGCTTAAACATACAGAGTTTAACTCTGCAAGTTTTATCCTAACTCAGAAACTTGTAAATACTGCTTCTGCTGTTCTGCTTGAGGCATCAGTTATGGACTAATGTGAGAGATTAAACAGCTGGTAGCATACACCAGCAATGAAAACATCTCTCTGTGTGTGAAGGCACAGCGGTAAAAACATTCAGTATCTGTAACTCTTTGCAAAAGAAAGGTAAAACGTGGCAAAAGAAATCTCACTTGTTTTTTTCTAAATTTTGTAAGCTTGTGTTTCTGACCAGCTGATTAGAGGTAAAACACACTCAGTGGAAAGTCAGCCTTCCTTTTCTTCCTTTGGAAAACAGTTTCTGTTTGTAAAAGGGGATTTCTGGGGTGTCTTCTGGTAAGTGGTCTTGTTCTAGTCAGTTTTTTCATGAGCTACTTCCAAGAACAATGGTGGAGACATTGTTAACGATGACAGTCTTTGAAATTGCTCATCAATCCAATAGGAAGGATCTCTTTTGAGTTGTATAGAGGTGAGAAAGATAAAATGAATCTGAATTTAGGGAAAAACGCTCGTCCAAAGCTTGCCCAGGAAAAACAGAAGCTGAAGACATTTTCCTTTCAGAAGAGAATAGATTTTTCAGATCAAGGTTAGGTGCCTATGAGTGTGAACTCTTGTAAGTCACATATTTTGATTTTTTAATAGTGACAAAAAACTTCTAAAATGTGTATTGATTATTTTTATGATCCCATATGTATCTTACTTGATTATTTCACTGTATATGTATACATAAATGGTGTATATTTTTGATCTATCTTCTATAGTTTCCCGATGTTTAAGCACTATTTTGGTTTCAGAGTGCAAGTAAACTGAGTCTTTATTTATTGTGTTCTACTTGCTGTCTTCTACAAACTTTAGGAAAGGTTAACTGCAAACTTTGGAACTGATCAAGAGGTCAAACATAGCTGTCTTAAGAATTCAGTAGCCTGTTGTACAATAATGCAATGTTATTTAGTCACTCAGTAAAATAAGCATGATCTCTATAGCTGTTTTTTGCTTTGTCTTATTACCTGTAGGTGAATCAACCACGTATTTTGTGGATACTACAGTTAAAATATTAATAATTAATATAGTAGAATGGTATGGTAATTCTTTTAGGCGAAAGTTGCATGACATAAAACCTTAAGTGTTGGCTTTTCAGTATGCACTGAATTTGGAAACAAAATGGACAAAAAATCCTTAGGAAATGTGGAGAGTTAAATTGTATGTAACTATTGTTTTGGTAATGACTTGATCCCAAGTAGCTTCTCTTGTGCAGAATTTTATCATTAGGACCTAAAAATGTTGGTGCAAAAACAGGCTTTGTATTTAACTTTTGCTGGTAGTTAGAGATGGGTTCTTTTACTAATCTATTAGTTTATCCTGAAGGTACACCCATTGTTAAACTGTTGCGGTCCACGCTTCTTTAAACAAAACTGTCACTAAATCTGTCGGGTCCTCCAGTCCCCCACATCAGTAGTAGCAAACTGGTGTGTTAGATTTAATAGAAGGCATAAACAAAGCAAGATGAACTTGTTTAAAATGTGACAAGTTTCACTGGTGGGCCTTCAGTCAACTGTTCAGGAGTAGACATCTTAGTGTCAGACTATAGTCTGTCAGTCTCATGCTCTTAGTCTCATGCTCTTAGTTTTAATATTTCTTCCTGTAGTAAACCACAAGGGGCGGTTTTCCCAAGACCTTGTAATACTCTTGTTTGCTGTAGGGGGAGGCATGTTGTAAAGTGGTAGGGCCATACTTTTATTAGTAAGAGTAAGATTTTGCCATTAATGTTTAACAATGCTGTTTGATAAAGGTATACTAATTTAACTGTGAATACTCTTGCTGAAGTGCCAGTACTTGCATGATGGAAAAATAATTTCAGATACGTCATCCTTAGCATTGTTTGTTAAGAAGGGAGAAGGAACAATTTTAATAGCAGCTGTTTATTTGCAGTAGACTAATTTCATTTTCTCTAGTAAATTTGTTCTGTGAGCTAATGCAGTACTAGCTAAGTGATGGGAGATTTTCATCTGCCTACATACAGTATGGAAAAGGAACTTCACTTTAGCATCTTTTAACTTTTTGTTACAGCCTGGCTTTTTTTTTTTTTTTTCAATTAGTATTTTGATCATGTCTATTCTGCTCTTCTAGCACGTGTGCAAATACAGGTTCTAGTATCGAATAGTAGTTGCCTCATTCAGCGGAATATAAAAAAACTAGTGTTAAAATTAAAAGCATCTCAAATTTGAAAAAGGTGCATATAGACTTACTTATATATATATTATTTTCTTTTTGAGAAAGAGAGAATTCATGGAGGGTATTTGTCCCATCTGAGATGAGACAAGTTCTTAGTCTGTATTTAGAGGAAAGCTATATTTTAAGAAGGATATTAGGTCAGATTTTATGGGTTTTATGTGCCCAGAGAACACTTAAGAAGTTTTACTTCTGAAAAAAGTTGTCTGTTTTACTGTTGCAGGAGTCATAATCATTGATGTTGTTGGTTTTGCTTTTCAAGGTACCCAGAAAATGGCATAATAGAAATGGACACAGTTAATCTTCGACCGCGAGCGAGAACCATTCTGAAGTGGAGTGAGCTAAAAGTGGGTGATGTGGTGATGGTTAACTACAATGTTGAGACACCAGAAGAAAGAGGATTTTGGTTTGATGCAGAAATTACCTCTTTGAGAGAAATCTCAAGGACTAACAAAGAGGTTCATGCTAAAATTCTGCTGGGGTAAGATTTGCTTGACCAACTCAGAAAATCTCTACATATCATATGAAGTGTGCTTGGTTTGTTTTTTTTCTATCTGCTAGTCACCACTAGATTAATTTTAATGTCATACTTTGATTTCACAGCTGTGTGAACTACGAAATTACAGTGCATGGTTTTTACAATGTGCAGACTTGACTGTAAGTCAGAATTTTTATTTTTCCTGAGGTTGCTGGAGACAACCATAAGGTTTTTGATGGTATTAGGTGCGATTCAGATTGATCAGAGTGTGTTCCAGTGATTTTTTAGGTAATTGGGAACCCCTAGGTCTCACTTGAGTATGAATCATCTCTGACAGTTTGAATAAGCCTCTGAACTGGCTAAATAAATTATTAAAGAATAAAATACTTATGTGGTATTATAACCTCTGATAAGTAAAGTGTGGAGCTGTGGGATGTGGGAACTGCAAGTTTTCATTGTGACTGAGATTACCTGAATATCTTTGCTTTGTTTTACTATTTAATTTTAGAACTTCCATACAGTTGGTTAGGAACAGTGCTTTCTGGAGATATCTTTAAGAGATTGCTGTCAGTAAGCTGTATTATTGTGTTCTTATGGATGAAGAGATGACAGGTGGTTGATTTAATGTTGGCATGTCCCACATGTCCTCATGAGTGTTATTGTTATTGGAGTGTATCCCTAAAAATGAATTGGACTACCTAGCATGTCTTGTAGTTTTATTTACAGGAAAAGAGAATGTTGTATCTACAGGAAGATTTAGTGTGGGACAAGGTTTCTTGGGAGAGACACACAGAAGTCTCTGTGAATCAGGTCTAATTCAGTATTTTGTGTAAAAGTGCTATCTTACCTAGTATTGGTAAATGGCAAAGATACTGGCTTGTTAAAGCATGCAAGTAAATGAAAGTGTTTTGCGGGTGGGTTTTAATTTTAGAATTATAGGAGTTTTATTAGACAATCTCAGAGCATTATAGTCATCTTTTATTAAGTAGAGCAGGCACATGGACTTGTTTTGTCGGCAAAGCAAAAGACCCACAAACTTGAAATGCAAAGCTAGAACAAAAATTAGATATTTTGAATTATTAACTTGAACGAGAGAGGAGATTCAGGAATGGAGGATGGTATCAATGGAGAGATGCAGATTTTCACTTCAGTGCATTCATTTAGTGCTAGTGGCATTTGGTAAGGCAGGGGTGAGTTTCATGACATTCTACAAATAGAACTGTCTTGACAGCAGTTTACATGAAGTTCAAATGTCTGTTAATAAAAATTTTTACAACTGTTGCCTACATGGATTCTTTCAGAGTTTTTCCCGTCTATTAAAAATAGGATAATCAAAATGTTTTATATTGGCAAAAGGAAGCACCTGATTGCTAATAAAAAATTCTGGTTGGAACTCTGTAGGGGAGTCTTTTCTCTAAGTAAACTGATAGTTATGCTTCAAACTATAAGGTGCTAAACTCAAATACTGCCACTACTGTGGCAGATACAGTAAGGCTCCACGTGATACTTACACTTACTATCCTCTGCAAAGAGTTGGGAGGAAAACAACACAGTTGACGAATACCTATTCTAAGGTGATGAATTTAAGTCCATTTTTCAGATGGAATAATATTTCAGAGAATTTTCTTCCTAATTAAGAACTCTGGTTTCCTTTAAGTGTTGATAGATGGTGTATGTAGTAATCAGCTGGTTGCAGTAAGGTTAACTGAGCCCTGCCATTTCTTAAATTTATCAAAGAATAATTCTGTATGACCTGTACTACCCAACTCATTCCTCTCAATTCGTAGTAACAGAACAAGACAAATCTCCTACTATTCATAAATTTGTGTAAGGAGCATGCTAAAGTAAATGCTTTGAATTTCAGGCATGTTGATTTGCAAACTAAAACCAACCTCAGTGTTTCCTTGTTTATTAATATATAATATAAGTAATAGCAAATATATTAATTTAGTTTATAATGGAAATGCAGTTATTATTTTAATCTAGAATACTGTAATTAATATATTTCTGTAGTGATATGTAATTATGAGTTTTTAACATTGTTAGCATTAACTATTTGTCTCAAATAAAGGTGAAATTTCTTTATGATTATATGTTAGTGATTAATTGATTATATGCTAATGACTAGTTTCTTGTGTACTAATTAAGAACAATCTTAGCAGACAGGTAAAGGGAGGTAGAGGTCTTAGGGTTGCATTGAATATATTCATTGCTTGGACCTTTTTTCCTTTGTGGTATTACATCAAAAAGACTTTGTATAAAACAATTTTGTCTGCCGTATTCGAAGGTTTGATTTATTGATCTTGGTTGCTTTTGACAACGATTTAATGAAGATGTTGGCATAATCACTATAAATAACAAGAATGTGCTGTTTGAGTGGAACATATGATGAATACTTTTTTTTGGTGCACCTTTTGACATGTGTGTTAATTTAGTGTTACTGTTACTCATGTCTTAGTCATAATCAAAAGGAAAATTCTTTTACAGTCTGTCATCATTTAGCTCATGTTTATGAAAATATATATGAAATAGGGAATACTACCAAATAGAGGATGAGACTGAACAGGGGAGGCAAACTTCATTATGCAGAATAATTGACCACTTACTATTAATTCTCATTTCTGCAGTATTCCAACAGCAGCTGAGATTTTTTGATTGTAGGATGTCTAAAACATATTGAACAGGATTTTCTGTGTCTCAGATGCAAATACTAGGGAAACAGCAGTGCTTTGGCCATGGAATAGGATTTAAGGTTTCTCATGACTTTGTGTCCATGCTTGCAGTTCAGCATCTCTGAATGTGAGATTCTTATTTCAGAGTATCTGTGGTACCTCTGAACTGATTTTAACTGGCCAGGTGCAGCGTTTCCAGTTTTAGATATCCTGTGCTTTTCTCTTTGGAGAGAGTGTTCTATTTAATAACGACAACACTTGTTTGTAATCCAGAATAATGTGACTTGTTGTCTTTGAGGCAAACTCTTCACAATTTAACCTTGGAGCCAGCAGATGTATTTTAATTCACCATACCAAATCAAACCAAAGTAGATCAAACAATGCTCTGTGTTTGCTTCTTCCAGAACTGAAGATGGAGACCAAATTAGTTCTCAGTTTTTTCCAGTAAGCCTTTGAAAGTCTGAGTTTAGCAACGACTCTGTCAATACCAAGACTTGTATTTTGCTTAAGCCTTTAGAGATGTGTAAGAATGTAGATATAAATTATGCAAAGTGAACATAATTTTCTTCTTTAGATGAGTGAATGTTTAATGAATTTGATGTCTTCACCTATGCAGGTGTAAGGGAATATAATTGAACAGTCCTAAATTTTCATGTTCATATTTGTCATCTTTTAGTTGTGCAGGTTTTTGCATGAGCTTTCCTGTTCCCAAAAAGGAATTTTTTTATGGATTACTTTCTCTTGATTTTTAAATATTTTTATTATATTTTTTTGTAACCTTACAGATTTGGTGTTTGTCTTCCTTTTTTTTTTTTTTTTATAATATACATTCATATTTATCTAGCAGTTTTACTACTCTTTTAATTCATATCTAGCATGTTTCATTCTCAGAATGCAGTATGATATTTTAAAGTTATGTTTATGCTACCTGTACAGATTTTACTTTTAACTCCTCCCTTTAATTCTTTTGGACAAGATTTTCCATTTATATGTAGCTTCTGATTTTTTTTAAATCATACATATCTTTTTACAGCTTTTTACAGCTTTGTCTTTGCAAAGACACAGAAATTAAACACTTTACAGAACATTGAGGTATTCTGTAATAGTGTGTGAAACAAGCTGTCCATGGGGTTCTTTTGTTTATAATTTCAAGAATTCTTGTGCTTCTGTCAATTTCTATCTGGTTAAAAAGAAAGTTATTGGTAGTTGTACCTTGTTTGGACATCTAGGAAGATAACAGTACCATACTTCCTGTCACTCTCAGTGTACATTGTGATCACCGTCATGTCAGAGCTGTTGTCATAATTTGGTAGATGCCAGATAGTACAGTTCTCGTAGTGCTTCTTCTCTACATCTGAATTTTCATCAATGTGGTTTATGTCTTGCTAATGCATAATTTTCTACCCAAAGTAACATCCTGGTTTATTTATTTTATTGTAATGTCTTTGACTGTTGCTGGTTGATCTGGGAGGACATAGTTTTGATGCTGTGTGAAATATTAACAATATTTACATGGACCTATTTTCTCAAATAACTTTCATGCTGTATCAGCAGGTATTGTAGAAATAAGAATTTTAATTGCTGAGGACCTTACCTGGAGCTTTTTTGCACAGATGTGAAAGTGGTATATTTCTTCTAGGCAACAAAACTAATAAAAAGGTGAATTTTTATCATCTGCTTTCCTCTTCTTGTGCCTTCAGTGGAACTGGTCACGTCCTTTGAAGAAGAGAATTTGTCTTGAATCAACAGGACTGTTTCAAGTCAAGATAGATTCTGAGTGGCCAAGAAGCCTGCTGGGATTTTTGGTGGTGAATCTGTAGAGATGATGCCTAGAATTTTTTACACATTTCTTTGTATTGCTTCTCCTAGTCTCTACAGCTAGAGATTGCTCTTTTTGTTATACACAGCCTTAGGGCATAATCCCACAACCTGTAACAAGAATGACTCTTGACAACCAGAATGTTTTTGTGTACAACTTAATTACTCTGTTGGACAAAAGAAATCATGTTAGCTGAAGTGGTGTGTGAGTATAATTCTCTGCTTGAACTTAGAAGTGAAGTTCACTGGAAATAAAACTGCTCACTTTTAAATTTCAGATTAGGTTTTTAACCTTTCTTCAGTTGTGCTTGCGGTTTTGAGGAAAAGTCAAGAATTAAAAGATAGAAGGGACACAAGGACAGAATATTATTAAAGAGACTTCAGAGTAGTGTGAAGTGTGTTCTGTTAATGATTAAAGTGTACAGCACAAACTGCCGAGGAGCTATTGGGACATCCTGGGTTCTAGAGAAAGGTTGTTATTCACGATGCATTGTTTCTGTCGGATGTGAAACAGAACATCTGTACCTGACTGAGAATAACTGATGATGAGAGCATGAGCAGAGTGAATCCTGTATTCATCCACTGTAGTTCTTATCCTCTTTGCAAGATATTTGATACAGTACCTTGATTCAGCAACTATGGCATCAAGCCCTTGGTGTTGGTACAGGCTGGGGATGAATTTATGGAGAGCAGCCCAGCCAAGGAGGACTTGAGGCCTTGAGGGTGCTGGTGGAAGAGAGGCTGGACATGACCCAGCCATGGGCACTCAGAGCCCAGAAACCCAAACTCATCCTGGGCTGCATCCAAAGCAGTGTGGGCAGCAGGGCCAGGGAGGGGATTCTGCCCCTCTGCTCTGCTCAGACCCCACTTGCAGTGCTGCATCCAGCTCTGGGGTTGCTGGCAGGGGACAGGAAGGACATGGACCTCTTGGAGAGAGTCCAGAGGAGGCCACCAAGATAGCTGAGGGGAATGGAGCACCTCATCTATTAGGAAAGGCTGGGAGAATTGGAATTGTTTGACCTGGAGAAGGGAAGGCTTTGGGGTGACCTAATTGCAGCCTTCCAGTACCTGAAGGGAGCCTTCAAAAAAGCCAGAGAGACTTTTTACAAAAGCATGTAGTGACAGAACAAGGGCCAGTGGCTTCAAATTGAAAGATTATGTTTAAAGAAGATATTGGGAAGAAACTTTGTAGTATGAGGATTGTGAGGCATAGGAACAGGTTGCTTAGGGAAACTGTGGATGCCTCATTGCTGTTAGTGTTCAAGGCCAGGCTGGGTGGAACTCTGAGAAGCCTGGTCTAGTGGAATGTGTCCGTATCCCTGGCCAGGGGTTGGAACTGTAAGATCTTTAGGATCCCTTTCAACCCAACCATTCTGTGATTCAATTAAAGAGTACATTCTGAGAAGTATTTGGCTGACTTATATATAGTATAGATAAAGTATAGATATCCTGTTCTTGCTTCTTTCTCCTTTCCCTTTGGCCAGAAGTTTCCATTTTACAAACATTCACTGATGGACATGTTCTACGCAGATCATAGCTATTCCTTCACACTCTTTACCTCCATGCTTCATTGTTCTACCTTAAAGAAGACAAATCTTCAGGAGGTTCTCTTGAATAGAAAAGGCTTGAAGGATTACTGTTTTACGATTTGCTTTACTTTACAAATGTGTCCGAATCATCTCCCGAGCAATGCTATTTTCTGGATCTGTGCCCTCAAGTCAGCATGAAATCTTTAATTCTTTTCTGATATGGAATATCAGAATATTTTATCTGTATATGTCCTTTTTCCTGATTCTTAAAAAGAGAACATAAAAATTAACTGATTTGTCTTTTTTGCCATTTCCCTGCATATTGCCTGATCTTAAGTAGCAGTATGGAGAAACTGATTGTTTCAGGTAGGTTTCCCAAAATGGAGGGAAAGTAGATTAGATGCTTGTAATCTGTGTTGAGGCTTTTGGACTGTGAATATACTGTTCTTTGAAATTCCAGAATTTTAGTGGCAAACCAAGTCTGCCTTACCAAGAGAGCCAAAGAATAAGTCACACAATTGAGATCTTTTTAGTCTGCTGTTGAAAAGGGTAAAACTTTGGAGGGCAAATCATCCCAAGGAAAAGGAGCAATCAAATCCTCAAGTCAGCATGAAATCTTTAATGCTGTTGACACAACTTGTGTCAACAGACATTTGACTTTTAATAATACCATTTTGACTTTTGTCCCTGACACTGGAGAAAGGCAAGTACTGCATCTGCTTTAAAAGAAGCCCAGCATTATTCAGAAAAAAAGGGGACAGTTCTTGTGAAGTGCTGGTGAAATTGTGATGATTAGGAATAGCCAGAGTGATTTTTTTTTTTCCCAAGAGCAAATCATGCCTTACATGCTCATCTGTCTTCTGTGATAAAATTTTCTCTCTGGCCAGGGATGTAGCAAAGGTTGTAATTTATTCAATGTGGAAGTCCAGTAATATCCTGTCCCAGTCTGATGATTCCTGTAGTAAGCTGGGAGGATGGACAACCAGGTAGGTTTAGAAAAAGAAAACATTGAATGATTAGGCTGAGAGGATAGCAGTTACTAAGTTGCACGGTACTTGGGAAGTGATTGTAGGCAAGGAACTGCAGTGATGTATCCTGAGATCTGTACTGTTAGCTATCTTGTGGCAGTACAGTGGACTCTTGCCAAGTTTGCAGACTCAGTAAATTGACAGAAATTCAGAGGTAGTACTGGCAGTCAGAGAGACCTGAACAAGCAAGGTAGGAATGGGTGGCAGGAACTTCAAGAAAGTCAAGATGGATAAACCCAGAGTTTTCTTCCATTTGGGAAGGCACAGCCCCATGAAGCATTGCTGACTCGGAAGTAGCTCTGATGAGAGGGATTTGTGGGTCTTGGTAGGAAGCAAGGTGAATATGAGCCAGCAGTGTGTAATGAAGAGTAACAGTATTTGGAGTGTATGAAAAAGATAAGTAGAAGACTGGGAAAAGTGATTTACTCTCCTTTACTAGACACTAATTAAACTGCATCAAGAATATTCCACTTAACTCTAAACATATCCCCCCTCATCTAAATGGACAAAATAGAGATATATAAAATGCAGTGAGTTTCAGCAGACGAGCAGGAAATTGATGCTTTGGATTGCATCTAAAAGCCTAACATTTCAATTAATTGCATGTTAAAAAATTATTGCTTTAACAACAACAGAAAAAAGCATAAAGTAAAGTGTTAAAATTTCAAATGTTTTGGGTGTCCTAACTGTTGCTGTAAGATAAAAGTATATTTTGAAGGTAAAGAATGGTTTGACTTGGATCTTGAAGGTTTTGTTTGTTTTCCAGAACTATATCTTCAGTATTTGTAAGTGTCCTTTCTCTAATAAACATGTGGAATTGGAACCACAGAGTCTTTTGCCTTGCTTTTTAGGGGGGTGATATTTAGAAGTGTTTTGAAGTTAAATTTCTTCCCACTGAGGAAAGTAAGTCCAAACAGAAGAGGAAGAACAGAAGAAAACAAATTTAAGTGCAAGAAGGCAAGCAGTGGATGGGTGGGTGTGTGGATGGGTGGGAAATAGTGGTGAGCACAGTATTAGGCAAAGCATTATGAAAATAAAAAAGAAAAAAGGATGGTGTTGAAACGTGTATACGTTTAAGAGAAACTTTGAAGATGAAAAGGAGCTCTTGAGATTATTCCAGCAGGATCAGGCAGAGCAGTTTGTCTAGGTCTACATGTAGTTGGTGTTATAATAATGTTATGGGTGGTTATTCGACAAGCTTTCTGAACAATCCACTGTAACAAGAAAATTCACCTTGCCACACAAAACGCATTTTTTGTGTGTTTGTACCTCTTACTGTTATCCTGGCAGTAGACTAGTTAGAGGAGTCTGGCTCCCTGTTTATACACACAGGTAAGGGCCATCCTCACATAATCTTTCTATTCTCTAGACTATAAACACTCTTGTATCAAGGATGTTCTTTATCAGGCCTGTTAATAATTTTTGTATCCCTTTTCTGGAACCACTCCTGTAAATCCATGTCTGTGTTCTCCAGGGAGCATACATTTGGCTTGACTAATGCTGAGTCATGATTGGCATTTGCCTTCTTTCTACCTGCTGGCATTGCTGCTCTTAATGTAGTCCAAGAAGCTATGGACCTTCTTTGCTTGCAAGGGCACATAACTGGTTTATAGTCAGCTTGGTTTTTTATGTTCCTCAAGGTGTCTGTCTACCAAGATGCTTCAGTCAGCTGGAGACACTCAGCAGTTACTGGTACTCCCTCTGTGCAGGACTTGAATTCTTCTGTGTTGAACATGATGAAATTCCTTTCTGTCCAACTCTTAAGTGGTAGCATAGGCAACTCATACTCACTTTCCCAGGGGTTGAGTTGAGGCTGATCAGTCTGTCATCTACCTTCCTTCTTGAAGATAGGTGTGGTGTTTGCTTTCTTGACAGGAAGGTGTAATCACCTTGCAGTAACAGGACTAAGAGTACACTCATCCAAACATTAGGCAGCTCCCTTGGAGCTCATGAGTATGACCTGTTAGGGCCAGGTCTTCTATGTGGCCTGTGTAAATGCTCCATAATCTCATCTTCCACTGAGACTCTGTCTTCCTTGTTTTGGCCATTCCTTTTACTCTTGGGGACCTCAAATTCCTAAACACTGGTCTTAGGAATAAATACTTGAGGCAAAGAAAGTACTGAATACCTTGATTTTTCTGTTTATTGTCATCAGGGACCTCGCTATATTTAGCAGTGCCCCCACATTTTCTCTAGTTTTCCTTTCCTGTCATAGAATTTTACTCCCCAGATTCAAATCAAGGTACGCCTTGGCTTTCCCAACTCTATGCCTACACAATAAGATACCTCTTCCTGCCTCAGATCAGCCATCCCAGCTTCCACCTCTTACAAATTTCTTTTTTATATCTAGGCTCCTTATTCATTTCTGCAGGTTTTCTTTTGCCTTTAATGTCCTGCACATGGTGATAGACTATTTTTGAGCTTGGGATGATCCTTAAATATCAACTAGCTTTAGCAAGCCCTTCTCTACAGGGTATCTTGTAGGATTTTTCCAATTAGATCTCTTCATAGATTACATTCTACTGTCTACACTCTACTGTCCTGAAATCCAAGGTTGTCTTGTACTTTATCCTTTCTCTAAGGATTCTGAACTCCATCATCTTATCATCATTGCAGACAAACTTAAATGTCCCATGACAAGTTCTTCACTGTTTGTATGTATCAGGTCTAGAAATTTTCTTCTCCATGATCAGGAAGTTGTTACCACTGCACTCCAGAAACTCCCTATGTTGTTTGTGTTCTGCTTTGTTGATCTTCTGGCAGATGCCATAGTGCTTCAAGTCCCTATGAGAACAGGGCCTGTAAACATGAAACTTCTTCCAGTTGTCTGAAAGAGTCTTCATATATTTACTCTTTGTAGCAGGCACCTTTTGCAGCATCACTGATGTTCTGTCTGTTACCCAATCCTGTAAGCTCTTGACTTGACCAGTTCCTGGTCTGCCCTCATATAAGGGACAACTACTCTTAGCGTTCTTCCTGAAGAGCCCTTACCAATTAGTTACAGCATTCCAGTCACATGAGCTATCCCACAATGTCTTCTTGATCCTAGTGTTGTCATGGAGCTGCATTAATGATACAGACCTCTGTAATCTCCTTTGTTCATTGCCTATGCATTGGTCTGTAGGTGTTTCAGGGAGGCACCAAAGTGTGCTCATCTCACTTGTTTGTTGGGGAATCTCTGCAACAGTTAAATCCAGAAGTCTGTGGGCATTTGGTTTTATCAATATAAAAATTAATAATTACAGGGTTATCAGAGATTCCAGACAAACACAGAAGACCTGAAAAGGTTGTATTACCATTATGTAATGGTCAGTGGACACTTAAATGGAGGATTTAATATCGTGCACTAATGAAATTAGAAATCATGGTGGAAGCATTTGCTGTAATTTTTCTGAAGAGAGTTAGGCAATATAAGGAATGAAGATACTCTGAAAGAAGCAGTTGCCTTCTAAATGCCAAATTAGTTAGGACCTCTTTTTCTCTAGGATTTTCTGACTTTGTTGGTGAATTAGATTCATCATGTTCTGAGGAAGAGAATCTCTGGATGAAAACTTCATTCATTATAGTAATACTGTCGTATACATTCAAGCTATAATAATAAATTCATTACAAGCTTTTGAGATTAGAATTGTGGGTTGTCCTTCTTTGCAAGCAGTTCTTGCTTTTGGTTTGATATGACCATTCTTTGGAAATGTCTTTCTGATTTGATGATTCTGTGCCATTGTATTTTCTTACGATTTCTGAAGGTGGATACCTTCAGAAATTTTCATGTTTGTTTTTTTTCCTCTGTTTTTTTGTTTGTATTATTTGTGATTTGTTGGTTTTGTTTGATTTTGCTTCGTTGGTTTTAAAGCACCTTAGATTTTGGGGGTTCGTTGTTGATTTATTCACTTAGGTTTTGGGGTATTTGAGGAATTTGTGGTTTGGGGGTTTGTGGGGTTTTTTGGTGGTTGACTTTGTTTTTTGGTTTGTCTTTTGTTTGTTTTTTCCAGAGTGCTCAGTATTTTTCTGTGCTTTCAGGACCCTTTCTTTTCTATTCTTTATTTCTTTGGAATCATCCTAACAGTATCTTTGTGAGTTTGTTATGAAGAGAGTTGCTTCTTTTCATGTCTTTGAGTTGAGGTCTGGCAGGGTTCACAGATTGGTCTGTTGTAACTCTGTCTTAGCTCATGATGAATGTGTGCTGCATCTCCTCACTGTGTAAAATTTGGATAGGAGTGTTAAACCTTGTACAGTAAGACTCACCTGTTTGTATCTCTACTTCTTCCTAGCATGAAGGATCTTGTTGACTAACCCAGACCCTTGGAATAATGTCTTGAACAGATGCTTAGCTTGTTTCTGTGCACTGCAGTTCAGTCTGCAAACACATATAAAAGTTGACTGAGCTTAGACCATGCACTGTGATGCCAAGCACAGCTCTTGTATCTTTGTTTTTTTGTGTATTAAGACTTTGGTGTAACCTTTATGGGTCATGGACCTGGTTTTTCACCTGGTCCTTCATGGACACCGAGTGTTAACATCATTGTGTTTGCACTTGGATTTGGAAGCCGTAGATGCCTCCTGAGCATTTGGAGTAGTGTCAGTCACAGACTCAGTCCTACAGGAAGGGACCAGCTCGGGTGGTGGCAGTGGAGTCCCTTCTGCAGTGGGACAGGAGTGTTCCTGCAGCACCATGAACAGGACCGGGTTTGGGCGGGTGGGTTCAGGATCCTCCACAGGCTCCACACCTCCCTGTGGTCTGTGGCACGGGGCAGGGTGTGCGCAGCGTCGTGAGCCTCTGACGTTGTTGCTGGCTGTTCTCTCGGGCCACTTCTGTCCCTGGATACTCTTATGTCCATCTGCCTATAGCTCCCAGGCTAAGAAGAAGAGAATCTCTGTGTCCAAGTCTCTGCTTTCAGAACCTGGCATTATGAACTGTAATATATTGCTTTGTAAATGCATCAAGTGTCACACCTACTGCTGACATTAAAAAACGCAATATCCTGCCTGACTTGTGTGTATGTGCACAAGTTTTCTAGGTTTGGGAGTACATGTGTTTTGTTTTTAAAGGCATCAAAGGGTCATATTAGAATATGGTCCTTAACTTAGCCTAGAAAATGTTAATTCAGTTTTTTTGCTGTTGTTTAAATACTGGTGTTACAGAAAGAGAGTTATAAAATCTTTTTGTAGTCTGGAAGTTGTTACGTGTCTTTATCTTTACAGTGTTTGTGTAATAAATGAAATGTTGAATTAAAAGCAGAGCTAATAGTGTCCCATTTTGTAACTGTGCATTTTTATTTTAATGATTAAACAAATATGTGTGCAATATTCTGAAAAAAGTCTTGTAAATACTCTCTGCTTTTTTGCTTGTGTGCAATAAAAAAATAAAATAACCTCTGTGTAATTCACTACAGCCTAGCAGAATTTGGTCTAGCATATCATGAATGTAATATGCACTCTACATATGGGAAAATTTTGAAGTCACCTTTGAAACAAGCCTGTTTAAAATCAGCTCTCCAGTCAACTGCTTCTAAGAAGATGATATTAAAAGTTTTAACAAGCATTTTGAATGGTAATATTGACAGATTGTATGTTTTTAAAGAAGTTATTTAACTATGTTTTGTTGATGCAGGACAGAAAGATTTGCTAGCTGAAAACTTTACAGAAGCTGAATAAAGGCTGATTGATGTAAGGCATGTAAACAAAGTGTTGCATATGAAACAATAGATACAGAAGGTGGTAGTAAATCTGGTTTTCTTTTGATTTGTATATTGCTTTTTAAGTGAATCTGTGTATTTGGAAAGCATAGCCAACATTATATTCTGTTAGGTTTTGTTCTGATCGTAGCTGTTTCTCCACTGACCTGGACAGTACCTTTTGCCATTAGCCATAGAATCTGACTATGAATTAGTTGTTTGTGGTAAGCATGACAGTGTGAGTAAGGTTTTGCTCTTAGGGGCCCTAAGTATCATTAGACACTTTTCATAGTTACCCTTAGTATGAATATAAACTTTGTGTCTGTTTTTCTAGTATTTTCCCCCCTTTTTTAGTCAGCATTGTATTTGGACTTTATTGTGTGTTAAAATACTATACTTTTAATTTCAGTGTGGTAAAGTGATAAACACAGAAATTTCCAGACAGAGATCTGACAATTGTCACTGAATCTTTCACACTGTAAGTGATAAAACTCCCTAAGCATGGTAACTGTCCAGCAGCTTTTATTTTCTGTGAAGCTGACCTTTGAAGTATCCAGGATAATACCCACTTGTCACATGTCTAGTCAACTGTGATTTTAAATGTCTAAAAGTGTTTTGTTATCTGAAGGTTAAAAAAAAGGAAATGTGTGTGGGGAAAGTGCAGATAAAAGAAGGTTCAGTTGAAGGTTTCTTTCTGGCTTTGACTCAAAGGAAGGCTTATATTAGGAATTCTGCTGTGTTAAAGAATCTGGCTTTGTTTTGGAATTTAATTATTTCAGAAAATTTAAAGTTCTTACTGTTTGAAATACAAACACTCTGTTTACTGTCCATATTGCATAATCTCATTTTTGATATGGGAGGGTGAAGAAATGATGAAAGGTTATACATTTGACAGCATAATATAGCCACAATTTTGTTAGATAACCATAATTTTAAAATCACATGATCATTAAATGTGTACTGTGGCAGAAGAATTATTCTTTTATAAGCAACTAGCTGAGCAGATTTTTTTAGCTTTAATAAGGCTTAACCATTTGTTATTGGCCATCATTTTCGCAATGTTAGTTGATCTTCCTCTGTAGTTGCAGACATGCAGCTATGACATTTGTTGGAACATACCAGCTTTGTAATGTTACTTGATATGATTTGTTTACTTTTTATGTAACTCATAGCAGAAAATAAAATGTTTTCTCTGGTTCAAAGGAAAATCTTAGTCTCAAAGTTGCTTTCTAAGTGTTCTTATCTCAAAGGAAAAATACAGGGCAAAAAGAAAAGGAATGTCTACCATGATCTAGTATATATGATAGAGAAATTGTGAATTTTGAAAGTTTAATAAGTACTGCCTAGATATAAGGAATAGTATTGCTAGTCAGTATGATTGCAGTGCTGTGAGAGGACGAAACATGCCATGCAGCTGTATTAATTTTTATTATTATTGTTTCAGGAGTCCTGTGTCTTACAGTATTAATTAGAGGAGTTTTTTGTTTTACTAGCTGAACTAAAAGCGTATGTTGCCCTTCAATACTTTGAGGTGGAAATAACTTCTTTTGAGCCAATACTTTGTAATAAAGTTAATGATAAAAGACTGTGCTTCTGCATACTTAACAAAAACTTTGCTGTTACCATTTGGAACACTTAGAACACTTACATTGAACCAACTTACAAATCTTTTTATGGTATCTTTTAAGGAAACAATGTAGTTAACATTAACACATAACATTGTAGTTAAAAGTAATTTTATAGTTCAAATTGGCACTGTTAAGAATTTACTCCTAATTAATATTCTACTGAACTCAAGTTGGTTTTTTTTCCCCCAAGATATGACTAGCAAGTGTTTAGATTTCTGAGTAAAGCTATATGGTGCTTTGCCACTTTCCTTCTTGACAATAGACTGTATGTAGAGAATACAGATAATGCAAAGCTATTTTTTAACAGCTGCTTTTTAATTTTCTGGGGAAAAAGCAGGGGTGGGAGGAAAGGTAAGTTAAATAGCTCTAAACCACAACACACTATAGAGAGAGGATGGGAAATGTGTGTTTTTCCTAGACAGAGTTTTGCTGATACTGGGGATAGTGGTTGTAGACTACACATGCATTTAAGATTTGCAGTATAAAAAAATCAGTGGAAAATATGCTTAAATTACCTGAAATTTACTAGAATTTGAGACTATCAGTCATTTGTACATTAAATATAAAATTTCACATTAACTATATGAAAGAAGTTGTAATTCTGTATTTTTGTTTTAAATTCATGACTTTGAGTTGTGTTAGACATAAGTCCTAGAGGAATAACATTGGTAGGCAGTCAAACAGTGTTGTAAGAAAGGTTCTATGGCATTAAAAATGTTAAACAGGTATTTTTTTTAAAATTTGAATAATCTAGGAATAGCAAGAAATATAGAACAGTTAATAAAAGACTCTCCAAAGTCCACAAAATAACCTGGGAAATATTGTTGCTTTGAAGAATTTATTGATTCAGTTTTCCTGCCAAAGATCATGTTTACATCTTGTCCTTTCTGTATTTTAATGTATTGTGCCTTTGTGATTGTGAGTTGCTCAGCACTGTGGATAATTCAAAATGTCTTTGCATGCTAAACCTAAGAGGTGTTACTCACAATGGCCCAAACTGCTTTAAAGTACTGTCCCTTGAGGATGCAAATGAAATTAATTCTGAATACATTATTTTCCTGATCAGGAAACCAAACAGTTCTTATCTGGTGGATGTATTTGCATTGATGCAGCCTTTGTATATTCTGTTCAAATAGTTTAAATATTTGAAATTTGCTAGTATTTGCTGTTTATGCATGGCACAAACAATGGGAAATGTTTTTCCTCCCAAAACTGCTGGAAAAGAAAAAGATCAAAATAAATACAGATGCCTAAGTAAACAGCTGTTGGTACACTTAAAAGGCAACTAGAGTTGATCAAGGCACTGACAGAGTCCTCTCAACCCCAGTTCCCTGGAGACCTAAATACTGCAGTGCTGAGGGCCATGAGAAAATGATTGGTTACCTGTGGTTTTTCCCTGGCTTAGTTCTTTTCTGCCTTAGTTAGCTCATCATGTGTGTGAGTCCAAGAAGTGGTAGTCAGCACAAAGGAAGTGGTGAGAGCAGGTGAAGAGGTAGAGCAAGATGTCCTGTTGTTTCAGTTGTCCTTATTGAATATGAATCTAATATCTTGTTTCCCTATCTGTCTATAGTCTAAGTTTGTTTTGCAGACTAGACCTTTTATAGGGATCTGCTGCCTGGCTGGTTTTCTTCAAAAGTGTTTTCAAGTTGCCTCTGTGATATGTTCTTACAGATATCTGTCAGTATTTTACTCTAGCTGAAAATTCCTGCTTACTTCTAGATGGGGCAGTAAATTGAAAGTGATAAGGGAACAGGCAGTTGAAGTGAGCACAGCATCATCCTAAAGAGGAAGGAAAAATGAGCGCTTTACAACTGTTGGTGTCATTGTGGCTGTTTCTTCCTAGATACATTTCCATTTGAATTACAGTCTGTAGATACAAATATATTTTGATGAGAGTAGGTGAAAACTTTTACATTTAATATTTTCTAGGTATTTTCTTGTCTGTCTGTCTCTCTTGTGCCATTATTGTTGTGGGGTCTTGGGATATTTGTTGCTACGAATCACTGAGATTTTGCACTGAAACCTGACATTAGCAGGACTATTAAGAGTATATAATTCAGTACAGTATTGTATGTGGCTTTCCAGAGTTGAGAAACAGTTAAAAGTCGTAGAAGGGCTTTTGAAATTTTCTGCTGTTTTTCTTGATCTGTGGGTTCCAACTATTCTTCTGTCTTATAGATCGTATTTCTGGTTTGTTTGTGGTACTATACTTTCATTATAATGTTTGAGATGCTGTGTTCCAGAGGATATGGTTTTGTCTGGTCTGCTGTGTTCAGCCAATAAAAACGCTTAGAGGTTTTAGAAGTGGAATTAAGCCATAT
The DNA here is from genome assembly GCA_013400215.1 of Cisticola juncidis. NCBI lineage: Eukaryota > Metazoa > Chordata > Aves > Passeriformes > Cisticolidae > Cisticola > Cisticola juncidis. The sequence goes on along the minus strand of VXBR01010782.1, from coordinate 509,496 downwards.
TGGACAACTGTCAATAAAGACCTACTGAAGTGCCAGGCAGTCTGAGAATAATGGAGTAGCCTTTTCTTTAAGTAAGCCCTAAATATGTGTTTGATTTTTTTCTTAGAAGTTACAGGGCTAGACTGACTGGTTTTTTGTGTGAGTTGAACTAAAAGATCCTATCAGTGATAATAAAAGGCCACTTATCTTTATCTGATTGCTTAGGATTCAAAAAGTACAGAATTTAGGTCTGAGGAACTAAGTTGAATGTACTTTTTATTCTTTTTGTTTTTCAGAGGTCCAGAAGACACAATAAATGATTGTAAAATCCTTTTTATAGAGGAAATGTACAAGATTGAAAAGCCAGGAGCCTATCCATTGACATTTGGGGATGGAGATTTCAAAAGTACGCACTTTTAAAATTATTTGAATATAAGTACAAATTGAGTGATGTTTCTTTAGAAAATATCAGCATGCAGCGGTGGTAGAAATAATTGGTTTGTGTTCAAGAAAGTAATTGCATTGAATTATTCTCAGATTTCTGTTCTAAAAGCATAGTTACTATAAGATGGCTGTATTGCTTGACATATTCAGCTTGACATATTCAGACAGTAACAGCTTAGGGCAATCAGTCATAAATGGTGAAAAAGGGAAACAGCTGGTAATGCTCTAAAGAAACAGTGCAGAATGAATTTGCAGTTTCATTTAATTTCCTAAAGAGGTGTTCAGGCCACCAAAACTGCTGTTGCAACTGACATGTAATTTAAGCTTTTAATAAATCAATAAATGCCAAAAATAGGATTAGTTGGTAGTAATGTACTTTAACTCTGTCATTATGTCAGGAAAAAAAAGGGATAGGGAACTTTGCACCAAAGCTGCTTGTACCATGAAAAAAAAGGGATAATTAATGTTTGGGTTAGTTGATCCTGCATGACCTTCTAAAAAAGTTTCTATGCCAGACCTCCTTAACCTCCCCACAGCCACAATAAGGAGTTAGTGGTAGTTTATCTAAAAAGTAATGTGACATTTTGTCCTAAGTTTGAAAATATATTAAAATCAGGAGTGATGAATGTTTGAGATAGCAACATTGAAAATTGAACTGCAGGTCTACAAGCAGGTATTCGATATAATTATGTATTACATTCCTGACTCCATGCTATTTTTCAGAACCTTTGTAGGTGGCTTTGAGTGCACAACAATGAGTCTGATTAATGTTTACTTGTTGTCTAAAAAAAATCACTGTTTTTCAGCGGAGAAAATACCATTCCCTGTGGTATTCTTAAAAGTGTCGATTTCTCAACTCATTCATTTTCATTATTTCAGAATTATTTCCCTTATATTACTAAAAAAAGAAAACAATCCACTCTGTTTTACTTTTTCTTGGTCAAATTAAAGGATGTTTGCAGTATCTTAAAGCATATTTTGATTTAAAAGGATTGCCATGTGAGAAAATTGAAAATCTACAAATACTGATTAGTATGTATATACAATTTATTTTGCAAGTAAGCAATGTTTTAAATGTCTTTAAAAATTATTGCCGTTCATTTTGTTCTTCCCTGCAGCTACTGTGTAGTGAAATAATTTTTAAAATTATGTGTCAAGGAAATGAGTGATTACTGTATTGCTGACTATACAAAATTGTCTACAATGGTGCTATTTGATCTGACAGGAGTATTTACTTATCATAGAGTCATTTAGATGGCAAAAGACCTTTAAGACCATCCAATCCTCCACTAAACCGTGTCCCTAAGTGCCACATCTACATGGAACACTTCCAGGGGTGGTAATTCCATACTTCTCAGGCAACACCTTCCAGTGCTTGACCATTTTTTCTGTGAAGCAGTTTTCCTAATAACCAATCTAAACCTCCCCTAGCCCAAATTCAGGCCATTTCCTCTTGTCCTTTTGACTGACCCTCACTTGGCTACAAACTCAGGTAGCTACAGAGAGCAGTAAGGTCTCAGGTCACCTGAGCCTTCTTTTCTCCAGGGGAAACAACCCCAGCTCCCTGAACTGGTCCTTACAGGATTTGTGCTCCAGAACCTTAACGAGTTCTACTGCCCTGCTCTAGGCACACTCCAGCACCTCAATGTCTTTCTTGGAATGAGGGATCTGAAGGATTTGAGGAGTGGCTTCACCACTCTTTACTTTGTACACTGATTGCCATTATGATTGTTTCAGAGTTAAGGCCTTAATTGCCTATTACAGCTCCTTGCCTCCAGTGCTGATAGTTGTTTCTTTATTTGTAACCTCTTTGCTTAAACTACCCAAGTATTGATATCTAGATATTTGCACATCTATGTATGTTTTATTTCATTTTTTCTTGGTCCCAATCTTATTAATTTCAGCAAATTGTTTATAAACTCCATAAATAAATATAATTCATAAATATAATCTTTTAAATTGTGATTGTGAAAAAATAAATTGATCTGGGAATTCAGCCTTAGTTCTTGAACTGCTCTTTTTTCTGAAGCCAACACTCATCACATAACCCTGTTCATGTGATTCTGGTTTTCCAGCCAGGTCAGCTGTTTTGCCTTTGTTCAGGTATGTACAGTGCACATCCATTGAACTGTGTGTTGTAACCATCAGTGCATTCTTTTGGACTGTACCTACTACCCCTTTTGTACTGTGAATTAAAAAAAGCTAAATATAAATACACCTAGCTGTAAACACGCAGCTCCCTTAGCTTATATGCTATGGAAAGATGCAGAATTTTATTACAATAATGGCAGATGAAATTAAAATCATTATTTGGCCTTAAATATTCTATGTGATTGTTGTAAGCACAATCAGCAGATCTACTGACTGTATTTTTTGTCCATATTAAACTACTGTACATGCCCTTGTCAAAAGATAGGATGCCTTCTATGGAAATAATCTTTATCAGATAAACAGTGTAAGTTGCCTCTGCAGAAAAACTCTTATTTCTTGAGCATGGTTACATAACAATTAGATTTTGTATGCGTAAAGTGATGTCAATATACATTTAGCATTTACAATTAAAAATAAAGTAGTCATTTTCCAATTAATTAATGGAAGTAAAATTCTACAACTGAGGAAAGGAGTAAGGCTAAGCCTATTAAGAAATTATATTAGAAATAAAAAAAATCTAAGAAGCAATGTATTTGCACATATGCTAAAAATATTTATATGTAACACACTACTAAGACCTAGGTATCAACTTTCATATATTACTTCTGTCAGAATCCAAACCGGTGCTAACTTCTTACGGAATAAAATGATAATATGAAATTACTTATGCAGCTAAACTCTGCATTGCTGGTTGAGGTGAACAGTCTTCATGACCAATAGTGCACCTATAGGTAGTGCAAATGACTTACACCATGATTAAAACAGAAATGTGAAAAATGAAAGTCATATCATTAAAATGACAGTTTGTAGTTTGTATATTGATGAAGGTACAGAACTTTACCTACTGTTTAAACACACTAAAATATATAGGTATTTTTTTTCTCTTTTCTTATTAAAAAAAATATTATTAACCTTTTACCTAAGAAACTAGTTTTGTAACTGAAACTAGTAAATTGCATAGGCCTGAACAATGTGTTGTGCTCAGAGATACAGAAAAATATGCCATTTCATGTTGTCTATTATTTGTTGGATGAAGTAGACTATTGGGTTTCCATAGGGACTGCTCAGTCATCACTTTAAAATTTTTTCAAAGGAGTTAACAGTTATCTGGGATTTCTTAGTCTGACTTGAATTGGTATTGACACCTCGCACAGATTGTGGGTTTAATGTAGTTATGCTGGAAAACCCTCAGATTTGTTCATCAGCACCCATACAATTTTTCCTTTCGTTTCAAATGAACTTTGGGAGAGAAGTCTCAAACTAATAGAAAATTATTTCCATTTGGATAGCATGATAAGTCTTCTAGGCTATGTTCTACTACAGGCAATATTCTCATAGATTTTTGAGGTTTTTCAGAAATATATATTTAAGTGTATCTTTGTCTTTAAGACTGCACAAAATAGTCACTGCTGGTAGCTTTATGTGTTTATTTCTCAGGTTTTCCAGTCAATACATCTCACCAAACCTTCTATCTATCTGCAGCTGGTAATCTTCCCTCTTTGGTGATTCTTTTATATTCTTCAGTTCTAAAGGTTTTTCATTTTAAAAACAATGATTAAAACAACATTGTTTCAGCTCTACTTATCATAGAATGGTTTTAGATGGAAAGAACCTTTAAAGATCTTCTACCCCTGCCATTTTTCATTAAATCAGGTTGCTCAAAGCCCCACTCAACCCGAGTTTGAAAGGTTCAAGGGAGGGGGCATCCACACCTTCTCAGGGTAACCTGTGCCAGTGTCTCATCACCCTTACAGTAAAAAATTTCTTCTTTATATCCAGTCTAAACTGTGTTTCTTTCAAATTAAAAAACTGTTTCTTGTTGTCATTATTGTTGCTCCTTGTCGTTACTGATCTTGGTAAAAAATCTTTCCCCATCTTTCTTATAAACCCCCCTTAAGTATTGAAAGGCAGCAGCAAAGTATCCCTAAAGCCTTATCTTGCCCAGACTGAACAAATCCATCTCTCTCAGCCTTTCTTCACAGGAGAGGTGTTCCAGCCCTCTGATCATTTTCATGGCCTTCCCCTGGACCTGTCCCAACAGTGGTTGGAAGGGTTATTAGGGGAAGTACAGCCAGTCTGTGACCTCCGTACTGGGAAAGGTCCTGGAGCAGATCATCCCGAGTGTCCTTATGCGTTGTGTGCAGGCAGCCAGGGGATCAGGCCCAGCCAGCAGGTCTCTGTGAAAGGCAGCTTCAAATGACCAACCTGATCTCCTTCAAGGGTGACTCACCTGGTGGTTGAGCAAAGGGCTGTGGATGTTGTCTACATGGACTTTAGTAAAGCCTTTGATACAATTTCCCACAGCATTCTTCTGGAAAAACTCTGCCCATTGGCTCAGACAGGCATGGTCTTCACAGGGTAAAAACCTGTATGGCTGGGCCCAGAGAGTGGTGGTGGAAGGAGCTACATCCAGCTGGCCTTCGGTCACCAGTGGTGTTCCCCAGGGCTCAGTACTGGGGCCAGTTCTGTTTTATGCTCTTCATGGATCATCTGGATGAGGGGATTGAGTGCACCCTCAGTCAGTTTGCAGATGACACCAAGCTGGTGTTGATCTGCCGGAGGGCAGGAAGGCTCTGCAGGGAGATCTGGACAGGCTGGATCATGGGCCAAGGCCAGTGGTGTGAGGTTCAACAAGGCCCAGTGCTGGCCCTGCCCTTGGCTCACAACAACCCCAGGCAGTGCCACAGGCTGGGGCAGAGTGCCTGGAAAGCTGCCCAGGGGAAAGGACCTGGGGGTGCTGTGACAGTGACTGAACATGAGCCAGGCTGTGCCCAGGTGGCCAAGAAGGGCAAGGGCATCCTGGCCTGTAGCAGCAATGGTGTGGCCAGCAGGACCAGGGCAGGGATTGTCCCCCTGTGCTCAGCACTGATGAGGCCACACCTGAATCCTTTGTTCACTTTTGTACTCCTCACTCCAAGAAGGACATCGAGGTGCTGAAGCAAATCATACCATGTGCCTGAGAGTATGGATTAGATATTAGGAAAAATTTCTTAGTGGAAGGTGTTGTTAAGCATTAGACCAAGTTCCCCAATGAAGTGGTGATATCACCATCCCTGGTAGTGTTGTAAAGGTAAGTGGACATGGCACTGGAGGACATGGTTTAGTGCTGAACATGATGGTGGTGGTGCTAAGGTGGCAGTTTAGACTTGATGGCCTTAAATGTATTTTCAAACTTCAATGATTCTATGATTTTGTGATGAACTGCACTGCTCAGTTTGGTGTCATCTACAACCTTGTTGAGGGTGCACTCAATTCCACTGAGTATATATATCATTGATGTAGACAGAAAATAATACTGTTCTCAATATGACCCTTGAAGGGACTCCTTATTGGTTTCCACTTTTACATTGAACCATTGGCTATGGACCATTTACTCCTTGAATGTGGCTGTCCAATTAGGTCCTTAACTATCTAACATTTCATTCATCAAACCCATGTCTTTTCAGATTAACAGCAAGAATGTAAGACAGCTATGAAGCTAGAGAGTGTCACAAAGGAGGGCCACAAAGATAGTGAAGGGTCTTGAAGGGAAGGCTTACAAGGAACAGCTGAAGTTGCCTGGTTGTTTAGACTGGAAGAGAGGAGACTAAGGGTAGTCATCATAGTCTACAACTTCCTCACTAAGGGAAGAGGAAGGGCAGACACCAATATCTTCTCTGCGGCGACCAGTGACAAGACCTGAGGGAATGGCCTGAAGCTGTGTCATTGGAGGTTTAGGTTGGACATCAGGAAACAGTTCTTCACCCAGAGAGCTCTTGGACACTTGAACAGGCTTCCCAGGGAAGTGGTCACAGCACCAAGCCTGGCAAGGACTCAAGGAGCTTTTGGACAATGCTCTCACACATGGAGGGGTTGTCCTCTGCAGGGCCAGGAGTTGGACATGAGTGATTCTTGTGGATCCCCATATAGAATATGATATTCTATAATTCTGTGATTTTATGTTAAGAATATTGTGAGGGTCCAAATCAAAAGACTTACAGACAGGTAAATGACATCTATAGTCCTCCTTTGACAATTGTTGCATTCTGTCCATGGTGGAGGGTCGCTGTGCCAATCAGGCACTATTTGCCCTTGGTGAAGCCATTTTGGCTGTTTTTAACCAGCCCTCTGTCTTCCACATATTTTGACATATCTTCCAGGAGTCTCTGCTCTGTGATCTTACTGGCTACTGAGATGAGGCTGACAAGTCAATAATTCCCAGGTTCCTGCTTTTTTAAAAAGGTTGAAATAGTCCTTTTTCTCTAGTCACTGAGAACCTACCCTGACTGCTATGGATTTTCAGACATGATGTGACTGCCATGACTTTTTATATATAATGGAGAGTGTCTTAACAACTGCCTTAAACAAATCTCTCAGGGTCCCATGATCTTGTCTATGTTCAGATGATCTTGAACCTGATCTGCTCTTACACTGGGAGTTACTTCAATTTCCCATTTCCTCTCCAGAGTGCTGGGGACTTGAGAGATGTAGGAAGAGGGATTACTAGTGAACACTGAGACAAACAAAATTCCTGCATGCCTCAAGCTTCTCCATGATGACTGTCAGTAGTTCTGTCCCGTTTTGTGGGACAGAGAGGAGGATGCGGTTGTGTGTGTACATTTTCTTTAATCTTCCATTTCTGACCAACATCCTTATAGAAGCTTTTTTTACTATTCTTTGTATCCCTTGGCAAATTCAGCTCCAGCTGTACCTTACCTTTCCTATTACTTTTACCTATTACCTATTACCTTTCCTATTACTATTACCTTTCCTAATCCTATCCCTCCATTACCAGACAGCCACTTCTCTTTTCCTCCCAGGATACCTGTCCCTCATGCTATGTCCAGTGCTTTTCCTTCTTGTATTTCTCTTTGTCCAGGAGGTCTTTACTTAGCCATTGTTGTCTCCTGCTTTCCTTGCCTGAATTCTCACCATGAAAACTGAGAGATCTTTGGCTCTAAGAAAAATGTCCTCAAAGATCTGCTCTATTCTGCTCCTTTTTTCCCTGAGTGTAGTTTTCTGGAGGGTTCCATCCTAATTCCTTAAATCCCTAAAAGTTCAGGCTCCTAAAATTCAGAGTACTGACTTAACCTTTCTTTGGCCCATAACCACTGAGAACACCAATTTCCCCAGGGCATGACCGCTTCAGCCCAGGCTGCCACTGATCCTGACCTCTCCAGTTAATCTGTGTCAGTAAGCAACAGGTGCAGTAGTGCTTCTCTGTCGCCTGGGGTAAGAAATCAACCTTGATGCTTTCTAGGAGTCTCCTGGACTGCTTATATCTTCCTGTGATGGTTTTCCAGCAGATGTCAGGGACTGTTCTGACAAGTCCCTGCAGCTGGATCAGAACCTGACAGAGTGAGTGATGCTTTCTGCAGATGAAGTAAGAAGGTTTTGTCAACAGGGTCCCCTCAACTGAGTGGTGGGTAATAAACACAAACCATGAGATTTCTTTCATTGGCTTGGCCTCTGATTTTCAACCACAAGCTCTTGACCTGTTCATCGCTGTTTTTCAAAGACAGATTTATGCAATCAAGTCCGTAGAGAGGGCAAATTGCCTGCCTCTCCTTGCCTGTCCCTTCTGAACAGTTTGTAGCTGTCAATTGGAGTGCTCCAGTCGTGTGATTTGTCCCACCAAGTTTCAGTGTTTGTGATTAGCTGATAGCTTCCCATTTGCACGGCCACTTCCAGTTTTTCTGATTTCACTCATGCTACATATGCTAGTGTATAGACATTTCAGCTGGGCTATCAACGGTGTCAGCATTTTAGATGAAGAGCTCTGGTTCTTCTGAGGTATTTCACACGTATTGCCCTGTCAGGTTTTAATTCATCAGCAGCCCCTGACTCTTCTTTATTTATAAAAACTCCATCCTCTTCCCATTCTAAATCTAGTTGGTTCTGCCTTTGAAGATAAAAAGTCCTCAAGAAAGTCTGCAGATACAGCACAGTGTCTGGCATTCCAGTTCCCCTTTCTTATAAAACTTTCAGTCTGGAGTTTCTCTCTGCAGAGATTTACACTGGTAACTTAAAACTGCACAGATTAATTTCTCTGTGAAGTCTGTTAAATTGTGAGGGTATACTTTTCTTCAGCAGAAAGGGACTTGGATTTCTGTAAATTCTTAGTCATTGATTTCCTTCTCAGTATACTTAGGAAAAACGTTGTATCCAGAACTCCTCTGGATAGATCAAGGATCCACCTCATATTTTTATTCAAGAATAAACTCCTGAAAGAAATATTTACTTTTATTGCTTATGTTATCCAAGCTAACTTACAAGGAACTGGTAAGCTGTACAGGTTCAAAAGACAGCAAAGCCCCATCTTTAGGGAGAATGTGCAGATACATCTTGGGAGCAGGAGAAAATAAAGACAGGCTGATGATTAGTTGTGTTTTTATGGCTTTTTTTTTATACAGCAGAAGAAGTCTTGTTAAGCCTAGATAAAATTGTAAGAAAAACATTTTCAAGAGAGCAGTGTTCAGAAAGAATTATTCCTTTAGATACACTACTGCACTTTCCTGAGAAACATGGCATTTGACCTTTCTTTGTTTTTGACAGGAAAAAGTGGCCCTGAATGCAAGCACTGTAGGGCTGATCCAGATAAGGAGTGCCGGTTTTGTTCGTGTTACTTGTGTGGTGGCAAACAGGATGCTCACATGCAACTCCTGTGTGATGAATGTAATATGGCTTATCATATATACTGCCTGAACCCTCCCTTAAGCAAGATACCAGAAGATGAAGACTGGTAAATATACAAGGATGATTTACTTACCTATATTGACATTCTATACATGGTACCTTTTTGATATTTGCACTTCATGAGTGAAAATACTGAAGATGTTTTTAAATACTGGAGTGTTTTCATCCATCTACTCAATATAAGGCTTATGTTTAATGTCAAGATAATTCTTTGAAATCATTCACAATGAAGTAGTAGTCAGCTTTAATAGCCTTTATGAAATTTCAAGACTGGTATGTTCATTTTATTAATTATATCATTATGATCTTCTATGACATTACCTGATCTGATTGTATTTATTGACAGTTGTTGTTCCTCAGCCTTTTCATTTTTTAAAAGCTTCACTGCTTGAGCAATTCTCTTATGCTCATGCTTTTCTGCCCCTTCATCCTCTGCCCCTGTGCTCTTCATTGCCTCTGCTACATCCATTTTTCACGCTATGGAAGGACCACCACATGGCTACTCTTCATTTCTTATGTAATTATTCTTATGTCTTTATTAAGTGTCTACAATTTACACTGTTTATATTTATCACCTCCCTGTGACTTACTTGAGATGCTAATCCTTTATAAATGAGTAAAAAATGGAACCAGCTCTCTACTGTCTTAATGCTTGTCATGTAGAAGTGCATTTGCACTGGACAAAACAGCATCTCCTACCAAAGAAGTTTGTGCCCTCCCTTCTTCTTGCATACTAATAAAGAGTCAAGGTTGTCTGATTCTTAATTTAGGAACAGTTTGCTTTAGAATTGGAAATACTTCCATTTCATGTTTTTAGAGTGGAAAATGGCAAACTCTCTTCAGGGGTTAAGCCTTCAGTTTGGGAAAGGATAAGTTTATCTTGTGGAGATTAAGTCACTCTGTATGTGAAACAGTATTTCATATACCCTACAAGATTCCCTACATTACCCTACAAGTAAAGGATATTATGGTAATATTGTTACCCTATCAAGAAACATGGAATTCACCATGTGACTTCACTTAGTTAATTCACCCTGTGAATTTGCATTGAGTCACATTTGTTCTTTTAATTGATCTTACATGCTTTTTCTGTAAGCAGCTGTAATATCCATCAAAGACATAGTGGTCAATTTCAGCATCTTAAATTATTATTTTTTTAATCTACATGACTTAATTGTTTTAATGGTTCAACACCTTTATTGAGACAGTGAAATCTACTCCTGTGGACCTCAATCATTAGTTCTTCTATTCATATCCACATAAAAAATGTAATAAATCTAAAACAGTAATAGCACTAGTAGTAGTTGTTGTTGTTGTTGTTACCTGAATGAGGTTATCAATGTTAGTGTAGATCAGGTTTCCTCTTCTAATGGTGCATGGGCCAAATCCAGCCAGAAACTTGGACATGCCTTTGTATTGTTGTTCCTGGTAGGGATAAGAGTGTTGTTGGAAGCAGCAGAATGACCACTGTATTCCTTTTCTCTCTCTGCTGTAGTCAGTGTATTACTGGTATCTGAGCTTTCCTACCAGAAAGGATTTGTGTTAGTCGGAGTGAGCCTCAGCATTATATTCCAGTTGGCTTGAGTGAAGTGAGTGAGTGTGTGTTTGTGTGTTTCTGTACACATTATATCATACCTTGGCATTTTAACATCCAGCAATATGCAGTGGAATTTGTTGCACTACCAGCAGAAAATAAGGGTAGGCTGGGCAGGACACAGAAACAGACCACAAGTACTGGTTAGCAGCATACTCTAATCTCAGCTATCTTCTCCTTTACATGATGTAAATGAAGGAGGACTAATTGAAGATAGAATACAGGAGATGCGGGGACCTCTCACATATCATGTGAGAAAAAATAGTTATATGTCTTGGGACTAGCACTCTACCTTTAAAGATACTGAAAAGCTGTTTTTTTAAAACAAGTTGACAGTATTTGTTCATATGGAGTTCATTTTTTAAGCCATAGGCTTCAGCTGTTTAAGACTGGTATATGCTTGCTAGTTTGAAACATTCAGTCAAAATAAACAAATGGACACTATTTTGGCTACAAGAAATGTGTTGCCATTATTATGAAGTTAATTGAGAATTTACTAAAACCTTTTTTTAGGTATTGTCCTTCCTGCAAAAATGATTCTAATGAAGTTGTAAAGGCTGGAGAAAAGCTCAAACAGAGTAAAAAGAAAGCAAAGATGCCATCTGCCAGTACTGAAAGCCAGAGAGACTGGGGAAAGGTAGAGTGTGTTTTAGAAATAGCTGTTACTCTGATTGTTCATGTATGTGCTACATCTGTAATTTTGCTTACATATGCACTACACAAAATTCAGTACTGGGTTGCACAGACAAAAAGACAATGTTTAATCCTACCTGCTGTCTACTGGCAGTTAAAGCAGTGGAAGGGTTATTAAGGTGACTAGAGGTAAAAACAAACAAAAAACCAACCCTAACTCCCCTCCCAAACCCTTAACCACATATTACTTAATTTAACGTTCCTTTTAACAATTGTTAACATATTTTGAAGTTTGTTTTTGTTATAATACACAGATTTCGCGATCTCTGCATTGAATTTGCAAGTAGGCTTCAATATTGTAATGACTGTGCCTGATTATGTTTGTCTGATGTATTTTTAGGGCATGGCCTGTGTTGGTCGCACTAAGGAATGCACTATTGTTCCTTCAAATCATTATGGGCCTATACCTGGTGTTCCTGTTGGGACAACCTGGAAATTCAGAGTTCAGGTATGTTGTTGCTGTAGGTGAAGGAAGTAGGAATAATAATGAATGGGTTGGGCACTAAAATAAATTTCAATTGACAACTGCTGTTTTCACCAGGACTAAGTAATGCAAATACATTATGATTCCAATATTGGAAGTGATGCTAACAGTAGTAAAGGTTGAACTATACGGATTTTACCATACAAATTTTTAATACCACCTTTTTGCATCCAACTTAGTAAAAAGTCTGTTGGAATTATGATAAGCATATTTCACATGTTAAAATTTTAAGTGGAATACTTAGTGAATAGAGTTAAGTATTTTCTTTTGAAGAGTTTTCTTCACATGAATTGATTATCCCATCTATGGGATATAGACTGGAGTTTTTGAAAACATTATGTTATTATTGTGAATTGACTCTGTAGGTGTCTTTGGCAATATCTAATAGATGTCCAAATCTGCTTCTGGGCTGATGAACAGCTTAAACCAGTGTAAGCCTGTACTGCTGCTCCAATTCACTGTATATTCAGCTTTTGGTGATTTTTTTTTTTTTTAACTGTCTCATTTTCTGTTTCAAATATTCCTTAGGCTCTTTGGTAAACTAGGTTGGTAAAAACTGGCAGAAAATAATCCCATCTGATTATTTGATTTTTATACACTGGTGGCTAATTTTCCCAGTTTGCTTCGTGTTTTGTCTATGTAAGCACAGTGCCAATACTCATTGGGGCAGGAATAAACAAAGCAGGGAGGATGGGACAGCTGCATTTTGTGCCAGTACTGATTTTTTTTCTGGTTTTGTAGTGTTCAGCAAGCTACAGACTTCCTCCCTTTTGCTCCAGCCTGATCCAATTGCAATGATTTTTGGGTTATCTTTCATTTTCTTAATGTTGTTTTTTAGTCATGAAAATACATACTTCTTTGTTTTCTAAATCAGTTAGTTGTCTTTCTGTCTGTCAAAATCGTTTGCCTCTTGCATGAGTAAATGATTGGAACTGAATGTTTTCTGTCATTGAAAGAAAATTGAACTGAAAATTTCTGTCATTATTTAGAAGAATAAAACCAGGGTTTTTAAACTACTTGAGGAGGGACAAGCCAAAGATCGAAAGCATCTTCTGATTTGTTTTATGAACTTTTCATCACTTGCTTTCTTTTTGTTGGGTGCCAGATTATGTAAAGTCTAATAAGTAAGAGAAATTTCTAAAATCACTTAGATAAACTCAAAGTTTCAAAATCAATTTTTATTTTCACTGCTTCAATAGTAATTGGAATTATTACTTTACCTTTTTGTTTTGGAATTCTGTTGGTAAGACAAAAGGTAGTGCATTTCAAGTATTTATACTACTGGTAGGAATAAGAAACACAATTAGAGTGCTGCTTTCATCAGAAAATCCATCAAAAAATATTTCTTATATATAGTACATATTACATATATATATGGACTAAATATCAAAAGACAATTACCATTTATTATCAATTTATAATTGATTTATTTGGGGTACAAATTTAACACTTTCTGATTAAAAAAATGAAATGCTTTTTACATAGAAAGTTAAATTACACTTTTGTTTCTCATATGACCTAGTCTTTTTTATGACAAAATAAGATTGCTTGAGCAAATCTATGAGAATTTAGAGACTGTATGAAAATTTAAAGACTTCTTTATTTCTGATTTGCGTAGTTTTTTTATGACACAAACTCTCTCTTTCCTAGAAGGAAATAAACTAAACATTACTTCTGGAGAGAGTATCTGAAGAGCATCTTTGGCATGAATTATTTACCAGTGTTTATCTTTGGAGTGAATCACCTACCAGAAACCTAAATTTAATTGATAAAACCTGGAATGAAAAGAAGGGAGGGAGGAATGAATTAAAGGATGTTTCATACAACAGGAAAGAGGAATGCAATAGTGGGGACTTTTTATTCAGCATACTCTTAAATGGTCTGGAAAAACTGGCAAATAGCTGATAAAGTTAAGTGAAAGTGCTAAGTTGTTGTGGATAGCAAACATGGGGCTGGGAAGAGTTCTAAGTGTGTAATTTATAGTTGGTTTTTAGCTACTTATTCTTCTTGTTATTTAGCCAAGAGATATTCTAGTAGCTAGTTTTGAAACATATGTCATTTAATAGTGATTGGAAAAATAAAACAAATACTAAATTATCATGAAATGAAGGGTCAGGAAAATAAAATGCATTATTATGAATAGCAACCAGGACAATTAAAAGAATTGAATGGTTTTCATTCATGTGGAAAATGTTGAACGTTTTGTGGGGTGTAGATGACTATAAAATGTTGTACAATATATAAAAGGTGGGACAAATATACATACGTCTGTAATGTCAAATTTACAAATTTGTAATGTCAAATTTTGTACAATGGTTTATGTTAAATAAAGTCCTTTCCACTTTTCCATCCAAAGTGACTGAAAGTAGTACTAGCTCATACAACAAGTGGTACTACTGTGAACTCTTCTGTCTCTTCAGTACTATGAATCCAAAAGTTTTCAACAAAATAGGAAGTCACAGACAGCTGTCTGTGATTCCAAGAAATTGTTCAAGGAAATCTGATTGTGTTGTTGCACAGTTTTCATACTGTGCACAGCTCTAATCTGTTGGATTTTTGGCTAGCTGGATCTTTGCATTGTGTTATGAAATTTCAAGACTATAGCAGAAGAATATAGAAAGAACTTTTCATGAAAGTTGCTTAGAGCTCTAGACTAGGAAAAGGAGTTCAGAAGTGCAAGAAGCAGAATGAGCAAAACAGGCAAAATCAAGGTCTGGAAGAAGATAAGAAAGTAGGAAGAAGTAGTGTAGTTGGTTTTATGCTGGAAGCCTTCATTCTACCAACCGTATTTTTTGCATAACATACTGAAAAATGCATAATTTAATATATAGACTCTTTTTATTTGTAAAGGTTGTTTGTGGGGCTTTTCTACTAATCAAACTACTAAGTAGTTTGAAATCCTTATTAAATAATTTTTTTGTGGGAGAGGTGCTCCAGCAGACTTCAATGATGTTGCCAAATTATGCTACAGCTGCAGTTTTCAGGTCAGGTTTACAGGTCAGGTTGAACATGTATTACCAGAGAGTTATCCTGGCTGGAGAACTAGTCTATGATCCATATGGTGTTGCGATGGCTTCTTCTGTTTCCTTGGACAGTCTGATAATATTCCTCTCCACTGGTTACATTTACAGTGTGTTTCCTTAAAAGTCTCTGACAAAATGATCTTTCCCCTGAGATCTTCCTTGGTTAAAAATTGTAAAATGTTACCAACCTAGTAGATCTCCTTCTCCTTTGATTTGTTTTAAATGACTGTGCAAGTGGAGTATAGCAGTGAGTACAGTCTCAGGTCCTGCTTTATGGAAAAAATCTTGGAGATTTTCCCCAAAGAGGAAAGTGTACCCTTACCACCAGTGTCACCACTGTCCTACATTGTCCTGCTGGTTTTCAAGGTGTTCTTTTAGCTTTTCTTCCTGAAGAAACAGTGGAATTCACACCTTTAATAGCTGTCTTGCATTAACTGTTGATGCAGAACCCTCTGTACAATGTTTTAAGAAGAAAATTGATTGTTAAAAGTGGTTGTGGGTGACTGAGACTTTAAAAAAATTGCGATAATCTGTCTTTTTTCTGTTTGCAGGTGAGCGAAGCAGGTGTTCACCGGCCCCATGTTGGTGGAATCCACGGACGCAGTAATGATGGAGCTTATTCACTCGTACTAGCTGGGGGATTTGAAGATGAAGTGGTATGTCATTCATGCGAGCAATGGTCTGGCTGTTCTAATGCATCAAATGTGTCAGTGTCTATAAATACAGAGTTGTGTTTGGTGTTTGATCTAAAACTAATGTTTAGGCAGATATGACTGTGGAAAAAAACAGCTACTGATAAATTAACTAGTGCTTAGTATTTCGGAGAGAAAAATCTTACCAAATCTTAAAGAAGGCTTAAGCTCAGATTTACATTAAAGCAAAATGTCAGTTACCACTGAATTTGACATTGTTTAGGGTAGTTACATTTCAGTATACTTCTGAAGTCTGATTTGAGTGTAATATAAAATCTGATAGTGTAATTATGTGCAAATAATGTGTTTTATGTTCTGCTTTTGTCACAATTTGATTTGTGACATTCCAAACAATATTTCTAAGTATGTGATACATTCATTTTAATGAAGGAAGAGTAAAAGATTTGTGGTACTTGATACTATGAAGTTCTGAAGTTTCTTGGCTCCTGCTAATGAGCACCTTCAGAACTTTTTAGCAAAGTCTAAGAATCTTGTGCTGCGATCCCTGAAGGTGCTGAGAAAAGATTCTACTTTGGTGTTAATATCTAAGTAGAGATACAAAAGCAACAAAAACAGTTATGCTGCTAAACAAAAGAGTAACTGCTTTAAATTTTCATCTCGAGGTGTTGACCAACATTTATGAAGAGATTACTGTTTTCTTCAATTAAATAATGTTTACACAAGGTACATCCCTTCCTGCAGTTCCAGTCCCTCAGAAGGAATATTGAATCATGGATAAGGTGAAGCATAAATGCAGTAAGCAACGTGTTTTTTTAAAATGAGCATAGCTGACAGTCGCAAGGAAAAGGGCACTGAAGAAGAAAAAAAAAGCATACAAATGAAATAGCATCAGGATATACTGTATTCTTTGCCAACAGCATCTACCTGCTGCTGCTGCTGCAGCTGCAGCTGCAGAGTCTTGCCTCTGAAGAAGTGTGTGTCTCTGTTTCAACAAGTGGCATGAGGAGGTACCTGGTGTTTGGGTATGGTGTCCTTAGTGTCTATCCCAGCCCAGACTCTCAGACCCTAAGAACACTGTTTCACACTAGGGTATCTGCTACGCTGGGATGATGCAGACTCCTCTTTTTATTCTTTTTGGGGATACAGATATCCCCTTATTTTTGAGATGGAATTATTTAATCCAAAACATTTAGTAAATTTAATTGGAACCTTTGCATGCTTTTTCAATTCACCTAAGTGATGTTGTGACTATGTGGTTTTGTAGACAACTAAGTGCTGTCATAGTCTAAAAGACATAAATACTTTTGAAAAGGCATAGTTGGAGAGAAATATTGCAGGAAATACACAAAAAACTTACATGAAAGTTAGAATTTTTGTGTTTTCTAAACTAATAATACAAGGATTTTTTTCCACTTACATTATTAAAGTCAGTTTTTATTCCCTTTTTCTTTCTTCTTTCATATGCCAGATTTTATCTTCCAGTTTACTTCCATTTTCCCTGTTTTTTTTGAAAGAGGTTGAGATTAAACTCCTGTAAGAATATGCACAGAAAAATTGAGTTCTGTACTTAAAAGTATCCTAAGTACAGTATCTGATTAATTTGAGATGTGAAATTTAAGATTTATTTATTTTAAATAAAACATACACATAAAAAGTTCTGCTCACATCTATTCATTTTATTGTATGAGTACCAAAAAAGATAGATGAATTTCAATGATACAACAAAGATGCTTGTGTGTAAGATTTTATAAAATTGAGAAATAAATTCATTTTGGAGAAGTATTATACCGTTTATAAACTCTATGCACTATACACACCGATGATGTGTACCATCTTAATGTGCTTCTTATTGCTTTAAATCAACAAAACCACATTGGGTAAAGCAATTAAAAAAATACATTGCACGAAACAGAGTTCATTGTCTAGCTTTCAGATCATGACATTTTTATGCCATGCCTTTAGAAACTTATAATTCTAAAGACCCAGAATTGTCTCCAGTTGTACTGAAGTTTGGATGCTCTGCATGTATTGGAGTGCTCATTAATAACAAGTTTTGTCAGTTCTGTCAGATCTACCCTCAGGACTGAGAACAGGTACAGTCATAGCTTAAAAAATGAGCATTGGGTGAAATTGTTTTGCACATGACATTTTATCCTCATTTCTAATTACATGCACATAAAATGTTTGCACATTAATTTCTCCTCTGCAAATGGATAACTTTGAATTCTAGTAACAGGTTACATGGCTTACCTCTAATTGGCTTTTATTTTGAATATGTTAGTGTTGCTGCTCTCCTGGTGTTGTTTTGATAGTAACCATAACGGGAGCATTAGCTGGAGAAATTGAGAAGTCTTTCAGTAATTTATAATCTAGGAATTATTTTAGAACAGATCAACATTTACACACAAGCTAATGGACATTAGCACTGATAGTACAATCACAGTGCTCATGATGAACACATTCTAATTTGTCTGTTCACCAAATCAAGCAGCTGAAGAAGTTTAAATTTTGTGTTGAAAACTTGCCCTCTGATTTTATATCATTGTTTTTATGTATAAAGTTGGAACTGCTGGTTATTGTAAAAAGTTTCAAGATTCATGTTTCTGCTGGTTGAGGTAGTGTTATAGAGATGGTAAATTAATTGTGTAGTGTGGTCTAGTTCAATCCAAGCAAAAATTGTTTGTAAGTGTTGTTGCACATAGGATCATGTAGGAAATCTCTGAACTGAGATTCAGAATCTCTTGGAGAATAATGCCTGTTGTGAGCAGTTGCATCTTCTTGTAAAACATTCTGAGACTACAAAATTTGATTACTGTAATGACTCAAAAACGACCTCGAGCAATATACTCATTGTTTAGGTTTGTTGATATTTTGTACCAAACCCATTCACTGCCTGGAATGTAACATTCACAAACCACTTCATGAAATGAATGTCTCATATGAAATGAACGTCTTCTAGATTTTAAATGCATTGATTTAACTAGAATTATAGTAGGCTAATTAAATTAGTCATACAGATTGTAGGATTTTTTCCCTCAAAAAAACCCTAATCAATTTTGGATCTCCAGCTGATAGCCAAGGATAACTAATTTTAAAATGCTGTCTCTAAAAGCTGTAGTATCTCCTAAGTAAACTGTTACTACAGGAAAGTGTCTTTGACCTGAAAAGGCTCTCTGTCTTTGGTGAACCTGGGTTGAAGTCAGAATGGATTTTTAATAGAACAAAAGATAATTAACCAGCCCTGGGTAGCCTGAATTATTACATATTGATATTCAGTTTAAAAGCTTGGTAATCCATAATTTTTGGATACTGCATGGAAAGGAGTAAGAAAAACCTCAGAAAGGAGTTCACATACAGTAGTTAACTAGGACTTCAGTAATTTAAAATGTTACCCTACTTCCATCACCAGTTAGCCACCTTCTGCTCTTTCCTGCTTTGAAGCTGTCTTTTACTATTCAGACATGTAGATTAGTGAACACTATAATGGTGAAAAGTTTTTGTTGTGGTGGAATGTGCCATGAAGCCAGATTCTTGCTGTCAGGGGCAATTGTGGTGAAGACTCAGCAAGAATGATTATAATGTATTCGGGCTCTGCACTTAATACAAGGGTTTCTTACTGATTTACAAATGAAATTCATACTTTAGCCCTTCTTTTTCAATTGACACCTTTTCATGTAGTGTTATACCATGAAATTATCAAGAACAAGTCACACAATGGGCAGATAGGCACATTTTGTCAGCACTTTATGGATACAGAGTTTAATGGAGATGAATGATGACATGATTCAGTTTCAGATATCCCAACTTCTGGGAAAACAAAATGCTTTCAAATCTAATTGCTTGATAGTTAATAATTGACATCAAACTCACCTTTTACTCATTACATTTTATTGAGGTCAGACTGATAAGGGCTTGATGAACTGATGATATTTGGGAATTTCTTGTATCAAGAAGGCCAATAAGAACTATTTTTGAAGTTCAAACGGAAGGTTGGAACTCATCTAGAAAATCTGATTGTGTTTGTAATAGTATATTACTGATACATACAAATTTTGCATTATCTGTTGGAACCAAACTTTGAAATCTGAGCATTATTGCAGAGGTGTTAATGAAGAGAGAAAATAATTGAGAGCTCTCTTGAGACAACTGATATTCTAGTAACTTGAAGTAGCTAATGTCCCTGTCAGCTGGTGCATAAATGTAATGCATAGAAATAATGTGGTCAAATGATTCAATGGAATTCAAAATCTTACTTTCTTCACTCTACATTATTTCTCTGTTAGACTTAAAACTGATTCTATAACAATGTTGGATAGTGGAGTATGATTTAATACAACTGACTGACTGCTTGTACTGGGTGTCTAAGGCTGACTGGCTTGTAGTTCTAGGCTTGTCTTCCACTCACGTGCCTCAGTACAAGATACGGGGTCAATGCTACTGTGGCTGAAGTTCATTTGCTCTATAATGTGATCAAACTTTACAAACAGGATGTTTAAGAAATAACTTTATGGACACAGCATAAGAAAAAGTGACATACTGAAGGCATTAAGAGAAGACAGAGTAACAAAGTACTTACTAGCTGTTGAAAGACAGTTTTGATGCAAGGAAGTGGAATTAAGCTGTGGAAAGCAGAAGAGAAATGCAGGATTATGTATTTTAAGGTAAGAAAATGGGGAGAATATAGGAAGAAGGGAAGGGAAAAGGTAAGACTGTTTGGACAGCTATTTTGTTTGTTCAAGAAGAACATACATCAATAACTCCTTTTGCCATATTTTTTTAACTGTTCTGCTTTCTGATCCTCGTCAGACAAAAATAGCTTTACCAGTCTCATACTGGCTCTCAGTTAAAAGTTGTTGTAGGTGGTTAGAAGATCCTGTATAATCTTTAAATAGAACTCAGAGGTGTTGAGAAATTGTTTTGATGAATCATTACTCTCCAATAATCCCAAATAATAAGTTGTAAATATTCCTGTTATACTTCAGTTTAAAAGTAAAACACCATAAGCCCGATTAAAGTAGGTACTGTAGGTCTCCCAGGATGTCTCTGGAGTACCAGTGTCCCTATTTCACTCCTGCTTGTCACAGCCACGTTCATTCCTCTCTTTAGACACTGGGTCTGTGCATCACTTACTCTAGAAATGGTGTCTTGGTTTCCAGAAATCCCTTTTTTTTCCCCCCCTAATATATCGGATATGAAAAAAGGAAGTATAGTGCATCTAGAAAATAAAGAAGCAGTGAGTCTTCTTTACATTGGAGGATGTTGAAAGATCCTTGTAACTTGACCTGTAACATTTATGCTCCATAATTTTTCTTTTATCATCCATTTTCCTTCCCCTGGATTTCCAGTTGTTTATTTATGCATAGAGAACTTAGATAATTAAACAGAAGCAAGTGTAACCTGTGAAGTGTGGGATATGCTCAGGAGGGGAGCAAGGATGCACAGGCCTTCTATCCATAGTATCTCTTCAAGCACAGTGTTTTCAGTTTGCCTGTGGTTAGACTACCACCAGAAAAGCACTCAAGCACTCAGTCTTTCTTTGAAGATGCTGGAAGTTTTTTGGATTTAGGCCATTTACATTTAACCCATTTTCCACAGAAATGTGTGCAAGTAGGAATACTGTTGCATTTCTGCACTGTCCCTTGAAGGTTTTTGGTTTTTTTTCTTACATCTATAGCAATTTATCCTTGATTTATGTTTTTCTGTTAGTCAAAAAAATTAAATTCTATTCCATACTTCCTTCTCATGAAGATTTATCAACAGCCTGGTAGTTGATAAACAAAAGTTTGCCAAGAATCTGTCCTATCTTTTAAATAATTTTCCTGATCTTGCTTTCATATGAAGTGTTTCTGTCTTTCATGTATTTTTTCACATTCTTGTATATATGTTGTATCAGTATTTATCTCAAAATTAAATTCTAAGAAGAGGGAAAAAAATCACCTTCTGGTTTCAGTCTAGTTCTGCTTGTATATCAAAAACTGCCTTAGTAGTCCTTCCCACCCTGCCACGTCACGAGCATGTTCATGTTTCTTTCTTTGTTACAAAACCCAGGCCATTCTGGATTCCTGACCTTCCAAGATATGTGTTCCCATTTTTCTGAACTTGTCACAGGTTTCTTTTCATTGTCAAAATTCAGTTTCATCTAATGATTGTGATACATGAAGCAAATCCATCCTTGTTCATATTATTATGAGGATAATCCTTGTATGATCTGTGCATTGCATTTGCCTTGACAATCATGGAAAAATGAAACATACTCTGATTAATTCCAATCCTGTGATACATTATTTTATACATTTTGTTTTACATCCTTTTTTAGTAAATGGTTCTTGTCAGGTTGGTCTTTTAAAGTTGTTCCATGTACTGTCCTTAATGGAACTACATTCTGTTTCTGTTTTTTTAAGAGATTTATTTGGTTGAGTAAGTAGACCGTTTTAACAGTTTATACGTTACATGTCTTTGCTAGGTTTTGGGTGTACTTTTTAACTTCACAACACTTGTATTTTATTATGTACAGATAACTGCAGCTGAATTTCTGCTAGGTTTTCCCTACACAAAATAAAACAAACCTAATTTCTATAATTTATCTATGGCCTTATTCAACCAGTGTTTCTCTTTCTTTCTCTTTTTCTGCTGTTGTCAGTCATGAAATATGTGTAACAGTCTTGCACTGGATCCTAAATAATGTCAGACTTTTAATAGTGGTAAGAAATTGACTGAATTTTATTACTGCATAGATGTTCAGAATTTTGCTATAAAAATTAATTTAAACATTACTTTCCTATTAAATTAGTGTATGCTTTGTACCAAATATACATCTCCAAAGAAATAACATATTAACTATACAGGTAGTCTGTATATTTATGTATTTCTGGAAATACATTAATTTCATGGGAGTAATATGAAATTCTGTGACAGACTTTGCACAAGAAGTAAAAATACAGGCTTTACTTGAGTGTATTTAGATTTTGACAGTTTTTACAGTTCATGGTAAAAGATTTTATCAACCTTCCTTTAATTTCATGAAAGTTCTACATAGCTACAAAATTATTTTCGCTTACAAAATATGAATCTAAATTATTTTAAACTGTTATTGATTCAGAAGAGCTGTGATTGCTATTTCATTAAAGCACCTGCTTTGTACATAAGGCAGCACTGTATGTACTTTACTAGCACTGAGCTCCTTGCACAAGTTGAAGTGACTGACACGATCCATCCAAGGTAATTATTCTGTATTTTAAAACACAATACTCTTGTAAACTCAGTGAAAGCTCAAGAGCAAGTAGCTATTTGCTAGAATATGTTCCCTTCCTCAGATTTTTTTTCTCAAAATACCTTTATAAAAATGCAAAAATAGTATTTTTTAAGGCAGGCATTTTTTAGTCAGAATTTTTTGGTGAAGAGGTTACATCTAGACCAGTAGTTTTGTACTGGTGCAGCTGCTGTAGGACGGCAATAATGAAATTGAAAACATGCCTTTTATGCCCTGGATTACAGTTTTTCTCTGAGTAAATAGAACAAATGAAGTTGCCTTTTTTTTTTTCTTTTCTTTTTTTTTTTTTTTTACATTGAGTTACTTTACTTTAGAGCGTTAAACCAAAGGATAATCTTCTTGCACAGGATCGAGGAGATGAGTTCACTTACACTGGGAGTGGAGGTAGAGATCTTTCTGGCAATAAAAGAATTGGAGAACATTCATTTGATCAGACATTAACACATATGAATAGGTAAGTTTTGAAGGTATTCCAAAACAAAGACTTGGCTTGTAGTGGTTTAATTTAAAACTAATGTTTTGGTGTATTTTTTCTGTTCTGTGAACACATGCTGTGTTCATAAACACCGATGCCTGTTGCTTCTAAGAGGCATTTTATCAAGCATTATGTTTTGTTGCTTTAAAGGAACATGCACCTCGGTAAAATACATTGTTGTATTGTTGCTGCAGCTCGCCATCATGCCTCTGGTTGAAATTGTTCTACAGTCACTCTCAGAGGACTCTGTTTTAATCAAATGAGAAGTTTGTCAAAACTCTTGAGCAGAAGTTTTCCAATTCTGGGTGTTTCTTTTTTTAAGTTTCTTCTCTCGTGGGTAAATTAGTTATAAATTTGAGCAGGAAAGCATGTTCATTTTCCCATGATAAAAGAAATGTTTTCCATTTTGCTAGCCCTTTCTTCCATCGATTTTTCTATGAAAAGCAAGGAATTAGGGTGCTGCTTTATCAAAACAGGTACTTGAAAGAGCACATATATCCAGGGAAAGAATTAGACATCTGCCTGCAGTGTTTTTCCATCCTCCAAAAGGTGGTCTGAACAAAGAGTACTCCATCCTTTTCTTTTCCTAAGACCATAATCTGTTATGCAACTGACCTCTGAACACCTATGGGATGCTGAGAGTCACTGAGAATTGTCATTTACCAGATCTGCATTTAGATCCGTTCTGCTTCTCTCAGACAGGCTGGAGAGAGACTCTTTCAAGCTGTCTGGAGGAGAAAGAGGAAAAGCCTGACTTGGCTGCTGAGAAAGGTGGGGGAGGGGGCATGTGATGTGTGAATGAACAAGAGCAAGGAGGGAAGAAAGATGGAAGTATGTTTAAGCAATAGCTTTACAAACATATTTAGTGAATAGAACAATGTTGTTTTGGAGCACAGAATTAAAAGCTGGAGCCCTTAGTGTCAGCATTTCTCTCCTCTTAGCAAATGAGAAATCCACAAACTACGTAGCTGTGGAGCTGTCAGCACACAGGGAGTAACAATATGCTGCTTTCATTTACTGGGCTTGATACAAGTTCTCTAGCACTTTGATTCAGAAGATAATGATGATTCTGTGTAGTTGAGTCTATATTGGTTTTGCTTATCCAGATAGTTTTACAAGTTTTGTTTTTGTATGGGAATTCTTTTATTTTTAATTTTGGCATAGGGTGCTTGTCTCTTACTGTTCTCTACAACATGAGTTCTATACTTGTACCATGTCTGTTTATAAGCCATATTCTGTTTTGAGATCCATCATTTGTGTTGCAGTTGATTCTGAAGGGTTTTCAATCCCTTCAAGTCAGGCTGTGGTAGTAGAAATACTGTTTCTTATGGCTGCTTGGTCATACTGTCTTGCTCCAGATTTCTAGAAGAGGGTCTTTATGGGTAAGGGAGTTGTTTGTCCTTTCATTAACTACTGTGATTCTGAGTCCTTCTCTGAGGTATTTTATGTGTCATGTGAGAGAGGTATGGTACTTAGAGCTTTTTTGAATGGTTATTATGTACTTTTTTCTCTATATGTTTTTTGTCACATTCATTACACACTTAAAAAACCTTAAGGTCTACTGATGGGGGATAGCAGTACAGAAAATTTGACTTTTGTTATAATTTTAACTTCCTCAATGCTATTTAAGAAGGGATTATTTTTAAAATGAGTACTAATAAGTCTAAAAGGATTGATTTGTTTTATCTAGCAATTTCACGAGTTTTCATCTGGAACCTAGACAACATACTTAGTGTTCCCATCTCTTTTTCCTACCATGCATGTTAGTGTGGATCTCATTTTTTCTATCAATTCTGCTAAAAAAACAAACTGAAAGGTCTATGTTGCTTGATAAAGTAAAATTAACATATAACTTAATTATGTTAACTTTCAAAACTGTTGGGTGAAGCAATCTAGCTTATTAAGAATTTAAATGTCTTTCTAGGGCGTTGGCCCTTAACTGTGATGCCCCACTGGATGACAAAAATGGAGCAGAATCAAAGAACTGGAGAGCTGGTAAACCCGTTCGAGTAGTGCGCAGTTCAAAAGGACGGCGGATCAGCAAATATGCCCCAGAGGAGGGCAACAGATACGATGGCATTTACAAGGTATTCTAATATCTACAGCATAAAGTTTCTCTTACTGTGTTTAAAAAGCCTTATGTGTGTTAGTCTGCAAATTCTTCATTATTACTTGAAAGAAATAGTTCTTTTTACTTGACTGTACTTTTTAGCTTTAGTTGGTTCTGCAAAGGGAACCAAAATAAATTATGCAGAGCAGAGATAATAGAACATAATCTGTAATAGTATATAAGATTGAATATGTAAGTTGCTTTGCTTGTGCTTTCTGAGTTAAAAAAATGAAATCAGGTTATTTCATTATTTCTTCAGTCCTTCCAGCTGTAGCCTGGCCTTTTGTATGTTTAAAGACTTCTAAGTTTCTGAAACAAAGAAGTGTGCCTTTTAAGATCACTGTATTGATAAGAAACACAGAAATTTCACAGCTGAGGGAAGAACTTCTGTATATAATAGTAGTAAAAATCAGTCTGGTCATTTCTTCTTGAACAATTAAAGTATGATGATGTGCATGTGTTTGACTTGTGATAAAATAACGACAGTAATTTTGTATTATTTTTTAGGTGGTGAAATATTGGCCAGAAATTGGAAAATGTGGCTTTTTAGTTTGGCGCTATCTTCTGAGGAGAGATGATGTGGAGCCTGCACCTTGGACTTCAGAAGGAATGGAGCGGTCAAAGAAGCTGGGTCTAAGCGTACAGGTTGGCATCAGGACTCAGACAGTTGTTTTTATTATTTTTAGGTTTTTTATTTGTTCCAGTAAACAAATTCCATGGAAAGAAATTAGTTACATTAAAGCTCCCTTTTATCTTGTACTTCACTGTGCAGCTTTTGATACTAAAACCCACTATAGATTATATGCAAATTGAAAGAATCCTGTAATAGTGACACAGCAGAAGGAACTGCAAATGAGGCTTTGTGCCCTAGCAGTAAATTGGTTTGTCTATATGGATTGGAAAATCAGAATTTGTGTCCAGTTTTGTGCTTCTTTGACTGGAACAAATTCTTCTACAGGTGACTATAATCTGTCTGAGAAAAAACCTGTGCCCTTTAATGTATTTTTCTCCTCATGTGACTGAGTAGTTTGCATGTATTGTGTATTTTAGGCACAGATACAGGCTGACCCATGAAAAGTTTGGCATTGCAGAATCCATGACAGATGGAAAGATGGAAAGAGTTAATACTAATTCTTGGCAATGCAATGGTATATTTCATAGCATACCATCATCTCCCTGGTTTATATAGTTTGCAAGCACACAAGTACAGATACACTGTTTAATACAGCTGAGTATGGATTATGTTTTTCAACTTGGCTGGGCTTTCTTAATGATAGGTACTAATTCAAATGTTTTCTATATCATATAGGATTTTAAAATTCTTTTTTATTCATTTTCTTATGTAGCCATAGGGATCTAAAGCCTTTCAGAAGTTGCTGCTTTTGGTATTCGGTTATTCCTGTATGCCAGTGATTTTTGTTTTAAGTCTGTATTTTTTAATTTTAGTATCCAGAAGGTTATTTGGAAGCTATGGCTAGTAAGGAGAAGAAAGATAAGGTTAAAAAGCAGACTGTGAAACAGGAGCCAACCAGCCAAAGTAATGGAAACCAGAAAAGGACAATTGATGATGGTATTTCTTTTATACTTTTTTAGCATTTGTCAGCAAAGAAGTCTGTTGTGTTACTATTTCTAAGTCATGAAATCTTTGTGGAAGTGTGAAGCTGTTTGGAATATGAATGTAAATTAATAGACTCATGCTCTTTAATTAAGTAGTAGTAGGGGGTCTTAATCCTTTTTACTGCTCCTACTGTGTTTTTTGCTCTTAAGCTCTGCAAAAAAATGAACATTCTTCTGTGTAACTGTCTGCTGCAATCCAAAACAATGATGGAAACTATGAGTTGGGGTAGGAATTTGCTTGCTGCGTTTCGTGCATGTAATCCATATTAATCCTTGTTTCCTTGTAGAAATAGTTTTGACTTTCCCTTCTATTACTTCAGACTAACACTGCTGTTACTGTGTCTTATGGTCATCATCTTAAGCAGGTACAGAGGAACCTACAAAAACACCCAAAGCCATGAGGATGGGAGATGGAGGGAAAGGAGAAGCTTTCCAGCTGACCCAAGAGCAGCAATGGCTGATTAGAGAAGACTGTATGAACCAGAAGCTGTGGGATGAAGTACTTGCTTCTCTTAAGGAAGGACCAGTATGTTTGTTGCATGCATCATTTTTATTGTTTGTATGTTCTTTATATTATTAGAAGAAATCTTGAGTCCCTCTTAAAACCTCATTTGTTTGTTGAATTTTTGCTAAATACAGACTGTCAAGCATTACTTTTATTTGTAAGACTTATATTTCAAGAAAATAAGTCTTGCTTGTGCAATTTACTCTTTGAGGGATAGGTTAATGCCTCCACAACAGAGACTTTTTCTTGCCCAAAAACCATCCTGAAGTTAAAAGTGAATTTTTACTTATTTTCATTTTTGAAGAGAGCATGTTTTCTCTTATATAATAAATGTATTTTTATGCTGTGCTAATGTCAGAAATTAAACATTAAGAAAGATGGTTTTAGTCCCTACATTCTGTTTAGACAGAAAATAATTTTATGACTGGTTCCCCAGAAACATGTGTCCCATCTCCAGTGTTCGAGGCCAGGCTGGACGGGGCGCTGAGCAACCTGGTCTAGTGGAAGATTCCCTGCCCATGGCACGGGGATTGAAATAGGTGTTGTTTAAGGTCCCTTCCAACCCAAACCATTCCTTGATTGTATGGTTCTTCAATTAGCAGAAGAGCAAGGAAATTAACCCATTAAAGACCTGCTTTTTGATTACTTCTAGAAAGCTGTGCTCAGAGATCTGAAGGACTTAAGAACTTCTGCGAGTACATCATCTTTATGTAGTAAGTGGCATTTATGACAACTGTAATAGAGTTTGTCTCTTTTATTCTTTTGCCCAACATTAGAATTTTCTGAAGAAACTGGAACAGTCCTTTATGTGCGTGTGCTGCCAGGAGTTGGTTTACCAGCCAGTGACAACGGAGTGCCTCCACAACGTCTGTAAAGTAAGAATAAACTGCCTTGCTCTGGGCTGTTTTCTTGGCTCTGAGACACCAGTCACCAAAGGCATGGGCATTTTAGAAAAATAATAATTGCATAACATTCTAAGCAAAAACAGGCAACAAGTTTCCATCGACTGATTGCTGTGTAAACACCTTAATTTTGTGTAATAAAGAGTGGAAGTATGTTTCATGTAATTCCTGATAGACATAATGAGTGAAGTTTGCCATGACTGTCATGCCTTTGCAGTCAGTGGAAGTGTGCTAGGAATTGGTAAGGTCCACAGGTCAGATTTTGGCATAATATCAATTATTTGATTTTACATAGTTAAGAAATAAAACCAAATTTTAAAAATTTATAAGTCTCTGTTAAGAGTTGTGAAAGGGTGGAGGGTAAATACCCTAGAAAATTATTTGGGTTCATTCAGAGAAAGTTATGTTATCTTGTTAGTCTTGGTGTTGTTTTTATTTGGTAGGAGAGCCATAGATGTCATGGCTCATGTGTCTCAAAATCTTGTTCAGCTGGAGATAATGTAAGGAGCTTGGAATCAAATCTGTACTGGAGTTAATTTTATAGCATTCATGTACAGAATCGTGCACAGAATTGTGCATATTTGAATGATGGTACCTGCCATACCTAGTATTTCTGCCTGAGGCCCTAAAAGGTCTCAAGCTATTTTCATCCTAGTACAGTATTCAGTAATGCAAGGTTGCTGTTCAAGAAGACAGCACTCCAGTAAAAATCAGGGTGCTCTTACATGTGGCCTGCACACACGGAACGATTATGTCTCTTTGTAAAACCTGAATATTGTGGAATTGATATTTGGAATTGTGGAAAATGGAAATCCATGAGAAAAGAAAGAAGAGACAGCGGAATGACAACAAACCCAGAAAGCACAGTATTTGAAGATACCAGTACATATTTGAGAATACAGTATAACATCCAGTTAAAGTGGTAAGGACCAGTTTGATAGTAAGCTGCTGTTGCTGTTTGAACACAGATCTGCTCTAAAAAATTTAAGATGCTCGTCAGTCTGCAGTAATGTAGTAAGGGTGACAGCACAGATGTTAATGTGTTACAGACTGTATTACCCTACATATATCTGTAAGGCTAAACTGAGTCTATTCTGGTGAGGTAGATGGAGATTGCTACATAAACAGTATTCACGGTTTTCCACCAAATTTCTATAATAGTTTTGTAGCTTTATTTGGTGGAAAACCATGAATATTCACCTTCCTCTTGATATGAAAGTCTGCAGAAGTACAGCAATCTGTGAATCTATAAGGAAGCTGAGGATTGGCTGTGACTCAGAGAAAGGCATTTGTGAATTGAAGGGGAAACCTCAATAGTGATTTAAATCCTCCCAAGCACAGTGTTTTGTATCCCAGCACAGAGAAGAATTCCTTTACTAGGACCTTTTAGTCACGGGTGGAGTCGGGCACCAGAGGGCTTGGCAAAGACTTCCTTTTTTCTGGTAGTACAGCAGACTGTGCCTTTGGTTTACAGTGTTTCCTTACTCTCTGGTGGTTAAGCTGTCGCTCTAGAAGAGAGTTTCCCAGTTTGCTTGTCTGTCTTTGTGTGTCCCAGAGCTGTTTACAGCGCTCCTTCAGAGCCGAGGTCTTCACCTGCCCCGCCTGCCGCCATGACCTGGGGAAGGGATACACCATGGCTCCCAACAAGATCCTGCAGACACTGCTGGACCAGTTCTTTCCGGGCTACAGTAAAGGACGATGATGTGCTCAGACCCTTCCGCACTTATCCCAGTGACTTCACAGACAGTAAAGGGGAATAAACGTGGGAAATCCAGCAGTGGACCAGCCGGCTCGATGGGACTCAATGTATTGTCACATTTTGAAGCAGCTAGCCCTCTTCCCCTCATAGCCATTTCTGGGTGTTGTGAGAACTCTAAATCTCAGCTGTCTTTTAACATCAAGGGTAGTTTTGGCCAGTTAACAACTAGTTTTTAAAGAAGAAAAAAAAAGAAAAAAGAAAAAGCCTCAGCTCTTACTGGCCTAGCTGATGCTTATGTTATGATTTGTTTTTTTGTAACTACCTCAGGACAGAGGAAAGTAAATTGTGTCAAACAATGAAACAATGTTGGGGATAAAAAACGTTAGTGATTTTTTTAGCTACACACTGCCTCTGAATATTAGTTGTTCCTGGTCCATGTGGTTTGATTTACAAAAAAAAAAAGAAAAAAAAAAAAAAAAAAAAAGAAAAACCCAATAACAAAACCCAAACCAAAAGAAAAACCCAGGAAAAACCAGGACAAATAAATAGATTCAGCACTTAAGCCATTTGGATTAAACAGCAAATTATGTGGTGTGCATAATCCCTTTTTTGTCTTTTTCTTCTATTATGCTGTATTTTTTTGCAAGAATGGGCTGATTTTTAGTCTATTTTTGTGAGCTTCATTGTGCTTTTCTTGTATCTTATGCAAGTTGACTACTAATGACTAATGAGAACAATATGAATGCATTGTTGCTGCATTAGTGTAAAGTGATCTGTGTTTTTTGCACTTAAAGAGGGTATTAAAGACACTCTAGTTGTGTAAAAAATAGTTCATATAAAAAAGCCACTTCTGTATTAGTTAAACTGTATGCTTTTAGTAGGTCTTGTATCAGTGGCAATACATCTACACAGCATTAAAGGCAGTGCTAGCTTGGAGGGTTCAAATCGCTTCATATTGTGATCTGAAATTTTATATACAATATATCCCCCCCCAAAGTATACCTTATTAAATATTTTATGATTCAGAAAATTTGCTAGTTTTGTTTTTACTATTATCCACGTACTTAAGTCATAAGATCTTTACAGAACTTATTTTTCAGATTACTAAATGCTTTCCTTCTTAGGTGGCCTTACTTTTCCAGTGTGATGCTTTATGTTCCTTAACTCATTTCTCAGTGAAAAGAACACTTAATGTTGAAAAAGGCTGTACTCCAAACCAAGATCCCGTGGTGACCCTGATGTCCCTGGGCTGGCCCACAGCCTGCAGCAGTGCTCTGTCGTGTCCCAGCCGGGGAGGGAGCCCTGCCTGTCGCGCTGTCACACAGCTGGGGTGGGAGCTGTGGCATTCCTGCACGCTCCTCAGGTGGGTGAGTCAGATTCCTTCTGCAGGCAGAGCTTGCAGCAACAGCCTGTGCCTACAGTGCTACAGATAGCTCAATATCTTCTGGAGAGAACAACGTGATTTCACCTTCGTAACAGCCACTGCATCTGTGAAGTAAGATCATAAGACTTGTGGCTTTCAACCTTTTGGTTGAGTACTGTAAAATATTTTAATGCTTCTTTTTCCATTGGATAGATTTTACCAGTTAATTTACAAGATAAATTTTGTCAGTTTGAGGTCAACAGTGGGAAGTTATCTGCTTTATACAAAAATATGTAAACCAATCTTTAATGTTTCTTTCAGTGACCTAATCAAGCAACATGAAACTGCTTTTAACAAATATTAAAGCAAAGATTTTCAAGACTGGGGAATTAGATTGACAACAGAGAAAGATTGTCCTTTCCTCACATTATAAGTCTGCAGTGGCTTTTCAGGATTTTTTTACATCCTTAGTACTATATCAATAGCTAGCTACTACATGAAAGACACCCTTCTCAGTAGTGAATTCTAGAGTAAAATTCTGATTTTCTTCAATAGGTATTAAGATGATTGAAGATACAGGTACAGCTTTTCAGATAAAAACTGGTATCTGACCTGACTTTTAATAAAAGCCATTCCTGTCTCCTATCACCTGCAGTCTCCATGTGTAAAGCCCCCCACTGAAGTCATAAGGTAGCTAATGAAAAAGTTGCAGTCATCAAACTTTCACTGTAAAAGATTTACAGTACTTAAAATATTGCTGTGAACACCAGCCTCATTTGTGTCTCTTCAGCATTCCCAGGCTGAGTGTGCATGTGCACCTCTTCAAGGAGAGGCTGAGGGTGGTTGTAAGGTGCAAAACTGTGTGGTCCTTTTCTGTGGTCTTGGTGTTGCCAAGTGCCTGTTCCCTAACTCACCAAAACTGTGCTGAATGAGTTGGTCCCTTCAGGGGTGCTCAGGTACATCAAACAGGCAACTCTGCACAGACCTGGGCAGGTTCCTTTCAAATGTTCTCATAGCACAGAGGTCTGGCTGTGTAAATAGTGGGAGAATTGATTTTAGGTAAATCTGATTTGGAACATGCTGGAAAAGGCTCCTGTTTAAGGTCTGAGCTCTGGCTACTGAGTGATTTAACATGGCACTGTTAACCTCCTGTGTTGCAGGAGGACTCTGGTGTCAGTGCTGTTGATGCTCTTGGAGGGCCACAGCTTAAGCTGTGAATCAGTTTTTCACAAAATCAAGTAGGGCAAACTGAGTGCTCTGTATAAAAAAGCACCAGAGAGAGAGTTGAGAAACTGTGGAAAGAGAAGATTTTTTTTACTCAAGATTTAAGCAGTTCACAGTGGTCTCTTATGCCTTCTCCAGAATAAGAGATGATTAGATGGAACTACTAAGAAAAAAATATTTGATATAGAACAATATTAAGTTTGTTACTGCTTGGTAAAATGGATCATTCTGTCTCATTAAAAAATTGGAGATTTGTTTAAATATTAATCTCTGACAATATTTTATTTTGTGTGAGTTAACTGCTGGTGTGGCAATTGTCACAAATCAGAACTTATGTTCCATAATTTCATACTGCTCTGTTGGACAAACTCAGCTAAAATTAAATTCAAAACATGACAACATGTAAAATTCTGACCAATTTTATTAGACTGCTAACACTGATAGGTAAAAAAATCAGTATGAAATATTAAAACTAGCAATGCTAGTTAGTGGTAATATGTGAAGTAAATTTAAAAATCTACTTCATCTTTTTTTACAAAATATAAACAATTACTCCTGCAGTTAATATTTATTAGTATTGCCTTATGTTGCATCATAGTTATTGCATCTTTTCTACTTTTTCAACTGTATCTTCCATACCACTTTGCAAATTGGGTGTTAATTGTTAAAACTTTAGCACAAAACAGACAAAATGATGAATCAAGGCAACTTCCAACATCAACTACTGTGGAAAAATCACATTGTGTTTACAACTTAACATACTGATTGTATTTACATTTTAACTGAGCAGTGGTTCAATGAACAAAGGTGGTGATTATTCAAAATATACAAAGTATAAATATCCCCAGGAAATCAGGAAAGGGCTATTCGGATGGTGTCAAAAATGCAGGCAGCTGGAAACAGTCTTAGGAAGATGCTCTCTTCTGTTCAGAAAATGGAGATTCATAGGCTTCCATTGGTGGGCAGGTACAAACCAGATGCTGATCTCCATATATGTCATCAATGCGAGCAATTGTGGGCCAAAACTTGCTTTCAGGCTTCACAAATGGCTAAAAGAGATAAAAGAACCCAACCATCTTAATTTTTCCACCAAATAAAGCTACAAAATTATAGTAGACATTAGGAGCTTGAAGAATTACATGTGCTGTAAAAGTGGATTTTTTAGGTGAAGTCACCCTTCAAGTCTATTTGCAGTCCCTGAAAGTTAACAAGCATATATAATAGAAGTGACAGTTAAAAGAATGCTTAGATTTTCAAGAAAGTATAGTCATGTCTTTTAACACATGCTTGCAAAGAAGCAGTTTTCATGAGATGAAAGAAAACTTTATTAGCCTTTGAGAAAACTGGCTTTCAGACAGGAATGAAGGAAAAGCAGAGGACACTGCTGTGCTGTTCAGTATAGTTAAAATATAATACTTAAGTGGAATGGTGTTGTAGTTGAATTCTTATATATCACTAAAATACTTGCAATTAAGTTTCAGAGCAGAAAGGTTGGCTATACATACGTTTAACTGCTATTACTAGCAGCTTATGCAACATGAAAGCAATTAAGAAGTCTGAAAAAAAAAGAAAAATTGGAAAAAAAAAACCCAGAAGAGTCCAGCTCCAATCTGACCTTTATTTGTAGCAGGTGTTGCTTTCTGCTTGCTGACCTTGGGGCATTGGTCGTACCTTATGAAAGTTCTTTTGAGTAAAGTTTTGAATGTCACCACATGGGACTCTGTTTTGGATGCCCTTGGTGCAGTACGTCAGAAAGGAACAGGTTGTTTCCAGTAGAAATGAATATTCAGTTTTAAAGTGCTAGGATTCAGAAATCCAAGTCTGCACCTATGTGTCTATGTGTAGAGACTTTTTTTTTTTTTTTTGAGGTCTTGTATTTAGAAACTAAACGAATGAAACTGTGGTAAAGCTCACAGACACAAAAACTGAGCAACAATAAAATGGCTCTGAAGTTTTCATTCTTACCACATGACTTCATCTCCAACTAACAAAGAAACTACAGAGCACAAAGCATATTTATGTATTACCACACCATGAAGTTCCCATTACATACTCACCAGTGGGAATGCTGCCACTTCTCTGGAGTAGGGACGATCCCACTTGGAAGAAGTGACACAGTTCAGAGTATGTGGTGACATCTACAAGAAACAATATATATTGAGAATAAGAAATTACTGAATTCAGTTGAAAATATCAATGTGAAGCCTTCTTCAAGTTCACATTACCACATGTAAACAATTACTGCCTAGAGAACACTGTTTATCACGGAGAAAAAAGGCAGATTTAAACCAGGAGGCAAGTCAGTATTTGGATTCTTTTCAGTTTGCCTAAAGATGCTTCCCAAGGCTTGAATGTGCTTTTGGCTTTCACTAAACTTAGAAGTCAGTACAGCATTAAAAGATTTGAACAGAACTTGAACTGATACCAGTTCTGTGCTGCACTGCTAAAATAATTCAATCTTTACTATTAATGTTAAGGTCATTCGACTTTCGATCTTAAACCACTGAAATAAGCATCTCTCCTTCATTACTTTGAGATGGCCTTGAAATACAAATCAAGTGCTTGTGGAAATAACTTTCTCTGCTCTGTCAGCAAAGGCCTGACTTGAAAAACTCAAAATTCAAATCTGGAAAAAATTGAAGGTTTCTCAAGAAAGTGTTGTGTTCACTGCTGTGCCCTGTTATTTTGGAGAGCACTGAAAGACCAGGAAGTGATCTTCTGCAGTCTCAAGGGTTAGGCTGATGCTGGTATCTTGCTCTACATGCCGTCTCACCTTTAGTGGGTTAATTTGGGGGTCCATCCTGCCCTCCTCTATTTCAGCAATTTCCTGCCGAATGCTGATCATTGCATCACAAAATCTGTCCAGCTCTGCTTTGTCTTCAGACTCTGTAGGTTCAATCATAAGTGTCCCTGCCACTGGCCAGGACATGGTTGGAGCATGAAAACCTGGTGACAATAGCAGAAATCAGTCACTGACAGTAGGATATGAGATACACATGCATTAGCTATCAGCAGGTTCACAAATTCAGTCCTTTCTGTCCAAAAATCTGTACAGGACTGAACTCACTGCTAGTGTTGGCACTGTACTTTGAGAGGTAATATAGACAGGCTTTTCAAGTATCTCCATTTTTAGCACTGAAGGGTAACATCACTGTATTATTAACAATACAGCTACACACTGATTTAATGAAACAGTTTATTAAAAAGCAATTTTAGTATACTAATCTAACACCTCTATACCTACTGAAAAGTCTATTTAAAGTGGTGCACAATATTTAAGGCTGACTTACAA
The DNA here is from genome assembly GCA_013400215.1 of Cisticola juncidis. NCBI lineage: Eukaryota > Metazoa > Chordata > Aves > Passeriformes > Cisticolidae > Cisticola > Cisticola juncidis. The sequence continues at coordinate 473,343 of VXBR01010782.1, read as the reverse complement.
AGGACAGGAAGGGTGGGGTTTTTAGTATGACAATTAGGCTTTGGATTATTTCACTGAAAAAGTATTACTGGTTCAGGTTTTAACAGCTTTCATGCATATTCATTAGAAGCACAGTTCTGTAGGATGAAGTAGTTCAATGGGTCCTCTTGTCTGGCAGCCAAAAGACATCCACAATCAGATCCTTAAAAGCATAAGCTGCATAAACTATCGGGATGGAATTGTTCAAATTCTATCATCCTACCTCAAAAGTATTTATTTTTATTTACTTATTTCCTATTCTGTTTTGTTGGAATTTTATTAAGCTTTTGGTTCCAACCTACTTGCTCCAAACAGTTGAGAGTCATGTAATCAGTAATTTGATGGGGCAGTTTACAAAACTGTGAAGTAGCAGCAGAGTCAGAAGTACCTACTACAACTCAGTATATGCAAATATCTCTCCAAGCCTGAAAGAACATGAGAAAGCCTGAAATAATTGTGATAGATTCTCTGTCTATAAGCACAGAACTAGAATGTTTGTGTCTCCCTTTGGAAGAGATTTAGAAAATTTTCACTTGCACTGCTATTTTAAAGAGCAGACATTTGACTTACCATAGTCCTGAAGCCTTTTAGCAAGATCTACAGCTTCAATGTTAGCTGTTTTTTTGAAAGGTCGTGTATCCAAAATGAATTCATGGGCTACATAACCTGTAAATGAAAACCTGAAAAACTTAGTAGGAGATCAATGCAATTTACAAAGCTGTCTATTCTGACTGGTTTTGTGGAGAACGTGGCAAAAAGACAAAGTCAAAAATACCCACTTGGGCAAAACCTCAAATCTGAGAAATTATCAGGTAAGAGATATACAACTTAGTGTTTGAAGAATGGCCCTTTGAGTCCCATATCACATTAAGAAGAGGCCTCATTTACAAGATCAGAACTAGGAATGAATGGTCAAAGTAGCTCCTATAATTTACAAATTCTCTGAAAAAGTAATTGGATTTGTCAATGGCCTGACACTACTTGGGTCTTAGGCTATCTTGAATTAATTCCTATTCTTTTATCTTATGCCAGAGCAAAACTCAAATCTAGTGTAGTAGAGAGGCTAAAGACGAAAGTTGTCTGTATTTATATCCATTATTCTAGAGAACCTACCATTACATTGCTAAATCCTTCAAAATTTGCTATTTTCATTCACTTCTATTAAAGGGCAACTTGCAGTTTTAACCAAGGTGCACATCATTACATTTAAGATATATATTTTAAAGATTATATATATTGTACTCAAATGCTCTTCGATACTGTTCAGCTTAAACAAGCAAAATAAATTCTTTGATAGTTTCTCCACTCTACAATGATTTTTTCATCTCTTCTTCATTACTTCTTTCCTGTTGCAAGACTGGAGAGCCAAAACAGGGAACCATAATGTAGCTTAAATATCATGTATTGCCAAGGGAATTCTATCTTATCTCACAAAAGTGAACAAGGAGCAGAAATGAGGGAAACTTGGTGGGATTTTTTTTTCAGAGGAAGTGTGCAAGGGGAAGTACAGGTCCAAAAATTACTTTCAGTCCTTAAATTGTTGCATCATTGGTTATGGAGATTTGGAAATCTCAACTTGGTTGCTTTTCCTTTTTCTAATGTTCATTAATCTGCCATTTAATTTCAAGGAGAACAATCTAATGGTTTACTCTATCTTTTGGTATCATTTTTTCTAATTACAAAAAGATATTACTTTTCTTCTACTTTCAAGTATCTCAGTTTCCTTGCAATACATCCACAGAAGCGTGGCTGGTTATTTTTCTCCTGGTGAACAACATCAAGAGAAGTCTGAAATCAGTGGTCACATAGCATTAGAAAAAACAACGATGTTGCCAGCCAACTTCTACATGAAGCAAAAAAAAAAAAAGTCAGCCTAGTAGAAGAAAAAAAATTGTCCAATACTTGCCTCTTGCTCCTCTGAAAAGGATTTTGTAGTGCTTCTCTAGCCTCTTTGCCATGTAATTTGCATTTAGTATAGCAATCTCAGAAGCATGCTTCAGACCCTTTGCTCCCATTGTCTGAAACAAAAATAACATGAAACAACTCTAAAACAGGTCCAAAACAAGCAAAGTGTGCTCCTGCATGACAGAGAGCAGCACCTCAATGCACCTGGCTGGTTCTAAGGCAGTGACTCTGTTGTTACACTTTTCCACACCACACTCGTGGGAGAAGCATGGGATATTTACTGAGGGCACCTTTGGTGTATGTGGTTTGTCAGAGTGTTTACTGTCTAAGAGGTTTAGCTTGAAGTCCACAAGTGAATGGCCCAAACCTTTCCTCAGAGAAGCTTTGAACTGAATAGAAAAAAAGTGAGAACATAAAAAATGTCTAAAGGCACAGGCTGCCTGTCTCCATCCCACACCAAGCCCAGATAACTTTAGGTGGGACAATGTAAATAGATGCCATTTTGCACTTTGAGGAAACAGCTCCCCTTAAAAATTTTAGTGGATTAAATATTCTGTAATGGGAACCAGCTTAGTCATAAATGATTTTTACCCAAAGCTGAAAATGGAAATTGCACCAGTTCATGTTTGCTCATTTTGAATTCCAGGGGAGCTGTTTTCCCCAGCAGAGGAAGTTTCCATGGTCAGGGTATCAAACTGGCAACAAAGTACTCTGAATGACACTGCCACTAGGTTCACTCCACTCCAACTCTTGTCACTGAAGCGTTAAATGTAGCTCAAGAGCCCCAGCACGCCATTCTATCAAATAGAATTGAATGTATAATCATCTCTTGGCTAAATATTTCCATACATGTAGCCAAATATTTGTTGACTAAATCACTAGATCACGATCAAGCTGTCTCACTTGTAAAACCAAAACCAGGTTCAGTTTTCAAACCCAGTAAAATCCTCCAGAATTCAGATTATTGTAAAGTTGAATGTTACGTAGATGTCAAGTAATAACAATACTTAATCATGCAATTAAATATACTCTTGGGGGAACAGTAATTACCAGCAGCTTTTAAACATCAAAACTTCAATGTGGCTTCCATTGGAAACCTGACTGCAGTTTTCTGCCTGGTGTTCACTTATCTCAAGACCTATTACACCTATCTCAGACCTTCACTATCTCAAGACCTTATCTCAAGACAAGAGGTAGAGGATTTAGACACAGCAGTTGTTCTGATGTCTTTTCTCATGGCAACGTTGTCCTACTATAAAGCAAGTAGGCTTGATGATGTAAATAGCCTATGACTGTACTGTATTCACTTCATTTCAATGCATTTCAGTCTGTGCAAACATCTTACAATGAATTGCTCTTAAACCTGTTCGTGGGTTCCAATGATCACTGGACTTGAAAGAGAAACAGAACCTCAGCTGTTTTATACTCCTTATAGAAGTCTACATACCTTGATATACACCCAGGAAATTGGCAATATAGCACTGGAACCCCAAGGTGCAGCACTGACAGTGCCCAAAGGACATGCATCCTTATCCGGCTGTATTTTTATCACAGGGTGGGTAGGCAAGTAGGGAGCCAAATGTTTCTTCCTAAAACAAAACCATTGATTTTAGAGTGTGTTCCTGTTACCATATCTGGACAGTTTCAGCAGTAATTTCTCTTCACCTGGCTTCCAAACACAGTCCTCTAGGAAGTCTGATCTATGCCTTTTTCAAAAGAAAATTTATTAACACAACTGGTGCCAGTAGAAGATGGCAATCGTTTTCAACCTATCACAAGATATTAACGGAGGTATCCAAATAAAAATCAATTTTTTAAACAATTAAGATTATCTTCCTTTAAGGAAATAGGAATGCTCCATAGGACAAATTGACACAGCTTGTGTAGCACTTCTGTGTTCTGGACTACATGCGGTATTATCAGCCCTCAAAGTCCACCTCTTACACAGGAAACAGACAAGCATGAGGTCTACCACACACACTGGAAGGCCAGCATGGAAGCCAGGGATTGGGCATACAGGGAACACCACCATTCATGGGATCAGCATATAACTGTGCTGCAGAAGGACAGATGCTTGCAACCAACATAACACCTCTCCCATTCCCATCCATGACGGTACTGTAGTGAACACCCAACCAAGATTCACTATGGTACACTTTTTTTAAAGAAAAGGCTAATATAAAGATACCCACACTCCAATTGGTCCCATTCCAGGTCCTCCTCCTCCATGGGGAATGCAAAAGGTTTTGTGAAGATTTAAGTGAGAGACATCAGAGCCATAATCTCCAGGACGACACAGACCAACCTGTAAAGGGAATACTCTGTTTCAAAACATTCTTCATATGCCATTTAGGATCTATTACTGAAAGCAAAGAGATCAGGTTGACAAAGATGGTGTATGTTTTTATGTTTTTCTTTATTAAGATGCATCATGAGTAAGAATTTGATGCAAGTAATATTTTGTTTTAGGAATTCTTAATTACATCTGTAAAGAATGTCTTTGATGAAGGCTAGGCAGACTAAGCCAATTTCAGTTAACAACTCAGAAGTCTTATTTTGAGGTAAAATCAAATATAAGAGAATTAGTTTCACCATCTAGATTTTATTACTGTTCCTGGAAATCTCACACCCTCCCCCAAACACTGTGCCATCTTGCATGGAAACTGTGCTACAGTCTGAACTGAATGCTGCTGTGCTATTTTTATTCCAAGGACTCCCAGTAACAAATCTGCCTAGATTCTGTACCTGGGCATTCATATTTGCTCCATCTAAGTAAACCTGGCCCCCGTGTTTGTGAATGAGGTCACACACGTCTCCAATCTCCTCCTCAAACACGCCGTTGGTGGAAGGGTACGTGATCATGATGGCTGCCAAGTTCTCCTTGTGCTTGTCCACCTGGCAGCAGGGAGAGAGAGAAAAAATGGTCACTGGGGCTCCTCCTAAAGCTCCTCAAGGTTTTATTTAAAAAATACCACTAAAGTCATAAATATATGTGTATGTAATACTCACCTGTGGGACCATCAGACAACCAAATGAAACATCTGGCCTTCAAGTTAATGTGAAAGAATGACCATTCCCCCTGCTTTCAGCAGTAGAGTTCTATGAATACCATAAAAGTTTGTTCGAATGTGGAAATGTGTCCTGTGTCCCTTACATTGCAAGATTCACCTGCAGCCAATATACTTTAAAAAGAAGAAAAAAAAGTAGTTGCCTAGCAACACCTTCCCCAGCAGAGATGGACTGAACCTTGCTAAAAGAACGCTGAAACGCAGTTTCAAATGCTTCACATTCATGAATTTGTTCATTTCCAGTACTAGCTGTGGACCAAAAGGGTCTATAAAAGAGTCTACTGTGTAGAAAGACTCTTTGAGCAAATCCTGCACCACAGATCCTCAAATTAAAAGAAATCTCACAAACATCACATGATTAGTGTCTGAGTGAGCAAAAAACAAAAAAGAATTACTTATCCTTTCAAAGCACATATTCACTATTATAGCTTTATTTTCTCTTGTAGAAAAATGTGATTCAGCTGCCAACACTATTATCTTCAGAGAAGAAGTGTTCCTTGAAAATCAAAGATAATTAATACTCACCATTGCTTTTAAATGAGAAATATCAATGCTCCCATTTTTATCCACTTCAATTGGCTGAATCTTCATACCTGCCATTTGTGCACTTGCTGGATTAGTACCATGAGCAGATTTAGGAATAAGGCAGACCTTGGAAGGGAAAGAAAAAGAGCCAAAAGTGTAACTAGTTAAAAAAATCTTAACGTTTTATGGTCTACACTCAGCTACAACTAATTATCAAAATTTTGAAAAGAAATCCTGATGGTACCAGTAAAAGCCTCTTTTGCTGAACAATGCAACTGAAGTTTTTAAGAAAATTCATTCAGGTATCAGCATTTAAATACTCATTACCAAAGTTTCATTTGCTGCATAATCATATTTAGGGGTGCAATCCAGAATATTATTTCAGATACTTAAAATATATATTTCAGATATTTAAAATATATTTGCCTCACTCCACCTTTATTTAAAACACTATTTTTTTACAGTTATCAGTCTCCATATGTACAACAGACTTGAAAGGAAAAACTGCCTAATTCCAAATTTCCACTACAACTTCTTCTGGCTTCTAAAGCATTTTCTTCTGTATCCTATTCAAAACAAAAATATTTTGGCTATAGATAAGAAACTCAGAGCACAGTTAACTTGAAAAGAAACAAAAGAGAAGCACTTCTACTTAAATAAACGTGGGCTCTTGTTAGTCATAGGAAAATGCTGCATGTGTCAGGATATTGCCAGACAATTTTTAGGAATTCCATCTCTTCTAAAGACAATAAATATTTCTCACTAAAAACCCCACAACAAGACAAAACACAACAACAACCACAAAAAAACCAACAACAAAAAGCCAAAGCCCAAACAAAACAAGCACCCACATCATTTTCTTCTACTTTATTTTCCTGAGAAGCTGCACAATGGCTCATGGAACTCCATCATCCATCTCAGTGATGCTGGGACAAATGTGAACACTGCAGAACACCGGGATCCCAGTGCCAGGAAGCACTGTGCCACCTCTGCAGCCTTCCTACCCTCACAGCTGGAAGGCAGGGTGGCTCCACTGGCCACCAAGGCTAGCTAGGTGCAGACATCACCGACCACACAAAAAAGCAAGGATGTGAGCCGTGGGTCATGGCCACATTTCTTTTTCCCACAAGAGGGCACCAAATCCAAACACAGCCAGCTACAAGAACCTTAATTACTTTCTCCAGCCCAGGGGAAAAAACCACTTCAGCTGAAAGGCCAACATTTTGTGGACTTTCTTATTTTCTTATTCCTTTTTACTCTGTCCCAAGAGTACCATGATTTTCCTGTAACATTTGAAATCTGTAAAGCGTGAGTACAGTGCAAGCAACCCCCAGGCTCTCCTGTGCAGTTCAGCTCTGGGTATTTTCAGACCACAGAAGGACCGACAGATGCTCAGAGGAGCCTGGGGATCTTGCATAGAATAAGAGAAATGGCAGATAATACATTAAAAAAAATCAAAAGAAAACTCTCCAAGGAATAAAATTTTAACCTAGTTTCATTTATCACTGAGTAAAACTACTCAAAAAACAAAGTTTGTAATTGTAAAGAGTGGTTGCCTTCTAATAAGTTTTATGTGGTCTGAATGCAACAAAGAAACAGTGAGAGAAAAAGAGAATACATTCAGTTTCAGGTGGTTTCTTCACACAGAGGCTATAGTTCCCAGGAGGCCAGGACAGTCATGCTTCCATCTTGAGAAGGCAAATGAGTCCCAAAGCCAAGGATATAATCAGATTCAAAGGACATGCATGCTATTGCACTGCGGATCTTTTTCCTACTGTTTAAAGCCAACTCTATGGATGTGTGAAAGAAGAAAAACTAAGTGATCTCAGATTTCCAGTAAGTTTTTGATGTGCTCCCTGAAATGTTCCTAAAGTAACTTCCAGTAGGTTAAGTGGGAAGGTACATATGGATAAATATTTCATGAATACATGTTAAAGAAAAGAAAAATAGTCAGTTTTCACTGGATGGAAAGGCCATCCTAATAGAATATTATAAGTATCTGTGCTGTTTCTCTAACATTAAAAATCACTCATGATCATGTTTATAATGGAGACACACAGCCAAAAATCCTATTAATACAACCCAGGTCACTAAAAGAACTGATTGCAGAGTTCAGAAAAGGACCCACAGTACTGAGGGGCAGTGTTCAAAGCAGTACATGTATAGTGAAGACAGACAGATAGAAAGTATGACACAAGAAAACACCTCTTAACAACCCACAGCTGTGATCTCTAGCTTTGAACCTACTACTACTAAAAGATCTCCTAGTTTTGGTGGGAAAGAAAGCAACTGCATCAAAGACTAGAAAGGGAATAAGAGAAAAAGTAAAAGGAACTCAGAAGCTTTAAAGACAACCAAAGTTATGGGGTTTTTTTTGGGAAGGATGGATAAATAGCTGGAATCCAGCTAGGAAATGAGGATGGATAAGGATATAATAAATAATCCTGGAATTAACACATGATATGTAGACTGTCAACAAGAATTATTCATCATCTTTCAAGAGTGTAAGGGGGTGTTAGATTAAATTGTAAACATATCTGTTTCATTCCTTCCTTGCTGACTTCCCAACTTCCCATGGCTGGCCACATGGCATGTGCATACATGAAGCGGGAATTAAAATGCCATGAGCATGACCTTCCCTCTTTGCCCTCCTTTCCCTGAGCTTTTGTTGTTGAACATGCCATTATACGGCATCCTCATCCCTTTGGTCAGCCAGGGTCAGCTGCCCTGGCTGCATCTCTCCCTGCACTTTGCTGACACCCAGCCTCTGTGCTGGGAAAGGACAGGGTCAGGACAGGGCATGGAGGGAGAGCCTTGACACTGTGAAAGCACTGCTCACCATCTGCCAAGAGATCTCTGTGCTATGAACACTGCTTCCACAAGTTAAATCCACCCTAGGCAAAGGTAGTACAATCACCCTTCCAGAGAGTGCCCTGTCTCATTCCCAATGTCTGTAAAAACTGTTAAGATGTTACCAAGGATCCATGCAGGAAGCATGGAATACTGAGAGCCTATCAGATGTGATGATGCACCAGTTTCTCTCTAGGTGACTCCCAGCTGCTGAATCAAATCTGCACTTCCCACCCAACGCTCTTGCCCACGTGAGTATTGACACCTACCGTTCTGTGCCGCTCTCCTTTGGCATTCAAGTAAGCTTTGATTGCAGCCAAGCCTGCGTACTCTCCTTGGGCCCCACTGCAAGAACACAAACACTGTCACACAGCACACGAGCCAGGGAGTGCCACCTCTCTGCTAGAACTTCAAAACTGTCCAGCCCTAACCCCTATCAGTAACTTCAGGCAAGTGTCAGCAAATTAAAAGAAGCACATTCCGTAGATTAAATTACAAATGAGCATGCTTAAATTAATAGCTAGATGTAAATGAAAAGAGTAGATGACAAAGGTTATGGCATTTTATATATTTATATTACAATATTAAATCCTTATGGTGACTGAGTTGATCTACATTTCTGTGCCTAGTAGGGGACTCAGTGCCTGATTACGGAAGGGCAAACTAACACTGAAATGCATAGCAAAGTGTATATAATGAAACATAAAAGGTCTTTCAGTGACAGCCTAAGTGCAGAGTAAGTTCTTGCTGTTCATTTTGTATCAAAACTGCTAGTGGACATAAACAGGCTGCAGCAGGACTCATTAAATGCTGCTTTATTAATTTCAGTAGGTACACTGATCTTAAGGATTCTTCAGTCAAACCTAGTGCACTAACTACCAGTTTCAACAATTAAACACCTGGCAGTTCATACATCTAATGTTCCTATTCTTTATTTTCAGTTCATAGGAGAAAATACTAATAAAAAAATAAAAAGACCAAATCATTAAACATTTATAAGAGATGAGACAAAATAAGATACGGTAGTTTTTTAAAAAAAACCAACTGCTTAGTAATTTCATAGTCTTGCATTCAAGACAAATTTGATTTTAGAAAATTCTTCCATTTTTGGCTTGCACATTTTCTTTGGAGATAAGTTTTTGGAATCATGTCTCAAGGTGCAAACAGTCAGAAAAAAAGTTCCTACCTATTAGGCTGGAAGGAGATTTTGTCATAGCCTGTAATCTCACATAGGTCCTTCTCTAAATCCTTGAAAAGCTGCTGATACCCTTGAGCTTGATCCAGAGGAACAAAAGGGTGGATGTTGGCAAATTCTCTCCATGTAATAGGCTAAAAAACCAAAACAAACAAACATATAAAGATGCTGTAACAAAAAACTCTACAGACAACTCTGTTCTGTTATAAAACTGTGTGAAGGAAAGAGGTTGCCTTGTGGTCAGCTAAATGTCAAACAACAAGTATGTTGATCTGCTGGAGGCTTGGAAGGCTCTACAGAGAGCCCTGGACAGGCTGGATTGATCAGGCCAAGGCCAGTGGTGTGAGGTTCAATAAGGTCTAATGTTAATTGATTTAATGTTAACCTTTTAGCTTTTTATTTTGGTAATCAGATTAAACATAAAGGTTTGGGGCATTATAAAGAGATTGCCCTCAAAGCTTAGAAGGAGCTTATAGAATGCATTTGCCCTTTTCTCTCTTGCTCTTTTTTCTCAAAGGATCACCAAGTCCATGTTGATGTTTAAGCCATGGGATGGTGAAAAGCCTAGAAGATAAGAGGCTAACGTGTATGTCTCCAACACTGATGGACAGATAGCTGTGGAGCCAACCAAGGATTGTTGATAAGAGCACACTGTATCAAAGGGCAAGAAAGAACAGATGCCAGCAGAGAAGGGGGCCACATGGAGGTAGAACAGCACTTTCCTGGGACAACAGTCCCTGTTTTGGCTTCTGGATATAAGCACAACACGGTACAGCATGAGTGCAGCAATGAGTTTGAGAACAGGGCATGGACTCTTCACCAAGGTTGATCCAGTGGGGGAATCAAGATCACCAAAGACCCCCAAAGCCCTCTGACCTATTTCCAGAAAGGCCTAGACGAACTGTGCATGGACTGTGCATGACAATTAATTTGCATAAAGAGGAAGAAACTGATCTCAAGGGTCAGGAAAACATATCTATAAAAAGGTAGAAGCCTCAGTGCATGTGCACCTAGGACCTTGGATACACTATCAGCTGGATCAGCACTGGAGTTAAGACTGGTGATCTTTCTTTTTTTGCACTTTTCTTCCCCTCTTTCTCTCCTCCTCTCTAATCTTTCCCTCTCTCCTCTCTTCAATCTGCCCCTTATTCAAAACACATCACCATGGGTTTATGCTAGAAGATAAGGGAGTAATTTATACCAGTTTCCATGCCAAGTGTATATTTACTAATACAACTCTGTAAGTTTATTTTGTGGACTCTGATTTTGGTCCTTTTTGACCATAAATATCTGCAAATCTTGGGTGCCGCCTTTCCCTTAAGAGTGGGATACCACATTTTTACTGACATTTCTGTGCCCAGGCAGTGCCACAGGCTGGGGCAGAGAGCCTGGAAAGCTGCCCAGGGGAAAGGACCTGGGGGTGCTGTGACAGTGACTGAACATGAGCCAGGCTGTGCCCAGGTGGCCAAGAAGGGCAAGGGCATCCTGGCCTGTAGCAGCAATGGTGTGGCCAGCAGGACCAGGGCAGGGATTGTCCCCCTGTACCCAGCTCTGGTGAGGCCACCCCTCCAATCCTGTGTTCTGTTCTGGACCCCTCACTCCATGAGAGAAATGGAGGTTCTGGAGAATGTCCAGAGAAAGGCTGTAAAGTTGGTGAAGGCTCACCAAGGTGGGCTCATGGAGTGCTCATAGGATCACAAGAACTGTGAGGAGCAGCTAAGGGAGCCAAGGGTATTTAGGCTGGACCAAAGGAGGCACAGGGAGGACCTTGTCACTTCTCTACAACTGCTTGAACAAAGGGTGTAGACAGGTGGGGGTTGTTCTCTTCCCAGGTAGTAAGTGGTAAGACAAGAGGTTAAAACTGGATATAAATATATTTACAGAAGGGGTGAACAATGACCTGAATAGCCTCCCTAAAGAATTTCCAAAGTCAACATCCCTGAAAGTGTTTATAAGATATGTAGATATGGTGATCAAGAACATGGTTCAGTGATGGACTTGGCAGAGCCAGGTAAACAGCTGCACCTAATCTAAAAGGTGTTTTCCAGCATAAATGATTCTAGGATTTTCAGTAACCATTTTTAACATTTAAAATATGTTTAAAAATCCTTAAACTCTCCTACTTCTTAGTTTCACCTATCCTTACATAGAGCAGTGGGATTACAGGGTAATAGTCTGGAATAGTATTTTTCCTTAGAGGGAATATACAAGACATTAAACATTGAAGGGAGTGAGAGAAAGCAGTGAGAGAAAGGGGACAAGGGAAACCAGCGAAAGATGCAAGTGAGAAGACAACAGGAAGAGAGCAAAGGAATCTCATTCCAAGTAAAAAGGCATTTGGTAATCAAGCAGCCTGGCAAAAGCTCTACTTCATTTGCTATCAGCTAAAAAAAATGAAGATATCTGGGAACTCTTCAGTTGGAAAAAGAGAATTATCGTAAAAAAATGCAAACTGAAGAAGAAGCATGAATCATCAGTCCCACCTGACTCTTTCCATCTTTCAGAGGATTTGATTTTAAGATCTGTAAAGCAGATAGAAGTTAGGTAATGCAATACTGCTTGAGGTAACAGAACTGGGATACCTAATTCCAAAAATTATTTTCATCATTTTTTTCAAAACAGAGTCTTCAAGACCACACACTCCCCTACTGTTGTTGCAGTCCTACTTGTGCTTTTCAGAACTTTTTCTTAGTGGAAAGGGGGAGGGTGACTTTAGCTACCCCTGAAACTGCCTTCTAAGCTGGAGTATTAGTCCAAGAGCAGCCTTTACTTCTCTGAAATGACACTGGCTGGACAGTTTAACCATGTGGATATCAAGTGAGTATTATTGCAACTTACTGTGAGTTCAGCTGAACTATTGAGCTTCATTGTGCAGGACCCCTAAAAATATAAACATACATTAGTATTTACTGAAATACATAAACATGTAGGTAAGTATATAATTTTTTGTCTTTTCTTTTTGGTCAACACCTACCAAGGGAATCATGCTGTGAACAAGGGAAATATCTTTGTTTTCTAGTCTTTTCATGTACCGCACGATATTTGTCTCAGAGTGATAGCTGGAGAACACAAAAAACAGTGTTAAGGCAAGCAAATTAGCTATACCAGCTGCTACACAGGAAAATACACAAAAAAGAAGTAAGACTAAGGATAGTTATTAATATATGCTAAGTAGTTCTTTCCAAATTGGCATTTTAAGCTTGCTAATAGTAACACAGATTAAAAATGCTTATTATTATCTCAGTAACACTATCAGTAAATATGGTATACAAGGATACGATGTCCTCAAATAGTAGGCTGTATGATGCAGCAGATTAATGGAAAAACACATAAACACATTCCCTCAGTGGTCATGAGTATTGCTCTGCTCATTTAAAATGAGACCGATAACAAGAAATGCTACAAAATATTTTAGAGTAATGAATCACTGTATAAATCTAGGTACAAAACTGTCCTCAACTTACTCCAGTGCTAGTTTTGAAAGGAGATGCTTCAGATTCCCTAAAAATAGCAAACATACATTCACAAACCTGTTGAAAACCTGGTGTGTCAAGAATTTGGAAGTTCTCTTAAATGGGGTACTAAGGATGCCTTTGGTTTCCTCACCCATTCCCTCAGCAATTAGCTCCTTCAACAAAAAGAAACAGAGTCAAATATTTTCATGGAAATTCCTGTTTTGTAGTCATCTTCCACTAGAACCAGCTCTTGCTACCTCAGGATTTAGTCAGCTTTTAAGGTAAAACCCCCCATCTTTAATATCGTAAGTGCATATCTGCATATACCTAGCAAGGCAACAGCATTATATTAAAACTGTGTAGTTTTAATGTCTCAGCAGTCCTCATCTTGTAGGTAATGGCACGAAACAAAAAATTCCAGTGGGAAAGAAATAACCGACTCCATGTCCTAACCATCACAGAAGAAGTAATACCCTAAATGCAAGGTGTCCAAGCTGGTGGGAAGAACTAAGTGTCGCAACCAGAAAATGGCATTATGTAAATCCTTTATCTGACACTACCTCTTCGTTTAAGAGATGCTCTGAAATTCTTAACTATTTAATAATCTTAATTATTCAACAAATGGTCATCATACAAAAACCCACAATACAAGACTGGTTTTGATTTTCATTAAACTCTGGAAACATTCAGATAATTTAATCCACATGACCTGTTAAGTACTTACAGAAGAAGACTCGCAACCAAAAATCCATAATATGTCATCTAGATCTTTCTCATTTACAGTTTCATCAAGTGATACTCCAAGCTATGGATAAAAGCACCAGTAATTACTCAAAGCTGTTTATTCTAGAGATATAGTAGATTTGTTTTGGTCAAGAAAATCTTTCCAGAAAAACAAGAGGAAAAAAAATTCCATCTACCCAACAGTATGTAAACATACATATTTATAGGTATTTATGATATAGAAATTTATTTTATTTATATAACATTTTCCAGTTCCTTCCTTTACCTTCCTAAACCATTTAAGACAGATGGCTCAGAAACTTTGAGACTCATAACCTTCTTTCTAGCATTTCTAAGTGTTTTCTACTTAATAGGAAAATTGCCCATTTTCCATTGACACCCCTTCCCCCTATTCCAATTTACAGAGCATACTACACTTTGTGAAGACTCCTTAGTGCCAACCAAAATGTGGTTTAGATTTCAGTCTGCCTTCAAACATTGCCATAGGACCTGAATTCTGGATGTCGTCTTGTATTTCATCATTAAATTTTAGAGTCTCTCCACTCCACCCCTTAGTGGCATATTTAACATGAAAATAATAGATAATCCTTTTAATTGGCATAAAATGAAAACACAATCATTATTTCTGGAAGTCTAGTGAGTCATTTAACAAGTTCATTCTTTATATTATCTTTATAATTGATGGGTGTATCTGAACAAATTACAAGATCTTAAATAATCTTGTTCTGTTTAGCACATGTAATGATTGGAAACTTAATGAAGAAAATGTCATACTACAAAATTTCTCAATTTATCAAAGGTTTAGAAAGTTGCTTACTCTGCCATCACTGAAAATCCGAAAATTTATCTTTCTAAGAGCTGCCCTGTCCAAAACCTCTTTGACTGGGCATCCACACGTGATGGTCAAGGTATCAAAGAACAGATCATGATGTAGTTTATGACCAGCTCGCTTGAGACCTACAAAAAACAATAAGTTAATTCTGTTATATGCCCACTGTATTGTTTGTTCAGGTGCAGAACAATACTATGACTTCGTAAGTAAATGCTTTTATATAATAAAGCAAAATACACCCCTTGTTTAAAGAGCAGCAAAATCACCATCTTTTTAAATGTCACTGTGTATGAAATGCAACTAAATCAGATTCAAACCTAAGTAATAATGCAGATTGAGTCTAGGGAAGATCTTTCTGATACATCAGATCTGACAAATATATAGCAGCGAGTTGGTACATGAACGAAAAATATTATTGAAAGATATTAATGGATATGAACTGTCACAGAGCTTGCCATAACAAAGTTTAGAGTCTTAGGGTTTTTTGCAGTAGCAAGAGGTCTTCTGGCTAAACTGGCAAATAAAGTATGGATGTTTCTTACAGAAATCCCTTGGTTCCAAACACGCCACGTTTTGTATAGCTGCTTCTGACAGCAGTGGTGGTCTTATCAGTGAAATAGAACTGTACCAGACCACACAGCCTAGATGCAACCATTATTTTCTGCTACAGATTCTGTGCTTTTCCTCAGCTGTTAAGCTTTGGGATTTCAATGTTTGTAGAAATTATGATACTCTACCCAATTTAACTGAAATATTTTTATTGCTTAAATATAATTTATTACTTTCCTTTGCTATGTTAGTAACACTCTGTGCAGATTTCTGTGTGTAAACTAGGATGGTCCATAAAAAGAAGTAGATGCTGGCAAACAGCAATTCAACAGTACCATCTAGAGACTCACTCTGTAGACTTCTACTAGTTTCCCGAGAAAACAAAAGCAATTCCTGCAAGTTCTTGTTACACAGACATCTAATACTTGGATATCATTACCAGAACTGCACAAAAAATATCAGCTGTGAATTCTGTATTAAAATGGCCTCTCTCAAGTTGAGAGAGCACACATCAGATGGACACCCCTGGCCTGTGAGTTTATTTGAGATGCATTATTTCAGGGGTCAGGATTTTAGAAGAGTTTCTGTAAACATTAAGTAGGCACCTTCAGCCAGGATGAGAGCAGCGTTGTGTACTCGTCTTGCAATGTGCCTTAGTCCATCAGACCCATGGTACACACCAAACATGGCTGACATATTAGCCAGAAGAGCCTGGGACACAAACACAGTTTAGGACATTGTCACTGTTAGCAAAGACTACTTCATGTAAGTTTAGTGGAATGTTTCTTTAGCATATCCCATGTCCTCATACGCCCATATCCTCAGCTGATGTGATAGCTGCTTTTGTATTACCTACAAAATAAAAGGAGGGAAAGGCGAAATACTTTTATAAAACTGTAAGCAGTGATTATGAATTCAATGCTGTTTGAGATGTAACTGTTTTAGCAATTGACACGTACCTAAATTCAACTACTGCAACAAAGATGTTTGAAGACCTTTAAGTCAAGGTAGTCTCACAGGAATCCATTGTTTAGGATCAGTACAAAAAAAAATAGAATATCTCCTGAATACTAAGTAATTAGACTTGTGTCAGTAGAAATTATCTCTTCTCAAAATGTGCCATAACAGTAAGTGCAGGAGGAAGGCAATGATAGGAGCAAAAAAACTTTATGACCCCATCTGACTGGAGGTCTGTGGAAGTATGCTGAAGTTAACTATTTTGCAAACTTACTTACTTAATAATGGTATTTTCATGTAAAGATATGACTTTTGTGATGTAACATTCTTGCATCAAATCACACAGACAAAAATATAAGTCGTGACAATTTGAATAATTATTTTTACAATTTAGCATTTTATTTCTTTTGCCTTGAGTTGGAAATTTCAGACCATTGGAATTCCCTTCCACATTATAACTGTCTTGCTTATAACAAACACAGCACTACTCAGTGATGTTCACATTACACGACAGATAGATTGATGACACTGCAAGAATTCAGTACTACTGTAAGGAAACAGACAGTAAAACTCTCTTCTCAAGCAGATTCCACCATTCAAAGGACTCAAAACAAATTAACCAAGTCCAGAATATTTCTATGTCCTTCATTTTTCTACCAAAATCTCTCTAAAGTAAAGCTGACTCATTGCTCAACTTGTTCCTTTCCAGCACTGCAAATAAGGTGTAAGTTACCTGTGCAGTGCAGATGTTGCTGGTGGCTTTATCCCTCCTGATGTGCTGCTCTCGTGTTTGCAAGGCAAGCCGGTACACCTCCTTCCCACTTGCATCTCTAAGTCACAAGTGAAAATGTTGCTTACTTTAAAATTATAGTTATTTATAACACAGGGCTTTATGCACGCTAACCTGAAACTAGTTATCTATCCTCAGAGACAGAAGGGTGCTGGAGAGAACAAAGCACAAATCAGGACAGTTGCAATACCAAAAGAGAAAGACTAAAGCACCTCTAGATTTCTCTTTATATCATGGCTGGTCAGGCAGAGCACACAGTGAAATTCTAAGCACACTACAGGAGAATTCTGTATTTTTTTAAAATTATACAGATTATTGCAGCTATTTTAACTGAAAAGTAATATAAATTAAATATTACTAAACATATTGATTACTGTGAATATTTTAGTTATTTTGGTTACTGAAGTACTTCTGGGGAGCCTCTGTGCCAAAGGTATGCAGTCTTCCTAGTGGCAATTACTTTGCATTTCAGCAATTACTAGGTAGATGTCTTGTCAAAATACACAGTGCATCACCCTCAGCAGCTATTAGAAGCATATTTTACATACTATTTCTCTGCTTTATTTAAGCATAACTTAAATTTGAACCAGATTCCTTCTGGAATATTTTGGAGCTCCACTGAATTTTCTACTTCTTTCCATTTATGTTTTGTAAGATTGGATGACAGAGAAAAAGGTCTAACAGTACAGAATACGTGGACTAAGTTAGCTTTCAAATCTTCCTGCCATCACAATTAATCCACTCTGCTTTTGGTTATCTCTTCATCCCACAATGCCACAAGAATGATAGACTGTTCCACACAAATATAATTCTTGAAGTTTGCTTCCTCAAAACTGAAGGCAACTTTTAGTCTCACTATTTTCAAGAAAAAAGGGTGCTTGATACAACACCATGGTCACCTGTTGTTCACAAAGGCTGCATAAGATGGTCATAGTGTGTTTTTTATAGTTTCTTATGTATTAGTAGGATTTCTGAGGGGAGACTTTAGATTGGATATCAGGCAAAACATTTCAAAGAAAGGGTTCTAAAGCATTGGAACAGGCTGCCCAGGGAAGTGACAGCATCACCGTCCCTGGAAGTATTCAAAAAATGTGTGGATATGGCACTAGAGGACATGGCTGAGTGGTCAACATTGCGGTGGGCTGATTGTTGGACTTGATGTTCTTGAAGGTCCTTCCAGCCTCAAGGATTCTAAGACTCTATGACTTCAATCTGTACTTAATGGCAGAGGGAGCCCTTACCTTGTGACACCCACCATTCTGCCCGGCATCATTCTCACTAGGTTTTCCTTGACAGCAAAAAATGCTGCATGGGGGCCCCCATAGCACAGCGGGACACCAAACCTCTGGGAGTTACCCAGGACAACATCTACCCCAAACTCTCCAGGAGGCTTCAGAATACAGAGGGCCAGAAGGTCAGTAGCACAGCAGGCGAGAGTCTGAGAACAAAAATGAACAAGCAGTCAGCCTCTCTTCTGAAGGAATGGTGTTTACATGGGAGCTAGGTTTTTAAATTTAGTTTCAAACAGTTCCACATCACTTGCAGGGAGCTCAAGTGCAATGGTTGTAATGGTTATCAACTGCATGTAGCTGAGATGGTATCTCATTAACACTTAGTTTCCATGAATATGGCTGTTTGAATCATTAGATTGATATCTGTGTGACCAATAAAATTTACTTTACCCCATTCTGATGAGCTCTTTCAACAAGTTCAGAGAAGTCTTCAATCTTCCCTTCAGTGTCTGGATACTGAAATAACACTCCGCTGACATCCTTTCCGCTGAAATCCATCTCATGGGGTAATTTGAGCTCAGTAATAACACCTGTATAACTGGAAACAAATACATGCAGAAGGCAAAATATTTAAACCTCTTCCAACCTCAGAGTAACACTTAATAAGATGTTTTCAAGGACTCATATATGATTCTTTCTTTAACATACAGAGAGTTGAACATCTTTGCAGCACTAAACATTGAGAAAGTTTCATGTCATGTTATATAGTACTGAAGAAGAATTGCATTCAATATCACAATCTGATATATAGAGCAAAGCAAAGGCAGAATGCTTAAGATACTTGCTTCCTAGTAAAAGAAAAAAAAGACCAGACTGAATTCAACAGTCACATGTATATAGTTGTGCAACAATTTAAAAGAAAAATTAAATCTTTTCTTTTTATCATATGTTTAGTCTCTTTTCAAACAGCTTTAACTTCTTCACAGTTGTATTTGAACTAGAAGTAATGCTAAATGATAACAGACTTCTACTTTTAGTTTGCAAAGAAAGCACAGGCCAGATATGTTAGGTATATGGCAAAAAGGCACAGACGGAAAATGAGTGTAAGGGAAAGATATGGTGGAAAGTGGAGGAAAACCTTACTTTGCTCTAGTCTGGACCACTGCTATAGTTTGAGGGTGGCATCGGGCATCTACATAGAACTTTCTTCTTTTGTTGTGTCTGTTAAAAACAAGAAAAAGAAGGTTTACATATCAATATTATATTGTTTTCCACGGAAATAAATTAGCCTTATTTTCTAGAAGTGAGTTTTCCTATGTAAAAAGGCAGTTTAAAATATTGGTTATTATAACCAGATTAAAAGTACGATTGAATGATGTTTTTGGCGCATTTACATTAAGAAAGTTCATTTCAGACTCAAATGAGAATCATACATGACAAAAATTAAAACAGATTATGAAACAGAACAGGGAGCTAATTTCAAAAGCCATGGGAATGGCTTGACACACACACACACATTCTTATAAAGGAATACAACTGTGCTCTTTAATACAGATTTTTCAATGTTGCCCTGGATAAAAACCATGAGCCATTCAAATAGGTAAAGGTAGATGAAGAAGATGGGTCCCTGCTCACAGCAGTGGGGATAGAACTAGGTGATCTTTAAGGTCCCTTCTAACCCAAACCATTGTATGATTCTGATAAAATAGTTTCTTACTTTTCTCTGGTAAGCAGAATTTTATGTCACACTGAGACTTTGAACTAGTGAATGGTTAGAAAACTATTTTTATCCATAGAAAACTATGATTACACAGTCTCTGCTGTGTAATCACCTTCCTGATACACAGTTCTGAATGACCTTCAGTCATTTTTCATATTGCATTTGATTTGCAAATCCCTTTCACATGGCCCTACCACAGGCATCCATGAAAGTAGAACTGGATATACCAGCAACAGTTTCACTTTCAGAAACTTAGAATTACGTACTCCACCATTTTTTAAAGCTTCTTTTAAACACTGATGGAAAAAGATAACACACATCTTCAACTTTCATGGATGCAAGAGACTCAGGCCACAGTCTGTTAGATTATGTGATAAAAGCTTCTGTGTATCCCCCCAGAGAGGCAATGACAGGCGAGAGAGACTACATAACAATCTGTCCCTGCTGCTCCCAGGCACTTCTCAGGGAAAATTAGCCCAAAAGAGACCCATCTCCACAAGCACAGAGGAGCAAAGAGGCCACCAATCAGGTGGGAACTCTAATTAATTAATTAATCCAAACAGGGACACTGTCTGGGTGCCACCCCCCACTTGGCAAGTAGACATTATGGGATGCACAAGAAGAGCATACAGGGACTGCAAACATGTCTTAGTATGAGATATTTAGGGGGGAAATAATGCAGTGATTCTGCAAGCAACAAGTGCAGCAAAACAGGGGAGTTAGGGGATAAACTGGGACAGCTACATATAAATAGTTGCTGAAGCTCTTGCACCTAACTAGTGAAGTCTGTCCTCTCTTCTTGTTAAATACTCTTCTGATTCCTTTCATGGGTAAGGGGATTCTGTGTTCTCTCTGTGTCTACGTGTGTATGTGTCAGTGCTACTGGAGTCAGACCACGAAGGATGCACATCTCCACAGTGCAGCAACTCAAATGACTGGAGTGAGTGGAATGGAGTGAGTGCCAGCAGCTGGAGCAGCATACCAACCAATAGGGGCCCTTGTGTCTGTGGTGGTATCAGTGGGAGCAGGTGTGTGTCTGGGTGCCTTTAGCTGGGCTGGTACCCTAGGCAGGGCAACCAGACCCTTTCCAGTATGTCCATGTCTCTGTTGTACTGGAGAGGTGGGCACAGCACTGTGGAATGTGGACTTATCAGGTGAGAGGGAGGGATCCCTCCCTGGCCTTCTGGCAGAACTCCTTCCAGTGCAGCTGAGGGGATTGTTGGCTTCTTGGCCACAAGTAAGTACACACTGCTGAACTGTATTCAATCTGGTGTCACCCAAATCCCCAAAAGGCCTTTTCAGCAAAGCTGCTTTCCAGCCTGCCAGACCCCATCATGTACCCTATATGCCTGAGGTTGCTTTTCCCTCAGCTGCAAGACTTCGCATTTCCCCTTGTTGACTATCACAAAGTTCCTATCACCCCTTTTTCTCCAGACTGCCCAAGTCCCTCTGGAAGCACCATGACTCACTGGTCTATCCGCTGATCCTCCACATTTTGCATCATCAGCAAGTTTGCTGAGGATACAACCTGCCCCACCATGCAGATCATTAACTGGACCCAGTGTTGCCCCTGGCTTGTAATAACTGTCTTGCACCCAGAGTTCATGTCAAGCACACTGACAAGCACACCCTGGGTCGACATTCAGACAGTTTCCCGCCTATCTCTCTCCCACTTCATCCAGCCCATAATTTTTGGTTTCTCTGTGGAGATTTAAGGGAGACCCACTGCTCTCCCCTCCCAAGCCAGTCACTCAACTGTAGAAAGTCATCAGGTTGGTTAAACATGACCTCCCCCTGTGTTAATTCATGCTCGTGACTCCTTATCCCCTTCTTGTCCTTCTCATGTCTGGAAATGGTTTCCAGGACTAGCAGTTGTTCCATCATCACTGAGGGATCGAGGTGAAGCTGGCTGGCTGGTAGTTCCCTGCACCTTCATTCCTCCCCTCCTGGAGACAGGAGTGCCATTTGCTTTGCTCCACTGCTGAGGCACCAGTCACTGTGGCTGTTCAGAGACAATCAAGGGTGGCCTCGTACTGGTATCAGGAGCCTCCCTCAGCTGCCCCTGCAGCACATCAGGACCTGTGCAAGTCCAATTTGTTTAAGTGTCCTCTAGCCCGACCTTCCCTCAACAGGGGTGAGTCTTCCCTCCTCTAGAATTTCTCTTATGTCCTTACTTTCTGAAGGCCTTAAATGTTTGAGTTAAATGTTTACATCGACACTAAGAACTTCTCTGGAGGTATGGCAACAGGGATTCTAGTTGTTCGGTGAACTGGTCACAGTAAGAAGGCCACACTCAACTTCAACCCATTGCCTACACGGGATAGGTGCCTTCAAATTCCAAAATTACTTCCTGCTGTGATTTAAGCATACATTTAAACAGAGTACCTGTGACATAATTGCATGGCTTCTGCAGCAGCTGTCCCCTCATCCAGCAAAGATGCATTAGCCACATCCATTCCTGTGATATCACACACCATAGTCTGGTAATTCAGGAGGCTCTCCAGCCTGCCTTGGGACACCTCAGGCTGGTAAGGGGTATACTGGGTAACCCTGCAAGAAAAACGGTTCTGAGTTTGGGTCTAGGAAAATAAATGTGTAACAAAGTTATGGCAATGTACAACTGAACTGTATCACAGAAAAAACAAATAGTAAAGTGTAATTCATTAACATGGAAATTTGTTAGAATACAGTTCTTTATAGACATTGTAGTTTTTATCTTCTGGTGTCAACTTGACTTTTTACAGGACAAGAATTCTGTTTCTCCATTCTGAAAAAAGAAACTACTTTTAAAACAAAGGTGTGATGGTATTATGGAGAAGGGACAGAGTAAGTAGATGCAGAGTATGGAAAAATTAAATCAAGTCACAATATTCAAAGCAGAATATTTTGTTCAATCATATCTAGATGTCACCACAATTTTTCAATACTGTTTCGAAGAACTTTACTTGTCAAGTCCTCTTCACCCTTTTAAGAGGAAAGGCACTTGGCATTTCACAGAATCAAGCTCAGAAGTATGCAACTTGCGAAATGAGTTTCCATATATGTTTAGTGGAGAGAAGTCAGACTAATGTGAGTTTTATCTGTTGTCACTGGCGAACCAAACAGAAGGGACAATGTAAGCAACTCTTTAAAAAACACAAGAATCTAAGGGAAACACTCTATTGTAACAGTCCAGAAAACAAAGCAGCATGGGTTCAAGGATAAAAGGCAAAAACAGAGGTCAGACTCTCCTCTCACTGCTGGAAATTTGGACACTGGATTACACAGCAGTTCAGGACAGACTTTACACCAGACTGAATTTAGAGTAGCAGCCAGGAACAAGTGGTAAGAGCGAACACTCGCAGTCTCTGTTCTCTAGTGAAGGAATAAAACAGCATTTTGTTTCCGTAAAAGGGTAGTAGTAAGTTTAGGTGTAAAACCTTAAGTGTTAGGTTTTTGAAAAATGAAGTGAAGGTATAAGCTTTCCAGAAAGACTCCAGGATCTGAAATATCAAGTCATGTTGCGTCAGTAGAAGGTAAAACCCAAAGGTTTTTAAAAAACAAGCTGGAGAACTTGATACTGAGCAAGGTGAGAGAATCAACAAAATAGTCGTGAAGAGAATGCAAAAGCTAGAGGAAGGACATATTCAATATGTGAACTCAAAGTGTGATATATAATGCTGATGTATTTACTGTCTAATTAAATGAAATATCTGCTTGAATTATTCACACACACTATTCAGTACAGTAACAGAAGGCAACAGCTATGTATAGAGTACATAAAAATTGATGACTTTCCCAAAACCTGTAGGGTTTTTCTCATTTTTGGCCAGCTCTATTACTAAACTAATTATCATCATATGACTGTATAGTTCCCAAGTGAGACCATGTCACAGGCTGCATGCAACCTTGCTAATCCCAACAGCAGGGATTTTTTTCTCCACAGCAGCTAAATCCCATGTTCAGTTTGCCAGATAAACTTTCACTCTGGAGTATTAAGATTTCTCTTCTGCTCTACAGTTCTCACCAATGAAAAGAATTATTACAAACATCTTCACAAGAGCAATGACTTTTATTGATTAGTAGAAGAAACTCCTCTGTACCTGAAGTTTTACAATTGTGGTTTTTCTTTCATTTTACCTAAGGGCCATTTCTTGTATTTTAACTTGCAGAAGGAACTAGAACTAGACTAACAAGAATTAGAACATTGTGATTAATTGAAACACATTAGAGAACTCCTGCTCCACACAGCTGGGAAAATACACTATATTACAAAACAAAATCAATGAAGCCTTATGATTTTGATGTTATGGTTTTGAATGGTCAACACAGCTGAACTTAAACAAATCAATTCCAGAAAGACGGAAAAAAATCAACCAAGAAATCTTGAATTCCAGTACTGCCACAACTACTATGAAGCTTAACAGTTCTACAAATAAAGGCACCTCTTATAACATAAGCACCCTCAGTTAAACACTCCTTTTAAAAGGGTTTTTTGGCATTTTTTAAGCATCTACATATTTTTATTGATTCTACTTCTCCGCAATTTCTTCAAATAAAATATCTGACTTTAGTCTGCATTCTGTGTTCTGCCTGAATCTATACTACATGGTAAGTGACTTTTTAACGTAATTTAAAAGCAAATTCTCTAAAAGTAATTATTGCACAGTATGTGGTTACTTTCAGAATGCAATGCTTTCATTACATTCTGAGTGTTACTAACTAACAAGTTTAATGATTTACACCAGAGATGTGAAGACTGCAGGCATCTTTGGTACAGGTTTGTATTCTTACATATTTAATGTCTGAGAGTGAAGGAATCAAACGAGCTGAACTTTGGGAGACTTTTAGTTGCTCTAAATAATGCCAAGCAAAGCAAACACAAGTTATGTAAGAGAGACAGAATAGATCAGAAGCAATAAGTCTGAGCTTCTAGTATTTCCCTTGGAGCTGCAATCTGAAGTGTGTCAGCATGGAAAGTGTTACACACTCAGCAGAAGTAAGAAGTCTGATTTCTTAAACAGCTTACATAAAGTCTGCGTAGTTGCTTTAGCACACACATACTTCCTCTCCAACAAACATTTTAACCTTCACTTTAGCAGTTCTGATAGTTTAGCTTTTAGCCATCAATTTGACGTCACTGGACAGTGCAAGATCAGATTTCTGAACAGACTTCTCAATTGTTTCATTAAGACTACATAACCTTCTAGGATTGAAAAGTATGCATTTCCTTTCGTACCATTCGCTTTCTAACTGTTCCTGGTTTTGCTTCTATCAACTGATAATTTGCTTCCTGGTTCTGTATCGAAATATTTAGATTGCATATTTTGCAAAAAATACACGAGAATAAGGCCAAATAAAACCTTGCATAGATGTACTTCATAGATTCCTTGACTTCAAACACTGCAAATTTTCCACCAGTGATGCAAACAGAGCCAACAAATCTAAAAATGAATAAGACTTAGAGGTCTACAGACATGTAGACCCATTTACGGCAACCTAAAGGATAAAAAATACATAACATCTAAGTAAAGAAGACTTTTTGCACTCAGTAATATGATCTTTTGGTTGACTGTGGGGTTTTTTGTTGTTTGGACTTTATAGATATATATAAAACCTTTAAATAAATATTGATTTTACGAAAATAAAAATTACTCAGTAATAAGGATGATGGTTATCATTTTAATACAGTATCAACAAGGATATTAGTGATCAGGGAACTTGTAAACTAAATGAGAAAATACAGAGTGATGTTCAGTCTGTTGGAAAGTGAGATTCTACATGAAATTTAGCTTTTCCTGTTTCCTCATTTCTGAGTTTGTTTTTTTACCTTAGAAATCAAAATGTCAGCTGGATGATCAGAATGAAGTACAGTATTCTCAGCCTTTTCATAAATGAATTATCATAGTATGATAGGTCAATGTCACTACTGTTCACCAGAGAATTATTTGATCAGACAAAACAAGAACTCACTTTATGGGTAAACAGTCAAACCCTTGAAGATCTCTGGTAAAAAAAAAAAAAAAAAAAAAAAAAAAATAGTGAAAAAAAAAAAAAAAAAAAAAAAAAAAAAAAAAAAAAAAAAGAAGAAGAAGACAGAAATACTAAGAAAATAGACTTTTCCACTCCCTTAGAAGTTTCTTACTTACTCACCAGAAAATCATCATCATAGTACTGAGTAGTATTTAACTACCTCCACCCAAATTGTGTACATCAGCGGAGGAAGGAGCTGGTTTTAATTTACAGAAAAGTTAGCAAAGAATTACTTTCATTTAGGAAGTCAGTCTGTATACTTCCTTAAAGTAAACATGTAATTTTGTATTAGTTCACAATATATAGGAACTGTAAATAGAAGACAAAAACCAGTAGCATATTTTACTGAAAAAAAGCATCTTCTAAAGTTAATTTCTAGGTTTAGCACGAATAACATAGTTCCTACACAGTAGGATACACATCACTACCAAATATATGAAAGCCTTAGTAAAAAAAAAACAGGTTTGTGGGACAGATGTGTACTTATACATACAGATGTAACAATAAAATGTGGCACATTACCATCCTGCATTCTCCAGCAGGTTGCGTGCAATGGGCTGGGGCACCGAGCAGTTGTAATAACCCATGCCGATGTAGGACCGCCATATCTGGTTCTTGCTTGCAATGCCGTGTAGAGTTTCAAGGATTTCATTCTCACCTAATTGGAAAGAAATTATGTCAGAATGCTCCAGCTACATGTAACAGCAACAGTTCTTAACTGAAATGTCTTCTACCTGGTGTGAAAAAAAAATAGGTTGTGCAAGTAAAAAAAAGTAGCAGAATAAAGTGCATGTCAAGCATAGCAAATATGAAATAATAACCTGATAAAATATTCTAGGAAAGTTTAAATTCTGACAGAATTCTGAAAAATGGAACACCTGAATAATAACAGGGTTCCAAAGCACGGGGAAAGAATAGTGAGGAAAACTGCTGTAGGCAGAAGGAGCTGTTTTTGTGCTAATACAATGTACACTCAACCCAGAAGAGACCCATCTTGCACATGCAGTAAAAACCTCAGGAGACATTTTTATTAGCTGAATCTACATTGGTTGAAGCCAGTGCCATCCACAGCTGCCATTCAGTGTTTCTGCTGGAGTCATATTTGCACAAACTGGGCTTACGCCAAGCACCCAGGAATAATTTCTAAGTATCACAGAACTTCCTCACATTTTCCCTAAACTGCTGATAAAACAGAACACTTCTTCTAATTCAATTTTAGCATGCTTCACCAGTTTATTAAAAAATATGTTAATAAGAGTATTTCTAGTTTAAGATATTCCAAATGAGAGTTACTTTCAAATGAGTCTGCCAATCTAGTTTGAAGATGTTACAAAATAATTCTTTTGAGGTATACAGAACGAAAGCATTTGCACTCCCTCTCACCCCTCACCGTAGTCTTGCTTCTCAGTGTCCTGAAAGCTGTGCAAAAACCACACTGAGTGTTAGTCACACTGTTCCTAGCAGCCTATGAATAATGCTACAAACATCTGCCAAAGAGTAGTATTTTAAAAATATATTAGTAGCTGAGGATGCAGAAAGATGATCAGTAAACTGTCTTAAGATCACACAGAGAGATGAGCCAGCCCATCCTGGGCAGAACTGGGCACCAATCCTCCTGGGTGAGGAGAAAAGATATTTTTTAATTCTTCCTCCAAATCTGATCTCAGAGTTTGCTGTAATGGGACTGTTATACCAAGTTCTGTTCCCTCTGCACCACTACTTCAAGGAGACACTTCTAATATAATGCTACAAATCACAAAATTAGTATACCTTGGGCACTGGGTGCTGCAAAATTTATTTTCTCTCTGTAAGTTACTTCCAGCAGGAGAGATCAAGTCAGGATAGTTAATCTTCTAGAATACGGTGGCAAATAATTATCTAGGTTTTGAATTAATTTCCAGTGCAATTACAAACAAGGATATCAGAACTTCAGCTTGGATCTCAAAACTTGTTTTTCTTTTTCCTTTTACTCAAGTTGCTACTATTGCCTTTAATGCATAAAGATTTTTTTTCCAAAAATCTCTACATTATCAATTAATTTCTTCTATAGTCATGTTACACCTTTCACAGAGTTTTTTTACTTATGTTCAGTTCTTATTTCAAAGTTTGTTACTTTTCTGCCTTTTACTCAGCGCTACCATTAGACCTAATGTATGAAGACTGATTTCTTAATTTCACTAAACTGCCTTTTTTTTTTTCTAGAGACTTGTTATACGCTTACTAGGCTTGAACTCAGCAATGTCCAGGGCAAAGTTTCTGAAGTGTAGTGAAAAACTTCACTCCCCAGAACTCTTCCCACAGAGTTTATAATGCAGATGCAGTTCAAGCATGCTTTGATACTGTAGAGGCCTTCCTCTACCACTTGCAAAAAGGTTGATGAAAGACAGTTGGGTTTCAATTTCAGACTGAGGCTTGTACTCTTGCATAATTCAAACATCAATAATTTCTTGGAAATGGTAATGAATTTCCTTGTTTAATTACAATTTGCAGTTACAGGCAGAAGCTGGCTATCATTTAACTTGCTTGCTAGCTCAGTGTCACACACAAAAATGCACCGAGTGCGGTTTCTGCAGTAAACACATACCACAAATACTGCACAATGTGACAGATAACATCTCCTTTGTTTGCCCAACTGGGCTTTTCTTCTAGAGTTATTTCTCTGCAATTGTAGCCAGCAATAACTACATGCAGCCACTTAGCTTGTGCTGGAGCTCTCTGAAATAAACCTGCTTCCAAACTGATTAAAGGACAAAGCCAAAAGCCTGGTGAGGTTGCAAGCACCTTAGGTAGAGATTGTGCTTAAGAGCAGAACCACACTCTAGGTATCTAGCATGCCTACACTGAGAGGTTCCAAGCCTGAATATATTTTGAAGTATCACATTTTAATCAGCTACTGGTGAAGACAGTTATACAGCTAATTTTAACCAGGGTGGCAAAATACTGGAGGGCATACTCCTTCCTATCCTGCTTCACCTTAGTTACCCTGTCCCTTTGGTCACTATAAGGGCAATGACAGCAGTACAGCTCAAATACCTATCTCCCACGTTTGAAATGCCTCTTTGATGAGACCAAGGATAAGGACTCCCAACCCTTTGCCTTCAACTCCCTCAAAGTACTTCATCACAGTACGTCTTTAGGAAGACAGTTCATAAATATAACTGCAGTCCTGAAAAAGGGAAGTCAACAGCCCCTAATTTACCTGTTACGCTGGTTTACCTATGAACAAACATAAATCCATGAAGATTTCATGAATTCAGTGTTTAGTTTACACTGAAGGGTTCTGAATTCAGATTAGAGTGATGTAGGTAATGGTGAGAGAAATTAACACAGATGTTGGAGTCCAAAGACCAGAGAGTAAGGCAGTGAAACACATCATCTTGCCAATACCCCCAGCACCAACAGGAGGGGATGGAGGAGGATGCAGGTGGGCTCTTAACAGCAGTGCATGCACAGCAGGAGGGCCACAGGCTCAGGCTGGAGACAAGGAGAGCTGGGCTCAAGAAGACAGTCCAGCAGTGGAGTGAAGCAGGGTCTCCACCTCTTGAGGTTTCATGTTCTGACTGGGTGAAGCCCTGTGCAATCTGCTCTGAGCCCACAGCAGAGCTTCGGGCAGGGGATGGGGACTGATCTGAGTCTCCACCACTCCTGTGTCTCTGTCAGTAGCCTTATTTCCCATTCAAGCCTAGGTTTCAACAGTGTACTCCCATAATGTCATTTGTGAAAGGGGTCTAACTCTTTATTGATTATTTAGTAAATAACTAATGCTAATACAAAGGCAGATGAATGTGAAACACGAAATTGATTAAAAATGAATTTTCAAATTCATAATGAAGCTGCTATGTTTGCATTTTGGCCCCCAAAACTGTTACCCAACTCTGAAAATAACAGGCTTTTTCTGCTTTATAAAGTATATAACTTGAAGCATATGTAGTGGAAATGTATTATTCTAAACATTTATTAATTTCTTTGAAACTAAAATATATAGGATTCCTAAAAGTTTTAATTACATGGTTCAAAAAACAGCTTGAGATATTTTTTGGTCATGTTACTAATTTCTTTTTAATTCTCCTAGCAATGAGATTAAGAAGCAGTCTGCAAAATGGGGAAGTAAAACAGAAAGAAAAACTCATTATAGTTAAGTAATGGTTGGACTACAGCCACCCTCACACTCAGCTGTTTGTTTCTGGTGTTCTAAGAAAAAGTGATTGAAATGTCTTTATCATATACTCATTTTATTGGGTGTACAATAAAAATTCTTCAAGAACCTTGTTCAGCAAAAAAAAAAAATTGCCAGCTAAGTCACTGCAAATGATCTTTATTCCCCTCATCAACTCATTGGAAATTATGATCAAAGATAACACTCAGAATAAGGTCCACTGCTTTTGCTGTACTCCTGTCTTATAATTGGAGAAAACTTACTGAGGGTCCAAGAGGTTCTGCAAGGACACTTCCAGACTGCTACATCTACAGGTAGTAAAAGCACAGTATACCACAAAAATAGTAAGAGGGACTGAATTTTCATAACTTAAAATAATATTCTGTTATTTTTGCTAGTGTTTTTACAGTTAGCACAGTAGAGTTGCCTTGAACTTATTAGATACTTGCAAAATATGGTACTTGAGAAGGAGAGTGGAAAAAATACAAAAGGAGCAGTTCAAGTTACACCAGTTAAACCACACAATACAAAAAGAAAGTTACTATTTGTCTGATATATTTTTATTCTGTTTATATCAGATCCTAAAAACAAATCTAGCTTCTAACATAAAGGAAGCAAGATCCTTAGAACAGCTGATAAAAAGGGATTTCAATTATTTCTCTTACTTAGGCAATTAATTCAACCTCTTCAAAAAAAAACCCAAACCAGATTATATTGAAGAAAACTATTTCCAAAGCACTGTCAGACACACAGTACTAATGGCAGGACAGCACAAGTGCATGTGCTTCCAGGTGCTGTGTCCATAACTTCACGATATGGGCAGAAAGCCATGGTAGCCCTGCTTGTTCCCCCTCCTTTCCCTCAGGCTACCTGTGCTCACCCAGCACACACAACCTGACAAGGCCAGGAGCCAAAAACAGGGGCAGGCTGCGTAAAACAAGATGCCTTTCCCTGTTCTACCCACAAGGGCTGCTGCCTGTGAAAAAAAGAGCAGTAGCCTGAAAGTTTGGGAGGAGCGAAGTGCCATGGGTGCTAATGCAGATTCTGCACCATGTGTGGCAACATTCTGGAGCGTAACAATTACCCCTACCACAGGCATCCAAATCATACTCTGTGGGCACCAGCAGCAGGGACCTGAAATGACTAAATCATATGAAATTTAACCTGAAATTACTCTAAAAGTCTGACTGACATTAGGAGATTATACATTATAAATTCACCCAGAATTAATTTTTAACTGGTATTTAAAATATAAAATCCTATTAAAGAAGATTCAATGCAAAAAAGAGCTGTTAATTTGAAGACACAAACAGTCTTTATTACATGCAACTGCTTCTGAACAGTATTGCTTCTAATAACATTTAGACTGGAGACCCAATTGCATTCTGAAGATTTTAGGAACTAATGTGGATAAATTCTAAAATTTGAGAATGTATCCAGGGATGTTTGAGGAAAAAAAAAATGTGGTGGAGTTCACAGACGTATTTTTTCATTCAACCTTTTTAAAAATTCCTATCCTGAACTAAAAAGCAGAAATACAAACATATGCACAAGACCTATCCATTACATATAAAGATGGACATACCATGGCAGCATTGCAAGAATAACTCTGACTGACATAGACAGTAGCTTTGTAGGGATAAAACAAAGAGGATTATTCTTATATAAGATAATACGTTACTTTACTTCAAATGGGTCAATCACAACATACATGCTAAAGCACCTTCAATACCTAAGGAAAAGCTGCTTGTTCAAGTTTACTTACAGTAGCCCTGGGAATAAAGCTCTGTAATACCAGCTGATCCCAATTAAGTATCAAACAGATGTCTAGCCTTGTTGTAAATATTGACTGAACAGGAGTTACATGCCAAAATTACATTTTTCCATAACTGTATCTGCAGAAAAATCTGACTGTTAAAAAAAAACACCTCTTCCACAATTAGTTGAGGTACAGGATTGAAATGTACTGTTAGCTGAAATGAGACATTTCGGTTTTTCACCCCTACTGGAATTCAGTGGCATGTTCAGATGGTTTTACAACAGTCTGCATGCTCAGGGCAGGAGACACTTTTAAAATGCCTTTTTAAAAAATTTTTGTCACAAAATAGACATAGCTAGTCCTACCATCTTCCATACAAAAAAAAAAAAGTATTTTATTTCAGAAACCTCAGCACAAAATAGGGTCCTTCTCTCCTCCATCACTGAAAATAGCAGTAAAAAAGAATCTGCTACTATAGATAAGACTTATAATTATTGAAAAAGTATTCAGAGTATAGATGCACATCTACCAGCAAAACTTGGCATTTACCAGAATGCTTAGTCATTCAGACTTAAGAAAAACAGCTCATGGAATCATTTAGGTTGAAAAACACCTTCAAGATCAACTCCAACCTCTGAATGACTATCACCTTGTCATATAAATGCCATGTCCAGTTGTTCATTGAACACCACCAGGAATGGTGTTCCTCCCTGCACAGTCTATTCCAATGCCTGACATTCCTTTGAGTGAAGAAACTCTTATTGATGTCCAAGCTGAACCTCCCCTGGCACAGCTTGAGGCTGTTTCCTCTTGTCCTGTCACTTCTCAGCTGGGAGAAGAGGCCAAACCCCACCTGGCCACACCCTTCTTTTGGACAGTTTTAGAGTGATAATGTACCCGAGCCTCCTCCAGCCTAAGCAACCCCAGCTCCCGCAGCTGCTCCTCACAGGGCTTGTGCTCCAGACCCTTCCACAGCTCCACTGCCCTTCCCTGGACACCCTTCAGCACCTCAGAGTGTGTTGCAATGAGGTGACCAAAACAACTCACGATGCAAGCTATGGCCTCACAATTTGATTGCCAAGTACAGGGGGACAATCCCTGCCCTGGTCCTGCTGGCCACACCATTGCTGGTACAGGCCAGGATGCCCTTGCCCTTCTTGGCCACCTGGGCACAGCCTGGCTCATGTTCAGTCACTGTCACAGCACCCCCAGGTCCTTTCCCCTGGGCAGCTTTCCAGGCACTCTGCCCCAGCCTGTGGCACTGCCTGGGGTTGTTGTGAGCCAAGGGCAGGCCCAGCACTGGGCCTTGTTGAACCTCACACCACTGGCCTTGGCCCATGATCCAGCCTGTCCAGATCCCCCTGCAGAGCCTGCCTAAACTCAGGAAATGTCCAGTTAAGTAAGGTTAAAGATTTTATATATATGTTATGTACTTCAGGGGAGTAATGAAGCTTCATTCTTCCACTGAAGAGTAGTCTGTGCTAAAATGTCTAGGAGAGCCAACACAGGTACAAAGCCAGTGTGCTTCTACTGTAATCAGAGGTTTTACCATCAGTAGTATAAGCAATGCAATATAAACAAGCTCTTTAACACAAGCTCCATTCTTGAGAGCCTCTCTTCTTTTTTGTTACTGACTGCTATTGCATATACACATTTGATTCATTTTCCTTCTTTTAGACAACTTGTGAGATTATCAGTGGAAGGATTTGTAACACAGTCTTTTCTAGTCACACGCAATGAATGGCCCATGATCCAGCCTATATCAAATGTACACATCAAATATTCACACCTGAGATGAGGTCTATGAAAGTTTTCCAAAACGCCCAAATGCAATTGCAGAGACCTATAATATACAGACATGCTTTCTATGGTGAATGTGTAACCTTCTTGAACTGCATGTCAAATTCTAGTTGTAAGGATTGGCTTCAATGAGACCTCAGAGTTAGTTCAGCTCTGTTAGTTACTATAAAGGAGTAGCTCTAGCACAGCTGATTGTTTAGCTGCACTCCAGTTTGTGGAGTCACTATGATTACATTTTTGAGTTATAAAGACAAGTGGAAATTGCTGTATTTGTACTATAAATTTTATAAATGCTGAAGCTCATTGAATGACATGTTTTTCATTGCCTTGTTCTGTTCTCTCTTTCCGTATGCGAGTTAGAGAGAGACAGTGAGAGAATTTCCGCAAAAAAAATTTGTTTAAATTAAAATAGAATACAGTTTTCACAACACTTCCAAATTTTTCTATTTCCCTTTGGTAAAAAGTATGTGCCCTATCCTCACATAAGAAATACCAACCTGATGATTGGAAAGTGTTCTCTCTATCAGTAGATTAAAGAGGAAGCAAACCACTCAGATTACAATGTCCTGGGTACAAGATGTTCAATATGACACTGCACAATTTTAAGCTGAGGCTTTTAACTTTCGTTCTAAAAGCTGTGGAATTTTCTGCTACCAGTGCAGGGGAAAACTAGTGATAAACAGCTACACATTAAATTGTAAAAGACAATCCAGCACACTGGCTGCAGAAAAAAAAATGCAGTCGTGTACAGAAAAAAGTTTTCTGTACCTCATGCAAGCATCTCTTTTGAAAACTCACTGTTGCATGCTGTGCAATGTGAGTCTCTGCATCACAGTCACATTCTTTCAAAGTTTACTCTAAGGGAACAAGAACAGCATAGCAAGTGGAGCAAAATGCCAGTGAACTAAATACACTGTTAGCTAATGAGGTCCTATTGCACAGCAAGAGCTTGCCCACAACAGAACATCAACTAATGCACCACTGTGTAGGATTACATATGAATTACTACGAAAATCAGCATTTGAGCAGTGCATCAAGATTGTGACTTAGATTGACCTCATGAGGTTAGTTTTCAATAACGTATATGTATTTTAATGCCCACTATCCTGTATCACTTTTACGTGTGTTTTAGTGAATTAAAATTTTGTAAGAGTCACATTAATCACATTAATTAATAATAAAACCTAATGATTAAAAAAATTAGAAAGGCTTCTAAGACATAATTGTTAGTGGCAAACTGCATTTCACTCCTTCAACTGACCTAAAAATATAATAACCTAAAAGGTTTTTTTCTTTGAGGTCAGTGAAAGTCACTTCTTAGTCATGGAGCAACTTGATTAAAACACATTAACCATAGGGTAGGGAAATATGCTCAGCAGTACTTTCAGCAGTTATACAGACACAAGAAGGTTGTTAAATTTTGCCTCCCTACCCAGCCTCTCCCCATTTTAATACGATGGAAAGTTACCAAAGACTGAAATACTGTTGTACTAATAAAAGATTTAGAGGTAGAAAGTATCAGTCCCTATTGTATCCCTCCTGGCTAGAATCTGTCTTTTCAGGGTCTAGTTTTCCTGGCTGTTCATTGTGGTGCTGCCTCTCATGTGTGATGTCATCTCAGAGTAACCAGATTGAACTGGCCGGGAACCTCATCGGAGCCGCAGGCCTGAAGTTTACACTCAAATTACAGCACATGGATGAGAAATGAGAAAATGCCAGCAAGCGGAACCAAGTTTTCTACAAATCAGGCAAGGGATTGTGACACTTAAATGAAGTTAATACTGATGTAATGGGATCTCATATCTGAATGTCCACCGAGCTTTGTTAATTTTTGAGTAATTGTTTAGCATTGGGGATTTTAAAGAGTTTCTTTTACAGGACTTCCAGCACCATGTTCACAGATATTGCTCAAAAAATTAAGCTATGCAGGTAGAAATTTTGAACTGTACTTACTAACTTAAAAACGGTAATATCTAAAACCTCATGAAATCACATCAAGTTGTCTGCAGCAATTTACTGAATGACTGTAGTGACACAAGACCTGACTCAGATGCTTAGAATTCCTGCAGTTTTACCCGTAACACTCAATTAGACAGATTTAAAATTCTGGCCATTAGTCTACTGTGTATCCACAATGCAGAGACACGGATTTTTCATGTTATTAAAATATGCAGGTTATTATTGGGGGAGGGGGGTCGACGGGGAGGAATAACAAAAAAATCCTGCAGTATGCAAGAACTACAAAACACAGTGGCACATTTGAAGCTACAGTCCACATTAAGGGGGCGATTTTTAGCCATACTTTTCCCTTCACATCAGGCTCTTGGGACAAAGTGAAGTCAATGAAGCACTCGAGCTCCAAACCGGGTTTTCGAGCAGCCCCCGTGTGCTACACGTATTTTCCTACCGATTTCCAACAGGAGAGAAATAAACGCAGCAGCCGAATTACTCTACGGAGTTGGTCGGACAAGAATGCAGTGCCGGTGACTAAATCTTACCCTGCACTTCTACTTGGGCGGTAAGAACAGACCGCCACACGTATCGGCGGGGACATCGGGGGCAGGGGCTGCGCACCCCGAGTCCTCCGCACTCCCCCGGGACCTGGCGGCCGGAAGGGGCCGCGGCAGGGCGCGAGGAGCCCGGAGCACCCCGGGCCATGCGGTCACTTACAGACGTGGTCATCCATCCTCAGCGGCCTCCGGAGGCGGATGCTGGCCGGGATGGTTTTGTCCATCAGCTCCTCGACGCTCTGCAAGAAGCGCCCGCACGCCGTGGTTAGCTCCGCGGGGCGGCACAGCCCGTACCGGGAGGGTCCGACCGCGCCGCCCCGGTCCCGCACGGCGCCTACCTGCACCCCGACGGTTCGCAGCATCTCCCGCTTCTCCTGCTCCCGGGGCCCGATGTGCCGCCGGGAGAAGTCATCGTGCCGNCCCCGGCCCTGACCCCGCCGGGCCGCCGAGCATCCCCGCAGGGCTGACCCGGTTCTGCCCCCGGCTCCCGGGCACACCCCGGAGGACATTTTCCCAGGAGAGAGGGTTTTCGTTCACAAAAGGCTTGCCCGGATAGGACAAAAAGGTTTCTGTGTTTCCTTAGCAGAGCGTGGACTTGCTTTCGCACTCGCTTTCGAGGGGCGAGCTTTAGGATGAGCAGCGCAGCTGTTACGGGGGCGTGTATGTGTCTGTCTGTCTGTGCGTGTGAACTTTATTACTGCTTTAACTTTTGGTGATGTTAGTCTTGGGCAGTGGGGAGGAAACTACTTTTCCCCATCTTTCAGTTCTGTGTCTTTCTGAGGATAATACTATCATAGTTACAAACTGGTATCTGTATTTATAAAGAGATGGCCGCATTTCTTCATCTTCCAGAACTAGCCCCAGAGTTCCACACTGAGGATATGTACTTGAAACAACATTTAAATAAAATAACAATGAAAGAAAAAAAAATCCGAGATGTTTTTGAATTTTGTTTTAATTGTATCACAGATCTACTGCCTTCTGAGTTTAGTAAGATAACAGATCCTACTTCAGAACCTAAAAGTAAATTTACTTTGCACCAAAGATCACTTATTGATGCGAGCTCTCCATTCCTGTAGTAAACATGAAATTACTTCTCTGATACAATCTGAGTTATCATAAGTACTCTATTATAAAGGAAAAAGCCCTCTCAAATTTATGCCAGTATGTTAGGAGTAATGATTTGAGTCCCTGGTGTCAGAATCAGAGATGCCTAAATTAAGTGAGATGAAAAGTTTGCTTCAAACAGCAAAGCTGTTTGTAATATAAATCCAATACTGACTTTACTGATTGCTATTAAAATATAAATATGTGTTGCTTTCCTCCTCTAGATGTATATATTGCCTCTTTACAAACATGATAGTAGCATGAGGAAATTATAACCTTGCTATGAGTTTTATTTCAAAATCACAAGTGAAATAGAAATATTAGAAAAATACATTAAAACCATGATAGTAACAAATTGTTTCCTGTTATGATTTTGTACCTACATCATTCCTTTTTAAAGTGATTCTAAAGCTTTTGGGAAAAAAAATGCAGGTTGTGTTCAAATATTCTTTCAGACTCTGTTCAAGTATTAAGTGTTCTTAAAAATTGATCTCTTTTCTCTGGCAGGTAGCATCAGGATATTTCACACAAACGATGACATTACAGTCAGCTCACTCAAAACGTAATTTTGTAATTTTGACAGAATTGTTTCTTCAGTGTGAGGTTGGAGTTTTATAGCTGTCTGTAGTCCTTTAGGAAGTGAAGTCTGAGGAAATAGAAAAGCACCCCAAACAATATATTTTCTATCCATATTTCTTCATTTTCCACAACTAACGCCAGTTTTAGTTCAACTTGAAAGCTATGCATTGGAGCGGGAAGACTGGAGAGATGTGTGGATGAGGCACACAGTAATGTCAAGGCATGGCCACTTCACCTTGGAAAGCACCACCTCTGAAGGGGCTTGTTAAGCCACTCTATGGATAATGAGTGGCTTAACAAGCCACTTAACTTTTTATTCATAACCTCAGCACAGACTTAGCATGAGCATGAGCTTAGCATGAGCTATGTGTAATCACTGTGGTAGAGATACAAGCCTGGTTTATGTGTTTGATCAGCTTGATCAGTTCTTTAGCAGCCTCTTGAAAACTATTATTTATTGCCTTAACCAGCAAAACAGGAATCTTAAATAAGAGATGCAATAGAAAGTGAAGCTTGGATATCAAAGGTGACTAGTGCTTTGATATCAAATCAAGAAAAGCTAGCTAGTCTTGTAGCTTTGAAGAAATTTATCACTTCAAAATACATAGCCAACAAAAACAGCTGCTTTCTTCATGTATGTCAGCCAAAGGAAGGAGGTTTCTTGGAAAAGAGGAAAGGTTTGGGAAACCACATCTTGCTATTTGCACAAAGCTCAGAGATGCATATGTCTTTGCCTGATGAGCTGACCATGTGAGTTATGTAGCTTTTTCAGACATCAGTTTTGCCGATAAAGCACAAGATTTTAAAAGGAACGCCCTATACCATGCAAATTAAAGTGACATGTTATATGTACTCTTTTTAACACTGATATTTTTAAGCTTTCTATGAATGTCTTGACTCCAGTTGTGATTCAGCCAAAAGATCTGTTGCAGTTCTAATACTGCAAGGTTCATAGGTGGTGGTGGAACTATCCTTCTGTGCTCTTTTAAAACAATGAATTATCAAAATAAGCAAATTGTGTTGTATTCTTTTAAGATTCCTTCCTATAACCCAGAGAGGAAAGTCTGTGCCACCTGATGTGCCTCTGCATCACTGTCCTGCAGAACATAGAGATTGGGTCAGGTTATCGTGTTATCTGTAATAATTACCAATTTCTGATACTGGCCAGTGACAGCTACCTGAGGAGAAACACAACACTAGACAAAAAGATGTACTGATACAAATCTGCAGTATTTTAGTTACCATCCTGGGATTTCTGCATTTAGTAGGCCTTAATGTACTTCTTTCCCGATGATCGCTGAAGCCATGTAAACTCCTAATGGAATAAATATAACAGTTTCTCTTCCAAAGCAGTCATATTATAATAATTTCTTCCTTTATCTACAATTCCTTAAAGTAGTGAAAAGCACTCAAATGTTAAGGATATTGCAACAAGTAAAGCAAAAAGAAAAAAAAGTGAGTATCAGTACAGACTTAGTCCAACATATGCTGACTTTTGTCCTGATGCAAGATTTCTTTTGTAGAAATTCCTCAATATTAAGAAAATTTAAATTACCATGGTTTAAATCTCCATGGTTGTTCCTGCTATGGGTTTGTTCTGTAAACAGGTTTGTACTACATTGCTGCCTTTTAGTTTGAGACATCTTTAACAGAGATTTTTTTTCTGTTCTGGAAATATTTAATTTGTAACAAGATTCTTTGTTTAAAATAAGATTTGAAAAGTACTATGGCTATCATTACATAAATAACAATGCAGCTTCTTGTCCACCAACACCTTCAAATCATTCTCTTCAGGTCTGCTCTCAATCTGTCTCTGCCCAGACAGTATCTGTGCTTGAGATTTCCTTGATCCAGGTGCAGGACCTCACACTTGGCCTTGCTGAACTTCCAGAGGTTTACACAGGCACACCTCTCAAGCCTGTCAAGGTTGCTATGGATGGCATCCCTGCCCTCCAGCATGTTGATTGAACCACTCAGATTGGTGTTGTCATCACTGGTCTCTGCTTGAACATTGACCAATTGACCACAACACTTTGAGTGCAACCATCCAGCCAATTCCTTACTCACTGAGGGATTCATCCACCAAATCTGTGTTTCTCCAGGTCAGAGTTGTCTCTGACACGTCTCTGACACGTCTCTGGATGTCGTGTGGGACAGTGTCAAATGCTTTGCACAAGTAAATGATGTCAGTTGTTCCTCCGTCATCCACCAGTGCTACAATCCTGTCATAGAAGGGCTCCAAACTTGTCAGGTAAAATCTGCCCTTAGTGAAGCCATGCTGGCTGTCACCAATCACATCCTCCACATGCCCTAGCATGGTTTCCATGATGGTCTGCTCCATGATCTTGTTGAGCACTGAGATGACATTGACTGACCTGTAGTTCCCTGGGTCTTTCGTATTTTAATATTTTCTAGAATTGTTATCCTTCCTCTTTTCCACTCAGCAGGGACTCTGCCAGACTGGGGATATTCACTGAATATACGTGTAAGTATATTTATATCCATGAATATTAAATTTGGAGTAAAGCCCTTCCAACTCCATTTAATGTGCGGACAAATGCTGAAGAAAGCCAAGTGTCAGAAGGTTTTTAAGGTACTGGGTATTAGTTTGTTTTCTGCATTTCCTATATCAGAGAGCACCACAGTCCTGCTTTTCCCTCCAACTAAGTGTTCCAGGAGCAAAGAGTGACTCCAGGGCATGGTGCCACAAGTATAGTCATAGCAGGGTGAGCCAGATGTTGGTAGTAGGATGCAATGATAATCCCAGGCAAGAAATGAACGAGATCCAGGCAAGAACAAAAGGAGATGAGACTACAGGCAGGACCATAGACCAAGTTTCATCTTGAATCTGAAATCCATGCAGCAGAGAGGACTAAAGACAGTGGGCAATGGACATCTGAGGGCTACATTCAGGAGGAAAAACAGCTACCATGTAGGTTTGAGGTCTGCCCACATAGCAGGGCCAGACTAGGCAGGAGATCAGTATATGGCAAGATAGATGAGGGCCTTGGGCTCTTGAGCACTGTGTGCATGCCCTGGGTGAGCCTGGTCAGGGTCAGTAGATTCTAGAGGTGCACTAAGGTAGGGACTCTCTGTAGACTGGCTTTGCCCACAGGCTTTTAAATTACTTTGAATGCTCCTTAATAACCCAGTCCTCTGGCAAAAAAATCACTTAATCCTTCAACCTTTTAAACCTCTTTTAACCTTTTTTGGTACTTCACCTTCTTTTACATTTGGAGTTGGGAATATCCACAGGAGATATAAAAAACATTTACTCCAACCATCGCTGTTTCGATCTCCATCTGCCACCTTGCTCCCCCATGCTGTGACTAACTGATCTGCCAGACACTTCCATGACACATAACCAAGAAAGGCAGCTGCTGCTCAGTCCATGGCAAACACTTCTCCTTCCTAAAAACTTGGATTACAACAAAATATCCGTGTCTTTTTTCCCTTGTCATCACTGTCAATCCTTACAAATGCCCACTAACATCTTCTGTAAACCCTCCAAAGAAGGAGAGGAGGGTTTCTTACAAAGGCAGAATTATTTGCTGCTGTGTAGGTGATTTTCTTGTCTTTCTTTTTTTTTCATTTGCTCTTTTTTAAGTTGGTTCAAAGGTAAGCTTGGTAGACCTTGAGTGCAAATTCAGTTACTTAATACTGGATATGTTAACCCTTTTATCATGTTATTTGTGTCCATTGGCTTTTAAGTACTGAATATGGCTATATGATAAGAGCAATGCCTATGTAAATATATCAGCAGGTGTTATCTATTATGAATACCTATGTAATAGAAATTGCATTACAAGAATTTCTCTTGCCTAATCTAGTTTTATTAGGCAATAAAAAAGTTCTCCCTGGCACAGAGAGACCTGTATACTGTTGACCCTAATAAGTGTATCATGATGACAAGGTACTGAGATGTTCTTTGGGGAATAAACATCTGACCTCTCTTATTCTTATCTAGGAGTTAAAGGTATTATGCAACAAAATACGCAGGTTTTGCAAATTCAGGAAGTATAAAAGTTGAGACTTGTTTTTTCAGAAGACTAGATTTTGTGTATACATAGAGTTCAATTTTGTAATTTTTAGAGTAGAAATGGAATTCCTATTATCTTTGTTTTTTTCTTCAGCTAGCACACATATACAAACTGCTTAGATGACAGCTTCAACAAAACCTTTCCTTTGAAAAAAAAATCTCAAATCCTAGAAGTCTATCTGGATTATCAGTCCAACAGATATTAGTGAAACAATCATGCATCTTGGAAAACACTGATTATAAATCCTCCTGCTGTTGGAAGACTGGGTCACAGCTGCTCATCTTTCAGCGTTTGGACAAGATCCCTTAGAAATAGGAAATCAATTACAAAGCCATTTTCCTTGTCTCTGTTCGAGGTAAAAGTTTATGAATTCCTCTCCATAAATCATAGAAGCTCCAATAGGGTAAATCTCTTTCATCTTTGCATCTCAAAGCAAAAGATTCAAGAAGAAATCCTACAATTCCTTAGGGGAACATACCTTTCTAGGGAGTTTTTGAGTCCTCATCTGCTTAAAGAAAGCAGATTGTTGCTTTCAGAACTGTAATGAATCATCATATTAAGGGATTATTTAAACCAGTTCTGCAAATGCAGCAAGTGATTCCACCAGAACACATTTTCCATCAGGCTCTAGGTGGCCTAGCCCAAGATTATGGCATTGTGTTTGATCGTAGTCTGACTATGCCTACATATACATAGATTTGTCTACGTAAATGCAGATGAAGTTTCTGAATGATTCAACATAAGATTTCATTCATATTGTGTCCATCCTAAAAAGAGGGGTAAGGTAATTTTCTTGCATGAATAAGTTTTGCTGGCCTACCGAAGGATCACAGGAGAGGACTACCACAGACAGTACAAAGTAGGAAGTGGCACTGCATGGTGAGGATAGGAGAGTGAAAGGAATGAGACTGGTTCTTCTGATAACAAACTGGAAGCTGCAAAGATTGGTTCAGCTATCTTCTGGACCATCTGCAGCTGGATAGAGTATCTGATATTTTTCAAACTACTAATGAACACATCTACATGAACTCTTAAATATAGATCAAGACTGAACCAGCTCTGAAGAATCTGTCTCTGAAATCAAAACCGAATAAATACTTTAATGTTACATAATATCTTAGTTAACATATAACTTAGGAAAAGAGTAAGATGTTGCAATGTCCTGGTTGCGGTATTAGATATCTTTTTGCTGTTCCTGTTAAAAAAAAACAGCAACAAAAGACCCCCAAAAAACCAACCTATCAAACATGGCTACAATATAAGCTCTTTAAAAGGAGTGGCTCACACACACTTACTAA
Organism: Cisticola juncidis; assembly: GCA_013400215.1. Classification (NCBI taxonomy): domain Eukaryota; kingdom Metazoa; phylum Chordata; class Aves; order Passeriformes; family Cisticolidae; genus Cisticola; species Cisticola juncidis. The sequence goes on along the minus strand of VXBR01010782.1, from coordinate 430,242 downwards.
GGACTTTTTAGGATGCAGCCATACTTCCTGTAAACATCCCAAGTACAGTCAGCATGCTTTACCTGACCGTGACTTGGCATTCACTTAATGGTCCCCCAGGGATTGCACTTGATTTGTACAGCCATGATTCTGCAGCTCTGGCTACAGAGCAGGCATTAATGTTGATTCAGTGCCATGTGCATTAACATACTTTGCCTCTCTACAGGATTTAAACATGGTAAAGAGCTTCAACTAATACAGATTTTTAAATTTATTTATTTATTTATTTATTTTAGTGCAGCATTGTGTGACAATATCCTGACTCAGGTAGAGAAGGAAAAATGCTCAGACTTTGGGGAGCAATTGGGAAGGCAGACAGTAACAAGAAAATGAAAAATGCAGCTTGGGATATCTACTTGACAGACTGATAGGAAGTGATGGTCATTGTCAATATGGTTTATGTGGAAGGAGGGTGAGGGAATAAACAGTTGGTCAGAATAGAAACTGCAACAGGACTGACCAGTGGTAAAGAATCAGAGAAAAAATGAGAGTTAGTTAGGAACAACAGGAAGTGTAATGCTGAAAAACCAGTCAAGTATCTACCTATTTTACTAAAATAAGGTATGTGTCCTAGGGGGGAAAGCAGCAATCTTAAATGTTCTAAAAATATATGCTAATGCATACGTCTAGAGACTGGATAAAATGCAGAGGAAATCCTAAATCTTAATTTCATTATTTGCAGTGTTTCAGTTGATTCGGATGTAAAGATAGCCTGCAGGTCATTACCTGTAATTAAACCAGCATGGCTATATACAATGATGAGAGAAGTTGAGAAATCTCAGATGGTACTAACAATTTGTTTGCTGTTTTTCAACATAACTATGATAAAAAAGAAGACACTGTCTCATATAATTTTCTCATTACAGCCACTCTCCCAATGGATGACATGGCAAAATATTAAGTAATAGATGAAGAAAAGTAAGAGAAAGTTGAAATTTCCATAATACTAGCTTCTGAAAATTGTACAGTTTCATATTACATCTGCTTTTATAGCACTCTATACCTGTTACTCATGGATTCATTTATCCTCATTTTCCTATGTACACCAAATTAATTAAGGATAGCCAGTTAATTTACTACTGTCATATGAGAACATTAGAGATCACTATCTTCTAACAGTGCTAATATATTAGCCTGCCTAAGTGTAAATATTTAAAATGTATCTTCTCTGTGCTTATGTTTACCAATTGCAAAATGGCATTATGCAACTCTGTCTTTGGTAATCTTTTTAAAAAGTAGAAATAAATAATAGGATCAAATCACATTTGTTTTTTACATGATTAATGTTTCTATGAACTAGAAATACAGCCTCTGAATATTTTGCAGAAGGTAGGAGCACAATCACACTTCGTTGTCTGAATGACAGCTACTTTTTAAAACATAACCTCTGCTATGTAATTATAATGAGCTTACAGAAAAAAACCCACATAACTCTCCTTACTGTTTCAACAGAAGTTTTGCATTCTGTCGATCAACATCAACTCTAGAACAAAATTAAAAGACAGAAATATGTCTTTCCAAAGAAACAGTCTAGATTCATTGGTAGGGAAAACACTGGGCAAGGACTAAAGCTAATACAGTCTGTACCTCCCTCTTTAAGCAATTCTTAATCAAGGTAAGCAATATGTACTCTTAAATGGGACTTAGGACTCAGAAACACCTAAAGTAATAAACAGCAGTAGAGGCATTGAAATCAAAGTAATAGCCTGGTCATATCTCATTAACCCATTCAGTCATATAGGAAATAAACAAATTATTAAACTCAGGTCACCCATTACTCAGAAGTAGATAATAAAACCTGGAAATTTATTACATTTAAATTTATTACATTTTAAATTTATGACCAGTACCAAGGAGTATGTGTTACATATCTCTCAGAACATTTGTTTATAAATTAGCCTGAACATTTCAGTAATAACTTAGCAGGAAATAACAGAAGGAATGGACAATGGACAAAGAGATGCAAAATAACTGCATGATAGTAAGAGAATGTAAAGAACCACAAGGCTCTGCAATTTTAATGTATATGAAAATGTATATGAATAGTGATATTTGTGAACAAAACAATTAAATGGTCAATGAAATAGTCTGTTGAAAAATTGGAGAATTTCCAACAGCCTATTTAATAAAAAAAAAAAAAATCTAAGAATCACAGCTTTAAGGGTTCTATTTCCTGGTAAAACAATTTTACTCATCTGAAGTTTTAGTCTTGTTCAGAAGACCATGCAGATAAAAAAGATACACAACTTTTCCTCTGGGTGCCTTGAGCCATTTGACAAATGATTTTTGTTGGGTGCCCAATAAAATATGAAGTAAATTACTTGGTATCAAGTAATATAAAAAGGCCACTTTTTCCTGTTCTCATTAATCAGATTCTTCATAATCCTTTTCTTAATCAGGACCCTATAGAGGCCAGGACACTGCCAGTCATACAATTGTACTCAAGGGGGAATTTATCACAAATTCCTAGCAAGTAAAAAGTTATTGTAAAATCTAATCCACTTGTATCCCCGATTCCCTGTCCCCCAGTGTTTGTGTCTGTTCCTACTCCCACCACCCAGTCATATTTCACTACACGCTGCTCTGCCCTGCAGAACCTGGTGGGCTTGTTCTGACAGAGGATTTAGAAGCAGGATGTGTTGGGTCGTGAGCTACTTCCTATGCACTTGCTATGGGTTGAGTAAAATCTTACTCTCTTCAAAATCCTTGCCTTCCAATAAATCAGTGTTCCCCTTTGCCGGTTTTAGAGAGCTTGGGGAGATAACTGACCATGGAAAAAACATTTGGATGGGGCAAGGGAGGCTTTAGGTGAGAGGGAATCTGCCAGCTTTCCTCCTAAGTAAATATTATCAATGTGTGCTTGGGCTTGTGAAAGTACAAAATGTTAAATCTATGACTTTGCATTGACTCAGAGAAAGATACAAATAATCCACAAATCTATAATGGATAGCATGTCAGTTTTAAAAATACCAGTGAATAATGCAACAAACATTTGTTTCATAGCTGTTCTTAGAAATAACATCAATGAAAAGCACTATTTGCTTGCTGACCATCTTCCAAACTCAGTCAGTTCTGTTCTGAAATGTGGCCAATATTTTGTCCTTCTGGATTATCCAGGACTCACATTTTTAGTTAAATAAGTACAGAATAGGGATTTGGTAGAGAGTACAAATATCTCTATTTATTAGAGAAGTCCCTTTATTTTACAAAAACTTCACAAAAATTTCTGAAACTTATACAATTACCACCCTTTCTTCCACAGTTCAGGTGCTTTTCCACTAATTCATATAGCAATAGTCATTTCAGTCCCATCTTAACTAGAGTTTGCACTATGGTTGCTTTTTATTTTATATGGAATATAATATGTTTCTCTTTATAGATAGCTACCACCATTTTTTCCACAGATAAAAAATAAGGAGTTGAGTCTCTCCCTTCCCATGATGGTCTAATGTGCCAAGTTGTTTCTGATGTCTTTCTACATTTATATTCTTCTGTGATGGTCATGGTTATATTGTCCCACATCTCTTTAGCTTGAAAAATCAGTTAAGCAGTCCAAGGGTTGGTGCTAGAGTCCAATTTTTAAAAGAAATTATTTCAGCTTCTCACACCTCAGGAGAGTTTGCTAAGAGTGTATAGAATTGTGTAACTATGCAAAGCCAAACCTTTAAAATTTTTTCCTGTGTGTGGATTTTTTTTCTATCAGTGATCATACTTTTTGTTAAAATATATATTAGATAAAAATTATTTTGACTATACTTTGTCAAGCTTCAGATGACAAAAAAAAAAAAAGAAAAAGGTAAAAAAAGGGCTAGACAAAAATTAAAAGTTTCCATGAGTTACAAATGGAAGAGCTAAAAAATTAAACCAGGCAAGAATTAATTTATCTGTACATTTCTACTCAGGACAACAGGACAAACAATTTTTACTGCAAAAAATTTGAATGCTTTTTCCTTTTGGCATCTACTCTGCCCTAAAGGAAATAAAGCTACCTGCTGCAATGGCAACCTCTTCATACAATTAGTGTTTTTTTTAAGGAATAGCAGATTGGTGTTCCACCTTCCAAACTCAATTCAGGCTTGCAATCAACAGCTAGACTGTATGTCAGAAGGCAGGACCCTAGAAATCCAATTCTTCCAAAACCTTGTGTTTCATACTTAATCTGGCAGATTTAATATATCAGTGAATTTCAGGGAGTCTCACTTTGACCCATTATCCTTATCTCAGTTATGTCACTTTTTGTCCTTATATGCCTATTCTTTTCCTACTTTTTAAAAATTTCTTGTTGTTGTTTTGTTCTCATCTGCTGCTCCTGTTTGCTGTTTGGTTCCCTTAAATGTCTTTTTTTCAGAGTCGTGTCTTGGTTTAGGAACGGTATTCTCCAATTTAGTGCTCCTGCTGAAAATGTGTGCCACTCACTCCTCTGCTTTCCCTCTCCCCTTCCTTGCAGTGTGTTGGAGAGGAGAACTGGAGGTACAGAAGGCTGAGATAAGAACAATTTACTGGAAGCAGCAATCAGATAAGAGAATGAACACTAACAGCAACAGTACTAACGACAGAGTGTAGAAGAAAAGAGGTGACAATTCACCCAGAAGCAGCTCTGCCACACTCACATGACCCAGGAGCATCTTCTCCTCAAAGAGACTCCCTTTCCCCCACCCCAGCAATGGTGTGAGGCAGCATAGAATAAGCACCTCCTCCTAGCCATGCCCCATCCTGGCTGGAATCAGGACAAACAGCCTTCCCCTTGCTCGGTTATTTCCTGTGTTAATAACAGTTATTTATTTGCTTCCCTGTCAAAGATAGAAATACCAGCCTGAGACCTCACAAAGCACAACCATGCATTCGTAATTTACATTTCATCTTCTTTTCTTCAAAATCATAGGCACGAATTTTAAAGCACACAGGTCTCTGTAGAAATAACTGTAATATTTGGTTTTAAAAATGTCTCTCATATAATAGGCAATACCTAACAAGAGTAGTTATGGCTACTATTTTCCTCTTCTGCTGTTTGTACTATTACATTTTTTTTAACTAGCATTCTACTATATGATATTAAATTGATACATAATTTACCATCATAATTTTTTAAATTTAACTGTAATTTGTTGAGAGGACATGAATAGTCTTATCTCTAACACTGTAGTATTTCACTCTCTTGTCAAGAAATAAGAAAATTTACCTTTCCAGCTCTTTTTTTCTCTCTCCTCTTCTGTTCCCATTTTTGAGTATTCTCTGCATTCCTTGGATGATGTCTCATTCCATCTTGCCAGTCATGCAGAAAAACATTTTTCTTTTTCTGGATTAGATGTCTGCTTTGTTAGTGAGCTAATTAAGAAAACAAAAAGGTGTAGTATGTGGTTGGACTGTTCTCAAAGTGAAAGAAAGAGAGAAGCAGCACCAACAAGCTGTTAAAATCCTACATAATACTTACTGAAACTGCACTCTTGTTGTTTGGATTTCCATTTGCTGAAAAGCTTATAAAAAGTAGTAACCGCAACTGCCTGAAATGTCTTTTAGTAGTTTTGGCTGGAGTGGGAATACAAACTTCATCATATGGGAGTTTTTATTTTGCCAGATCCTCAGGACCTCAATCACTTGGTTATCATTTCTTGTAAAATCATCTGTAAACTAACCTGGAATTTTTCATACAAGTGTATGAAAATGAGGAGGAGTAATTCGAAGAAAATGTTCTTAGACTTTCCTCCTACCAAAAAAGTAAGAGAAATATATCAGATAGGTTCATGCCAACATACTGAAGCACATTTTTTCACAAGTTTATAAACTGTAAATTACACATCTCTCCATTTGCTCTTCCATTGCCAATTAGTGTAGTGTGATGACTATTGTAAGTCTGATAAGGGTTCCAAGAGTAACATTCATGAGAGCTGGTTGTCTTAGCTGTCAGACCTAACCTGTATTTCATTTCACCTTGGAGTAGGGGAAATGCTAGGACAAGGTCCTGGAACCATTTGTTTAAATCTTACAAGTTATTACACAGTGTACTCAATATTATTCATGTCTTGTCAGAATGCCATCTATTTGCTTTCCTTTTTTTTCCCTTTCTCTTTTTTCCTCTGGCTTGCCAAGTCTTTGCATGGATGCTACTACTATGTAGGGGTGTTTACAGCAATTTGATAGGGAGACTAAAAATTCTGTGGTTGTAGGATGTCAGGGAAGATGTGAAACTCACAGCAGCTCATCAAATTTCTGTATAAATTCAAAGCATATTAATGTCACATCTCTCTAAACTNAAAAGTTGTCATAAGCTTAGAAAAAATAGCATTCAAAGAGAGAAAACATAGTTATTCAGCATATTAAGAAGGAGAGAGAGAGAGAGAGAGAGAGAGAGAAAGAAACCATTTCCATGTACAGCTGGATACTCCTTCTAAAGAATGCAAGAATTCCCAGAATGCCTTTTAAACTGGAAAACAGTCACAGCCCACTTACCTTCCTTTTCCTCAGTTGTGGTTGTAGGGTGTGTCTTGGGTTGAAAAATGTAACCAAAAATGTGTATTCTATTTTCATCTGTTGAAACCCATTAGGAGACATTGTTCTTTATCTCTTGTAACTCTAGGGGGGGAAGAAGGCAGATGCCTTCTTTTAATGGGACACCTGATAACACCAGATAAGGCAGGGCCTTCTTATCTCTTCCTCCACCCATCCTCCTCCGAGGGACATCACCTGTGAATGGGCCATTAAGGCCTCTCACATGACTGATAACATCACCTCATTCCATTGGGAGATGCTCCACCCAGAGGGAAGAGCCAAAGCCTTTCCACTGAGATAAAACTAGCAATCCCAAACTCCAAGATAGCAGTTTTCCACTGAATTCTTGGAGGAAGACTGGACCCATCTTACCAGCACTGGACCCTTTTTTTCTACAGGATCATCTCTACTTTACAGAACAACATCTGTCACTCTAGGAAGGTTTATTTGGACTGCTTCCAACACCCCCACAACAGGGGGTCAGGTCATATCTCTGACTTGGGCAGGGTTTTCTAGGACTTTTGCTTATTTGTTTTTGTATTATTGTATTTGTACTTTTAAAAAATATTCCTAGTAAAACAATTGTTATTCTTATTCCCATATGTTTTCCTGAAAGCTCCTAATTGCAAAAAAATTGTAATAATTTGGAGGGACAGGTTTTTACATTCTCCATTCCAAGGGAAACTCTGGTTTTCCCTGACAGATACCTATCTTTCCAAACCAAGACAGGTGTGAGACGATCAACCATATTTCTTAACAGCATCTCCCATATTTCCCAGAAAGTTTAACTCCTCTAGCTGGAATAGAAATTATTCAATAAGGTGCCCTTTTAAAGTTGATTTTCAAACTTTGCAGAAAAAGTTTAAGAGACAATCAAGAAGTTGTACTAATAAGAGGATGCAGATGACAACCAGTGGACAATGAGAAGCATGTGAGCTTGATCTGGTCACTATAGAAAACAAGAGATGTCATAAACTCTTCAGTTAACACTAGTTGCCAAGTGCTTTTGTAACACCTCTGTGCACTGAAAGGTCAATTCTGTGTATTGATACAGTATCCCAGTTTATCAGAAGATTATAGATATATGTTTAATCACTTGATTAATCAGCCAAGACTGCTCAGATAGTGGGTCCAGCAACTTTCAGAGCTGATGCAGGGTGATAGAAGCAAGAGTGTGTGGTTATGTGTCTGTGTGGATGTGAGTGGAAGAAACACAATCTCTTCCCAGCAGGAGGAAGTTGTTGGATTGACCTAGTGGAGAAATACGCTAATTCAACATCAATACCACCTACTGCCCTCCACATTTGGTAGCAGACAGCAAAAAATGACACAATGACACTGCACACTGTGAAAAACTCAACTTTTATATGGCAATGCGTTTGAAATGCATTGTATTTCATTATCAACATATGTCTTGGAAAGCACAGTATCTAGGTGCAGCCCAATATTGGAGCATGCATGTCTGTATTAGTAGTGTTATTATTCTATTCTAATTGGGTTACTTCACCATTGCTACAGTTAAGTGATGTGTAGTTTCCTCCTCATCTTCTTCCCCCAGATCAGTACTGCTCATATAGTTAGTCTTGTGCTGAAAGGGTATGTTAGAATGTGTACTGCAATACCAAGTAATTATGTTTCCTACATCTGTCACCCCTAGTAATATTGTTTGCTCCTCTGTAGCTCACTGTTTCCTTCCCTAATTTATTTACACTATAATATCCCATCAAGTGCTTTCAAGCATCTGTCTGGGGTATGCACTCTTCTGTTTATTCTGTGGATGTCAGGTAGCTTTAGTTCTCATATTTGCGAAGACTTTATCACTGAGTAAAAAAAGTGGGTAGTTTTTTTATTTTTTGCTGATCTTTTTAGTATTAGTGATGCCAATCAAGTCTGTGGAAGAACAATTTGACTCAATCCCTTCGACTTTTGCTGTTAACAGCCATTCTTTATTTCAGGCATAATGATTAAATGAAGTGATTGCACAGATCACACCAGAAACTGAAAAATCAAGATTAGCTGGTGCCGCAACTCACAACAGAATTAACTGGCAACATTAAATTTCATGTCTGTACTTTGCAATACATGGAAGAACACACTGAAGTGGATAAAAGACACACAAAAAGAATAAAATGCATGTTAGCTGTGTTTCAGCTGGTTAAGAAAATTGCTTCTAGCAAAAGGCTTTGAGATCAAATAACAAAATTGCTTCTTTTAAAAATCAAATAAAAGGCATGAACACAGTAAGCCTAATTTGGCAGTATCTGCTTTCAAAAACCTGAACAGTTAGCTGTCTTATTTTAACTGAAGTTCTAATTTGAGATTTTGGTCTTCTAAGTATTTCTATGATATCCTAAGATTTTGATTTGGTTAAAAAAATTAGAAGCTATGCCAGCTGTGCAAGCCCCAACAAAATACCATGATATAACTCACTGAATAGCAAATAGGAATTAAGATCTAAGCTCTAAAATAGAAATGTAAGAGAGTTGAGCTGATGAAAGGCTTTGATTTTGCAGAACTTCTGACTATTTTTTATCTTTTCTTGGATGACCTCTGGATTAAAGGCATCACTGAAGTAACTGAAGTTGAAAATCATGGACTATTGTCTCTTAAACTGTTGTTACTACCCTAGACAGATGTTGAAAAAACCCTTTATGCCTTAAAAAACAGAGTAGGGAAAAAAACCCCAATAATCTGCTCTTTGAAAATGTTATATGATGATACATAATAGGTCAATATCCAGCAGATTAATTCCACCATTGCATAGTAGGAAGAAAACTAAGAAACAACCCTAAACCCTGTCCCACATTTCAGTTTACTGTTTTTACCAAAATCCTACTAACTAGGCGTATGAGATTTCATAATCTCTTATAAGGATTGGGAGTCCACACATGAATAAAGAGTAATGTGATGGAAAATGGATTGTGTATACTGAAATAGAATAAGAAAAAGCAATCAGCATGAGAGAGCAGAAAGACCAGAGAAAAGTTTTTCTGGAGTGTTCAACACTGTTAAAAAAAATATTTACAATATACTTTTCTACTGAATGCATTTCTCTTCATAAATTTAAGTCATACTTATCATCCTGCAGTTAGGATCACCGATTTTAGTAGTTTGCATTTGCCAGAGTCACTGTGGGCATTTTTAGGAGTCAAGATCATCATCCAAAATGAGGATACTACTCTGTACACATCAGAAATTCTGCTGCTTTAATCCTTATCTGATTCCAGTACAACAAATGCTACTCTTTATTGTTTTACAGCTAGAAAAAAAACAGGTGACTTAAGAATATTTCGGGGCTTCCTCTGGTGCTCTGATGTTGTAGGTTTCATTACAGAAGCATTAATAAGATCGATAGCTGTATCTAAAGCCAACAACTGCTACATCAAATGAAATAAAATCCTGTGTGAGACCAAAAATGTACTAATCTTTTTTCTTGGTTGATACATTCCAAAATCCCAAGGCTCTGAATTCATGTTGCTTCTCAGAACAATGACAGCATTAGTGCTTTGAATTTAGTAAGTTTTTTTAATAAGAAGTGTGTAGATTTCATACTTATATGAATAAAGCAAACAAATTGTGGACTATCAAATGAAAATCAAGTAAAAATTTATTTTAATATTTAGTTGCATTAACTCTCAACATAAATTGTTAAAACTTCAAATGTAAGAACATTCATAAGTTTCATGTTCATTATGACTACTAACAAATCACAGCTTATTTAGTAAAAGATTCTACCTATCTAACCTGCAGCTAGATAAATTTTTTACTTAACATTTATATTAGTTTGTACTGTTTTCCTCTACAAATGCTAATCTTTTATGGCTCCTGACAATGTCGAATTTAAGTGAAAATAAAAGTATGGAAACTTCCAGTCAGTAAAATTTGCATTCAATTTCCAGTTAGTTAGTTTTTTGTTTTGTTTTGTTTTGTTTTGTTTTGTGTGTGTGTGTGTGTGTGTGTGTGTGTGTGTGTGTGTGTGTGTGTGTGTGTCTGTAAGAAAGATACTGTAACTGTTTGTGGATGAGACAAGCACAAGATTAAGACTGCCACCTACTGTTCTGAAATAAATATTTTCTGCATAAGCAAGAGAACACGAACATCCTGAGTTCAGTCCTCCAGCCATTTCTATCACTTTCCCAACACGAAGATTTTGGTTCCCCTAACCTGTAACCATTTGTTAAACTGGAATGCATTCTGAGTCTTTCCCAGTTTATAATCTGAAAGACTTTTCCATATTTCGGTGAACAGTGTCAACAAACCAAATTCACAGGAAGTATAAAGTACTTGGGTGAGGTATTTAGATACAAGATGTATTTGCTTTCTTTTCAGGTAAACCTATGTATATTAATTCTGTTATTTCTTCAAAGTGGAGGCAAGAAAAAATTCTGTGTTCTTTGTCCTTGTTCGAATATTCATCTTCACCTTGCCATTATCATGGAATTGTCTTTTATACATGTAAAACTACAGAAGCCCATTAAAATCACATAGGTACTGTAGACTAAATTAACAGATACTATGAAAATGTTTATCCAGAGCACTATTAAATATAGGTCAGAAAATAGTATACTTAAAAGAAGAAAAGTTCATTGGCACAGAGAGCAGACAAGGTGACATGATTATGTATTGTTAATTTTTTATCTCTTTCACACTACAGTACAATTAAGACTCTTGACTATCTGTCCAGTCCTACTGGAAATCAGAACTACATTTTTTCATAAATCTGGCAGCAAGAACATGACCAAGGAAAAATCTAGTGTCACCAAATAATGAACCTTTCAGTGCTCAGCTGTTCTGGCTGGGAGGCCAGAATCTGGGTCTCAGAGACTTGGTGCCTATGTAGACTTGAAATCCAATGTTTTAGCAGTATTGCTCTGCAGAGACGATATGGAGTAGACTCTCTATTTCATCCTGACATTTTTGAGGAAAAAAACCTGTCAGCTGAAAGAAACCTTGTTTCTAATGAAAGCAATTAATGTTAAATACTATAAGGTTCCCTCTACGTGTAAAATAAAATTTCAAGAGCAAGTGTAATCAAAATAGATATTTAATGTGAATTCTTAACATGGAAGTTCTATTTATGATTACCTAGTCTGGCCTTTGTAAGAGGTGCATAGGTATTCTGGGAATTTCTACACAAAGCAAAAATGTTCTGAGACAGAGCACTCAAAAATACTTTTCATCTGGATAGAATGACATTATTGGGAGAAAGATACCTACCAACTATATCTGTGGGCAAATTTACTCCCTATTTGTCCTGCTAGTGTTTTTACCGTTCATCATTCTCAGTTAAAATGCCTAACTTCATGACGTGGAAATGTTTAACTGCTACTGAGTTCCACGAATGAACTGTGAATGAATGAATTTCCAGAACATTATAAGTTAGAAGCTTGCATATTGCTGTAAATATTTTAAAATTATGATGAAAAATATGCAAAAACTGACAGAAGATACATAGTTAAAGAAAAAAAATGTTACTTCTGTTATATAACGTTACCAAACTGCATACTCTTAATGCAACATACAGACTATAGAAATTGTCAGTCACTACTGAGAAGAAAGACTTTGGTAAAGTCCTTATAAATAATTTGATGAGTGAAGATATGGGTGTTAACGTCTTTGAAATGGGCCTTACTGTATCTACTCATTTTGGTTGTTGTTGCAGAGCCCAGACAAGGGTCTGCACTTCCGAACTTTGGGGTAAAATAACAGGATGAAGGGGAGAATACATGGCAGGTGGTTTGTGGGGAAATGTGTGGTAGGTAGTTTGGGAAGGCTGTGCCTTCCTACTACCTCAGCAATGGGGAAAAGAAGCGGGCAACACGTGGCCAGTTTAGGATAAAGGAGGCTGAAACCTCTCTGAAACCTGAAACCTTCTGAAACTTCACCGATTTGTGCCACAGGGGACTCTCTCCCTTTATTCAAATAAAGCTGAAGGACTCCTCTGTCTCCTTTTTAAATGTAAAACTCTGGCATTTGTGGATTTTCCTGACACTATTACATTTAAACAGCCAGCATTCACACAGTGATTTGTAACTCAATGCAGCTTAACAGAAGCTGCAGCAATCTACAGAGTCTAGACAGTTGTTTCACGAGCAGAGCAAAACCTGGCTCACTGGCATCAGCGTCTCTGCTTTGGGCCAGCAGTGCTGGTATTTGCTGCCATCTCATGTGTTTCAAGGAGTACTGCAGTGGAATTCTAGAAGTGAGCATTTGGTACATTTAAAATAACTTTAGATAGCTATGTGACTGCAATGTTAAGCAAATACATTACTTAAAATTCTGAAACAAATTTTTAGGGTTTCTGCTACGTGATACGGAAATGACTTATGATTTAAAACCATAATGAAATATTCTGCTCCAGTTTGGGTGAAACAGTATGCTGTGACAGTTTTCAACTCTCAGTGCATTAGAGTAATTGACATGCTTCCAGACTTCCAGCAGAAGGCCACAAAATTGTCAGGAATTGGAGGATATCTCTAATGACTAGCAACTGAGGGAGCTAGGTTTGTTCAGCTGTAAGAAGATGAGGTTTCAGGGTAATCTTATTGCTGTCCACCATTACCCAGTGGGAAGGCATAGAAAAGATGGAGCCTCCTTGGAAAAACACTATGATCAGACAAGAAAAACATATTTATTGCAATAAAGGAAATTCAGAGTACATTAAGGAAAATTTTTTCACCATGAGTGGTATCGCACTAAAACAGGGACCCAGAGGTGTCATGGAAGACAAAAATGTAACTCAAACAGATATCAACTCCTCAAAGCAGGAATGGTTCCTTATCACTGTGAAAGAGAGAAAATACACTGTCATACAGCAAAAAGGTTTTTTTTTTTGTTGTTCAGAGATTTGTGTGGCCTAGATATTGCATTCATAACTTGAAACACAGGTAAGGGAACTTACAGGTTATCCTTTTCTCTCAGAGGTTGTTGTCATGGGACCACGCTTTTTGTTGCTATCTAACACCAACCTAAAGGCATAGCCCAAAATACTAAAGGCAGGAAGAAAGTGCAGAAAAGCTTACTTAAACCTCAGTAACTAAAAGGTTCTTCCTGCCAGGTAGAACATGCCAGCAAATTCACAGATGCTTTGAGATGCACCCGTGCAAAGTAAGCATGTACTGGAAGCAGTGTGCCAGAGCAGCTAAATAAAGCCAAAATGTTGATTTATTTGCCACACATTGCTCCCTAACTATTCTGAAAAAGGTCCTTGTCATTACTTCCATCTATCAAAATGGAAGATCTTAGCTACTGGCTTTGAAAGGTGATGTTTTCCATAGCCACAGCACCACGAGAATTAATGCTTTCAGACTACCCATGTGCACCCTTGGTCCATAGCTTGGGACTGCTTGAGCCAGTGGCTGTGGGAGGTTTTGGCAACTGTAACACACTCCAGGGCATTTTGTGGCCTTACAGAGAGTAGTAACCTGAAAGAAGGACACATGAGGAGAGTGCTGACTGAATATTTGCAAGAGTTATTGCTGTACTTTTTCTCAAACAAGTACTCTGCATGAGGCTGAGAGCCACATTTGAAAACAATGTAAAGAAATCAATCTTTTCTGCTTCATAGTGAATTAGCAAGCATAGAACAAACAATGAGAAAATGCATTCAGCTGCACTGTTTTCCTGCAAGCATTAAACAAATATTAACCCACCAAAAGTTTGAGAAAGAAGGCAGCTCCCTCTGTTTCTTCTATTCATATTCAGTGGAACAAAATTTGTTTCCCTAGGCAGAAGAGGATGATTCATTTTAGACACTGCTAAACACAGAGCTAGATACAGAGATGTTCAGAGATACAGCTGCACAAATTTTCTTAATGTACAACACTGTCTCCAAATGATAAAACAACACAAATGTCTCTGAACCTGGCAAACTTACAGTATTAGGTATGCTACCCCCCCCTCCCAAAAAAAAACCAACCAAAAACAACCAGTCAAAAAAACCCTTTAATTTCAGGCTTCTTTAGCACTGAAAAAAGTCTTTGACTCTCAAAGATGAATATAACTATCAGGTATAACTTCTCTTAACATAATAGGTATACTTCTTCAAGTATGGACTGAAGAGGTGTTGTCCTTCAGTCATATTCTGGTTGCTTCTTACTACTTTCTAGAACACAGCAACCAGAAGCAAAATAAAAAATTAACATAGACTACTGACAAACAAGAAAGTCACAGCATATCACACAGTGATTAAACCACAGACTGATTCATTTTAGCAGCAATCTGAACAGCCAAAACTACACTCTACCATGGCACTTCAGAAAGGAAAGACATCGCTTGAGCACTGTGGGCCTTTGTCACCAGAAGCAACATTAAACTTTTGCAAACAAAATCGCATTTGTACACCAGCATGGATTGATACGGAACACTGTGGCATACAGATTAATCAGGATAACCATGTCGACCTTGCAGGTTGCTCTGACTTCAGATCCTACCTACGGACCTGAAAAGTCCTGCCCGTTCTGAGGTCGCAACAGGGATTCCTTCACAGAACGGGTTATTTCTGGAATCCGCTGCCGAGGAAGGTGATGGGATCACCGCCCCGAGGGTGTTTAAGAATCAGCGCCATGCTTTAGCTGACTCGGTGGTGTTCGGTCATACGTTGGACTCGATGGCCTTCAAGGCTTTTCCAACACAGCTATCCTGCAATTATGTAACAGACAGACTTTGGTCTAAGCTTTGCGCTGGCGTTTCTCCCCTGTGTGTCCCGCTGGGCACACAGGTGGCGCAGGGCCGGGCCCGCAGAGCGGCGGATCCGCCCGAGCGGGCTGCGAGATCGGCCTGACCCGCGCTGCCTCCCCCGCGCTCCCACAGCGCCGCTGCCCCGTCCGGAACAGCGCCGGCCCCGC
>VXBR01010782.1:349960-414781 GCA_013400215.1 Cisticola juncidis | reverse complement strand
AGCGGGGCATCGCCGGGGCGGCCCGGGGCCCGGGGCGGGGCGGCCGAAGTGCCCCGGGCAGGTCCCGCAGGCGTGAGGGGGACGCGGCAGCCGGGAGGAGATGGGTGCGGGGGCTCCGCCGCGGGCAGAGGGTGGCGCCTCGGGCAGAGCTGAGGAAGCGGGAGTGGGAACGTGGATCTCGCGTTCCTGCTCGCGGCCGGCAGGTCTGGGTCGGGGCTGCCGGTGGGAGCTCTCCGGGAGGTCGGGCGCCTTCTCCGCCTGTTCGAAGTGCGTGGACGGAGTGAATTAGAGCTTTACCTCTCTCCGTGTCTGTCAGGGGTTTGGTGAAATTGTTGGGGGCGTTCCAGACAGTCTGTTTTTGGTGCAGTTCGTTCTTTCCTGCATGTAGCTAAGACTTCGGAGTTGTGTGCTGAGCGAAGTACTGAGTTAAGCGCCAGTTCCACATCTTGTCCGTGGTTATAACACACTTTCGAAGGTGGTTTTGGGATCAAGTCTCTGTGCCATGGTAGTAGTCATCTCTTAATGAGCTTTTTTCTCCTCTGCATTTGATTTTAACTGGGAAAGTGGAGTGAAAAGTGTGTGCACAATATTGTATCTCATGGGTTAACTACATTAGGAAAAATATTCTTATGTTCGTGTGTTTTTTTAAAAACAATTATACTAGCTCAGAGAATAAGCGACATTCATTTTTTACTTTCTAAAGCGCAGATTTATGATTCTTTGCTGAGAATTACCAACTATAGGAACTGAAGTTACCATTTAGTGGCTACTAAACCACACCTTTTAAGCAGAATCACTTTTTCCTCAAGAAAGAAACTTAGTGGCACCTAATGCGGTGGGATTTTTTTTATGTCTTTGCTGTAAAATTTGACTTGGGCTTTACGTTTATTTTTCCTTATACTGTCATAAATAGCTGATAGCATTGCTTCAGAGAAGTGATTTCCAAACACAAGAGAATGGAAAACACAAGCATGATTTCTGTTTCAGTAGTTGATATGAGAGTAAACTGAACTACTGACCCTCATACTAGTTTTTTTCTCAGTTTTACAGTCTATTGGTGCTAGCAGTTTCCTATCTAGGGAGTGACCCAGGAAACAATATGTATCACCCAAATATGTGGACATTGTTAAAACAGCTGTTGGATCAGACTTGGAATAATGTATATCAGAGAAGAGACTTTGGTCAGTGTTTGTTTTAGAAAATACAAATCTGATTTGGTCTCTGATGTCTTTATTTATTGTTTTAATGGTAAATATGATAAAAATAGGAAAAAAATTCAAATCTTGTAAGTTTTACTCTTCAAGCATTGCTGAATATTGCATGCGCTATTTTGTATCTCTTGAGGTAATTTCCAAACAAGTCAAATAAATAGTTCTGCACTAGATCTGAGTGCACAATCAGTATTGCATTCAAATACTCAACTTATGTTGCCAACTGCTCATTATTAGACTATTCCTAAGGTCATAATAGCAAATATAGTAATTATTAAAAATAATAACTATTGCAAAAGACTGGGTTGACTAGATTATCGATTAAGTACTTTCTGAGTTTAAGCAGCTCTTAGTTGGTCTGATTCTGTTCTGCAAGTAAATCACTTTGATTTGAATTTTTTTTCTTAGTTTTCATTTGGTGAGGTATGTTTCATCTACATTATGCTGAACCGAATGTGAATAGGGTTGTGGTGCTGTTAAAGGTGGTATTTTCATCCTAGTACCTCCAATGTAAATTTAAAAAGCCTCACCCTAACAACTATTGAAACATGAATTTAGTATACAGGGAGCTTCAAAGAGATGTATTACTACAATTCTGTCAGTATAAGGTATTTGCAAGATACCTGAATGATCACAGGAATGGTCCAAAAAGTGATATTCTGAAATGCTAAGATTTTAGTACTTCTCTAGTAAAAAAAACTCCACAGTCACTTGATGGTTTGATAATTCATACTTAAAAATCGGCAAGTGATGTGATGAGTTCTTTTTTTTGATTTTTGTTTAGCATCATGGAAGACCCATAGGATATTTTGAAGATAAGCAATATCTTATACTTAGAGTGTAATCAAATCACATAATGAAGGTATTAATAAGACTTTTCTGGTCCAATGTCCCAATATTGGTTATAAATAAACTATTATTGTAGTTTTTATATATGAAGACTTACAGTTTACTTCAGGTGTCGTAGGTGGCATTGTATGTCATAATTAATTCTGCTGTAGGCTTGCCCTTTCCTCCAACTTCATTTCACGTATTTAAAATTGTGGAATTGCACGTAGCTGTTGAGTTGCTGGCTTTGTCTGTGTGAGTAGTTGTACTACTGAGTTATGCGAGTACTTGTTTTTATCTGTAATGCTGTTTATGCCCAACATTTGTGGGACAAGATATTTGGGACAATATACTTGGGACACTAAAGACAGTATGTATGAGGACAGTCTGTATAATCATTATAATCTATATAAGCAAAGATTAGAAAACATGTCAGGATTTTAAATTTAAGGTATTAAAGTTGCCAGAGTTAAAGTTCAAAGCATATCTCTTAGTGAAAACTGATTACTGAAAAAAATCTAGTGTCTAATCAGTTTCATTGACAGATGCAGATGTTATAGGGAACTTTCACAAGCAAAATACACTCCAGCTCCTTTGAGACATTTCTGCTAGTAAAATACAGAGTCACTCATTTGGATTGTTGGGATTAAAGTCATTACACCTGTGATATCCTGCTGGATTTTCTCTAATAAAATTAAAACACTAGTTATTAGCTAGTAGCTTGTCTCTAAGAAGACCTAGATAAATACTTAGATTCATGGTAGATAGTGTATGACAGACATTACTGTGCTGAGTCAGGTTTTGTTTCACTTTCACAGTTTATTTATTTGATTTAAAAAGTGTGTAAGTTGCCAAAATGGTAAATGAGTCTATGACTTTGAAGCTGTATAAGTTGTCTATAATTATAAACTGTTTTGAAAAAGAGTAATTTCCATTTGAAATTTAATTGGGGAAAAGTGTAGAAATCTGTAGACTAAGCTACAAATAAAGACATAGAAACAGAAAGTGGGAGAAACTCAGTTTTAGAAATCAAACTCTTCATGTCTGACTTGATGGAAGTATTTGGAGTATTTGATTTGAATAAATCATGATAAATATTTCAAAGCTGAAATAAGTAAAATATTTAAAACTTGGAAAAACAATAACAGATGAAAAACATTTTCTTAAGTGATTTGTTGCCTTCAGAGTTGTAGTATGGCTTATACTTACATGAATTGGTAAAACTTCTAAACTCACAATGTTCTTCTGTTGCCCCTGTGGAAATCTCGTTTGGATTTATTGTGATGGAGGTCTGTGCAGAGTCATAAAATGTCCTGGGTTGGAAGGGACACACAGAGACCATTGAGTTCATCTCCTGTTTCTGCATGGGACCACCCCAAAAATCACATCATATATTTGAGAGCATTGTCCAAACACTTCTTAAACTCTGCCAGGCTTGGTGCTGTGACCACTTCCCTGGGGAATCCATTCCAGTGCCCAACCACCCTCTGGGTGAAGAACCTTTTCCTGATATCCAACCTAAACCTCCCCTGACACAATTTCAGATCATTTCCTCTGTCCTGTCACCAGAAGGAAGAGATGGGTGCCTGCCCTCCTTCCCCCTCATGAGGAAGCTGCAAATGCAGTGAGGTCTCCCCTCAGTCTCCTCTTATCCGGGCTGAACAGAACAAGTGGCCTTAGCTGCTCCTCACATGGCTTCTCCTTAAGACTCTTTAGGGTTGAGCTTGCTCCTTTTGTCTGATATAATATTGTGGGTTGGGCCCATGTAGTTCCCAGATAACATTCCATGAGTTCATTAGGTGGTCTGGTATGTCATTTCAGGGGCCTGGGATCAGTTCGGAGTGAGGAGCTTTTGGTCATGCAAGCTGACCATTTGTGTGGTTTGCTTTAGTGTGCATGCTTTTAGTCATAACAACAGGAAGGCTTGACATTCCTGGCTATGACCTGGCCACTGGGTATTGAGTCCATGATAAATTTAGTCCATTTATAAATTTATAAATGATAAATTTCCCCCCAAAATGTGAGGGCAGGGGAATTGCATAAAGTCTTTGAATTACAAAATCCTTACAAGAGTGGAAGTGCTCACAGTGAAGGTGAGCTTTTTCACTGGTGCAGAAATGCAGTTTCAGATGTTGCATAAATATGCAGCTTTAAGAGAAACAAGTACATCTTTCTGTTTCTCAGGTTATAGAGCCTCATTTACGTGTATGGTATTTTTTGTTTGTTCTTTTTCTCCCCTCCTCATGCTGTCCTTGTTCAGCTTCTAATAAAGGATTTGCCATTTAATGGTTCCTTGGGAAATTATTATCACAGTTACTGTAGCATATCCCTGAAAAAAAGGTGTATGTTTTGATGTTAAAGACTTGTGAAGTCCAAGCTATAAGGGTATCTTTCAGGAGGGGACCTGTTAAAGGAGTTAATTAAATGCCATATAGGCAGAAATGACAGGCCTACTAAAACTGTGCTTTAAAAAGTGCTTAATTGGGAAGGAGTTCACATCTACCACCTGTGATTTCCAGCTCAAGCAATATTATGGGCTGCATTAGCAATGAATACTTTTCTGAAATTTTAGGTACTTGTAAATGAGTTTTTTGAAAACTGAGAACTAGGCCAAACCACTGTCTGGACTCTGTGAGGACTACACCCAAGTTTGAAAATGTTACACCATTGTGTGAATTGATGGTTTACTTGCATCTTAAATAGTGCTTTCAGCTTGGATAGTCTTTCCCCTTGATTCTAGTAATTTACTGGAACTGGTAGAGATGCAGAAATAGGATAATCAGAAATATGGAATGGATTTCCTGCAGTGAGACTAGAAGTTTTCAGCTTAGGAGAGAGATAGACTGCATGAGACCATGGTAATGATCTGTAGGTCCTGTGTGGTCTAAAGGTAAATATGAGCAGTTAGATAATTGTTCTTAATACGCACATGAGCTATGAAATGAAATTAAATGTGAAATATTCATACACAGAGGAAGATTTATCACTTAACATATTGTTGACTGTAGAGTCCTTCATCATGAAATGTTTTGGGTATTAAAGGCCTAGAGAGGTTCAAAATTACAGGAAAAATCATCAAACTCTGCAAATTGCTGTAATATAATCTGTGTTTAAGGATTCCTTGGTATGTACATTGCTGAAGAATGAGATGCTATTCTGAAATGTATATTATAAGCTATCTTGACACTTACTTATGTTTAGATACCCACTCTTAGCAATTGTGGAGATGTGAAGACTAGTTAGGTTCTTGATAACTTGCTTTTGCCATTGCTGGAGGCTGGTACATGCAGCTTCCAGTTAGAACTATGGATTTCATACCTGTGTTTTCATTAAAAAAAGTACAAACTCTTGAATCATGGGTTGCAGATAAAAATGAAAAAAATACTTTTTCCTGTTTTTTTTCTTTTTTTTTCTTGCCCTTTGTCCCACTTATTCAAGATGTTTTTCGTGCTGTGAGCCTGGTGTGGGAGAAGAATGTCTACAGAATGAATTCAGGTCTTTTTTTTTTTTTCAAAATTTATGGGCTCAAATTAAGCCAATTTATAGTTTTGAGACATTATACTGTAAGGTAGTACCAGACACAGAAATGTAAACTTGAAATGAAGTTTGCAAATTACTCAGAGCTTTGTAGTAAAATAGAGGTGGTTGCAGGATCTTCAGAATATGGTTATTGTATGGAATATGGAAACCAGATTCCTGGTTTCGTAAGTTTGTATAATGTATTAAAACCTTCAATACTCCTAACATTTATAAACTTGAGTCTTTCTGATGATTGTGTTTATCTGAGGAATACATACCTAGCGATGAGATTTGTTCTCATATCACAAATAGAAAGCATTATGTTCCATATATTTATTTCCACCATTAATACAATCAAATAACCTAAGTGACCGGTTTGGAATTCCTGATAGGATTCTCTTTTGAAGCCAGGTATGTAAAGTAGGCAGGCATAATTGCCTGCACATTTACTGTTATTAAAGGAACAATTCAAACATAAGTATGCAAACCCAAGTTACACAAAAGATTAACTATTTACATGTTCAATAACAGTTGAACATGCAAACGTGAACTGTGCTTTTATGTTTGGAGTTACCTGCAAGTGCACTAATGCAGTATTTTGGGTTTTTGAATTTGCTTTGCTGAACAGTACAGGGGGTTGGATGGTACCTACTTACAGGATATGCTGACAACTTTTTAAAAATGAGGAATCTACCCATGGAGTTTTTACTAATAAATAAAATGTCTGCTGAAACTTTGATAGATTAAGTTACAATTTTCTTCCACTTGTTTCCTTTCCAGCTTGTGCAGAGCTGGTGGTACAAACATGGTTATTTTGCAAAACAGCCTAAAAAAAAANAAAAAATGGTTATTTTGAAAAAAAACCAAAAAAAAAAAAAAACCAAAAAAAAAAAAACAAAAAAAAAAAACAAAAACCCACCAAAGCTGGATCTTCCAGCGCATGCTTTTCTCGGGACAAGCTTATTTTCTCGTTATCTACTGAAAAGAAGTTCCCAGGATGAACTATTTGTCAAATGTTTGTTGTCCCGTAGTTAGTGTGGGTGAAAATTTGCAAGAAAAGGAAAAAAAAGTGTTTTAGTTAATTTATCTGTAAAAAGTGGTGACCTTCAAAGATCTGATTTTTTTCCTGTCTTCCTTCCTACTTTTTTTCTTTTTCTGGAGTTTACTATATGTAATTTGTTTAATTTAGATAATGGAGTAGAGCTTGTGGACATTGCAATTTTATGTATTAGAACACACAGAATAAAATAATCTAATCTTTCAAAATATGAACACATTTATTTTATGATGCAGTGGCCTATAGTTATTTATTGCTTTTCCGTGTTAGATAATAATTTTGTGTATAGTAGAGTCAACCGTGCTTTCAGTAGAGGGGGTGCCCACAGTGGGCAGTCAAGAGATGCCCTCCAGAAAGCACCTTTGGAAGAACTATTTTGTCATGTCTTGTGTAGTCTGGAGCCAGACAGTGTGGATTCCCTGCTCATGATGAGTGGATTTCACAGTTCTAGTTAGTTTATTTTAGACTAGAAGCAAAAAGAAGTGTATAGCCTTCAGAGCATAGTATTAAGGCAGAGAGAGAATGTTGTCATGCTGAAAGCTGGTTTAGTGTAGTGAAGGCTACAGGTTTTTGTGCCCTTTAACTAAATGCAAATTAACATATGCTGTTTTTCTAGTGTGTTTCATTCTGGTTTAATATTATCTAGTTTTGTGAATTGGTGTCTTGCTTGTAATTTGATTAAACACAATTGTTAGTTTAGACTTCTGTAATTGGTATCAACTAAATGGAACTTGGAAGATGGTTTCCAGTTCTGGAAATAATATATTCTGCATTCATCTGAGGGCATTGAAGATTCTGCATGGAAGAGCAGTGTTTAACTGATAACACTTCAACCAATAAATTTTATTTAGTATTCTGACAGCTGTAAAAGTATGGCAAGTTGTGGATGTTCCAAACAGTTCAATGTTTTGGCAGTGGAGACTGGAAATTGTAGCTGCCTGGTACTGATTTGTAAAGGCAAGCTTTAGTTGACTGTCAAGGGCTGTAGAGGTCCTTCCCTTGTTTTAGGATGTGGAAGAAACAATTATGTAGATTTTGCATTTACCAAAAAACACGTGGAATAAAATGTGTTACCAAGCATGTAATATACACTTCTTTAGTATCAGGTTTGTTATGTCTATACAAGCCATGCACTCAGATTTTGCAGGATCTGTTTAAAACAGCACTTTTGCTGTCATCATAACTACTGAAATACATTTGCATCTTGGATTATGTAAATAATTGTAGCATTAATGAGATTTCATTTTGCTGTATGTGAGCTTTTCTAGTGTTGAACTCTGGTGGTTTCAGTTCATCAGTTTTCTTGGGCTACATATTGGCATAGATGTGGATGATTGAACTTTGCTGACCTCATGTTTTCACTTCTGCAGTATTATGACTAATGTAGCATTAATATTTTCCTGACTGGTGATTGGAGGGTTTTAACAAGGCCTTACAATGGCTATAAACTTTCCAAAAGAAGGATCAGGTTTTTTAACCTAGCTATTAGCTAGATAACTAAGCTCTTTAGTTGGCATCTTTGGACAAACTACATGCTTGTCTTTTACTTAAATTCTGAGTTTAATCAGACTCTTCTAGAACATTGGCAGACTACTTGGTCACCAAGAAATTGAAGGTTTATGGACAGGCTGTGGAATTTATTGGATCAGGTTCATAGCTTGGGCTTGTTTGGCTAAAGCTTTCCCGTGATTAGCTAAAAAGCTTCTTTCGATGTTACATAAAGTACTAATGCATGATCATTTGAGTATGGCTTGTTCAAATTTATTCTCACTACCCTTTGTTTTTCTAGGTAATTATGGGTATCTTCTTCAGCGTGCAGTACTGTCTTGCAAGAGTACTGAAAATATCTGATTACAATGCTAATATGAGGGACCTAAAATAACTGTAAAATTTCCCTGTGTACATACTACTTGTCTTTCTGTTTCATAAAATGCAGCCTGGGCATGTTTGCTTTCTTTTTATAACCGTATTTACTAATATTTTGCAAATTTTCATTGTGCAGTAGTAAATAAAAGCTCTGGAAATTTTATTTCTTAGGTTGTACAGCTTTGTAATACCACAAAATAGGTATCTATACATCTAAGTGCAATTATTAAGTCAACAATAATATGATTACTGGGTAGACTTCGCATTAGAATGGTCTCTAGTAGTTGTGACTGTGTCTGCAAAAGAACCTCTGAAGGCCTCTTAACTATTACACTGGAGAATGTATTATGCTCTCTTGTCTTAATGGTTTGGCTAGGGTATAACTGAGTTCTTGCGTGTGAGAAAAGAAAACAAAAGTAGGCATTGTTTGGAGAAAGAATGTAGGACTCTGGAGTTCCACAAAGTCCTTGAAAGAGTTTCATATTGTGTTAGAAGTTAATAGAATTGAATTGGAAGGCAAGCGTTTTCTGATTTGTAGCATAGTGGTTTTTTGTGTGAAATCAAGTGCCTGTAACTCAGTACTTGTGCTTACTATTTCAGATTGGTGTTTAAAATGAAGAAATGCAATAATGAAATCGTAAAACAGGTTTCAGAAGTTACAACTGATAGGTCATATTTGTAAAAATGTGTTGAATTACTAAGAAATCATAAAATTAATAGAAACATCTAATGGACTTCTAGCATAGCAAATTCTGCATAGCCTTTATGATCTTTCTGCCACTTAATCTAAAGATGTTATACAGCTGAATCTTCTTAAAGAGTTTTTGCAAACATTGTGCTTATCAAGGAGCAGCTTTACCCAGCAACTTAATGAGAAGGTGTTTTTAACTGAGGAAAAGGGGTTACCCAAGAGCATGGACTGAACAGTTTATTTCTGCTGAAATAAAACAGCAGGCTGTTTTATTTTTCAGTTTGTGTGCTCATTGCTTAGGGGCCTGGACCCTAAGATAGATGGAAGCTGCTAGAAAAAAGATCTGTGAAAGGCACGATTAATATTTTTTACACTCCAATGAAGTTGGGCAAAAATTCAGCCTTTCCAGTGCTCTACACGTCTTCATCATTAGTTGAAAGTCATGAATTCTGCTTGTGATACATATCATAAGCATCACAGATGTTTCATCACAGTACAATATATTACATCCTTTATCCTGGTCTTAGTTACGGAGAAATAAGGGAATAATCTTGTTAATGTCTTCACAAACAGGATTTTAAAGAGTCTGGTAGCCAGGCAAGAATGCTGATGTGAAAGTTAGCATGAGTTAATCATAGTTTCTTAGTTCGATTAACAATCTTTAACTGAATTTCTTCATTGTGTCAAAGTGCCAGAGATTTCAGTTTATTTGG
Source organism: Cisticola juncidis (assembly GCA_013400215.1). Classification (NCBI taxonomy): domain Eukaryota; kingdom Metazoa; phylum Chordata; class Aves; order Passeriformes; family Cisticolidae; genus Cisticola; species Cisticola juncidis. Next base: position 404,896 of record VXBR01010782.1, on the reverse strand, counting down.
TACATGGCTGTTTTTAAAGCAGCTCATCTACTAAAACTGATGTATTTTGGTGAGATGTTTTGGTTAAGTGGAATTTTTATCATAGTGATTTATGCAATAATAGCTTTGTTATGGCTGGTGCTTGAAAACATATTGGCCAAAATAATCCTGCAGTTTTTCTCATAGCTGAACTTCTTGGATATGGCTTTTTCTTAGCTCCTTACCTTTTTGTGTAAGGAATGTAGGAAATCAATTGTATTTCAAACTTTTACTCCTTCACATTAAATTAGTTCCAAAGAAGAGAGAGCCTCAGGCTTATAGGAAATACTTAAAGACACTGTGGTTTCTTATGCTCCTTACCCATAGAGAAAATGAGGATTAAAAGGTTAATAAGAGGCTTCCTTTTCACACTGACTTTTATATGCATAATTTAATTTCATATGTTTACATAGCAACTGAAAGTTAATTAGTAAATCAGTTTATGCTTTTGGAAATGGGCTTCATCTATGATGTAGTGAAAGGTAATGCAGGTGACATCTGACACTGTGTGCTTGTATGAGTTGGCAGAATTAATACTAATTTTTGTGTTTAGCTGGTGCAGGGCTGTCTTTAGGATTCAGTATAAGAATGCTGATAACACACTGATGTTTTGGTTGTTGCCAAACAGTGCTTAATCCTAACCAGGGACTTCTCAGTGTTTTGGACTCTCTCAGTAAGGAGATGCACAAAAACCTGGACAGGAGTTGACCAGGAGAGATGACCCAAACTGGCTGAAGGGCTGTTCAATCCTACAGAATGCCATGCTCAGCATAGAACATTGTTGAGTTACCCAGAAGGGTGGCTGATCACAGTTTGTACTGTATCACCTGGGCTTTTTTGGATTTTATCTCTCTCTTTCTCTATGAAAATAATAAAAATAAATTTTACTTTGTTTACATTGTTAAGCTATTCTTATCTCAACTCCCTCCAATCTTCCTATGGATGGGGAAGTGAGTGATCAGGTGTGTGGTACCTAGGGGTTGGCACCAAGTGTTTGGCATAAAGGGTCGAGGTAACCACAGATCTCATCAGAGCATATTGAAAGAAATTTGTTACAAGCAGTTTTTTGGTGAAGAATTTTGTGAATGGCAGATGGTACATGGTAGTTTATACTTGGAAATAGGAACACCTGATCTGAAGATAATGTGTATCTGTCACTTGGCTAAAGATCAGTCCTTCCCTGAGTACTGTATCCTGGTATGAAATAGAAATTACTTTTTCTTTTACTCAGCCTTTATATAAAAATGAAAATCAGAAGGAATGCTTATTTTATGTGTATGGCTTATTTGCTTTTTTCTCTGTATAGTCCTGTTGTTAAGCTGATGATGGTGAGAACTAGAAAATCCAAGTGCTCTTCCTCTGTACTTGCAGTGTGAGTGGGAAGTGACTAATTGGCTTTCTCCATTGACTGAATGGAAATAGTGATATTTTGTCAAACACATAGCTTTATTACTCCAGGTTATGCCTGTGTAACGTAACTCTCTAGACAGAGAATGCGCAGATGGATCTACAGAGGAAAATGCTAGGTTAGCTTGAGAAAACGTGCTGTAAAAGCAGAGGTATGGACTGGAGAGTGTTCATGTCATTTACAATAGTGTTTGTGCTGGGTAAAGGCTGAGTATTCTTAAAGGAGTAAGGATAAAAAGTAAACATTTGTTTTGTGCTTTTTATACTAGCCTGGGCAGGTAATTGTAGATACTTTTTTCCTATTTGAAACCATGTATGTTGAATGTCAGAACTGGTTTTACAGATTATTCTCTACAGTGTATGATTTTTTTTTTTTTAACAGCTGGATTGAAATTGAACCAGAATGGCTGCTGTTATCTCAGATAGTCCTCCAAACCCAAGCTGCAAAATCATGACTTTTAGGCCTTCAATGGATGAATTCAGGGAATTCAACAAATACTTAGCACACATGGAATCACAAGGTGCTCATAGGGCTGGAGTTGCAAAGGTAAACATTTATAACATAGAAGAAAAATGCTCCTAATACCTGATCTCCCATTATTTGTGTTTTGCTGATTACAAAACTGACCTTTTTATTATTTTTTTTTCCAAATGATTTTCAAGGAGTAGGTAATAATTTGTTACTATTTCAAGAAAGAGCCTTTCAGTGTCTTTAATATTTCATGCAGACTAATGAAGATGTTGTATAATGTTTTCTCTCTAACTGTAAATTGTCTATAAGTTTACAATGGCAAAATAGGATCTCTTTCTAAGTAGATTTAAACTATTTTTTGTCAAATTAGAACAAAGCAGGGAGTTGATAGTATAAATTAAAGTAGTCCTGATATACCTGGTGCTGAAATAGGGTGTTTTAGGGTTGTGTAAAGCTTTTCTGGAGCAAATAGTCCCACTTCATTATGGTGAATGTAAAGATGGTAAGTCAGTGTTTGAATGGAAATAGTTTTCTTTTTAATGGTGATCGCATTATGTTCTTGTTAATGAGAACTGCAGGCACACTAATTGTGGCTGTATTGCTTTTTGAACAATGGCACATGCAGGACCTTACAGCAGGAGTTCCTTTCCTAGGAGAGAGTGATTGTCAGAGGTTCAGTCTGATGTAATTTAGCCATACATCATGTAATTGTTTGTGCTGTATCTGTTTTGCTGCTTTTCAAGCCAGCAGAAACTACTGCAGGTCTAGAACCATCTTAGTTGTTGTAAGTACCCTGTGGGAATAACCATCTCCATCACCGGGTTTTGAAGCTAACGTTGCATGGTTAAGACATTAAAAATCTGAGTGAGAAGGAGCAAAACTTAAAATTCTTGGTTTCCCCCCTGCCCACTCCTGCCTCCTGCTTCCTTGAAACAAAGCAAAACCGAGCTCCTCACTCTTTGAAAATCTTATAGGTTGTTTTTTTTTTTTAACTTCAGCTGATAGAGTACACGGGTTATATTCTCAAACTTTTCTCTGCAAACAGAACTAGAATTGTGATGAACAGGCAACAGTGTAAAGCCTGGGCTGATTCTTTTCCTATGCTCAGCTGTGTTCTGGAACCTATTTGTCTGTATGGGAATGATGTATTGTAGTCTTTTAATCTTGAACAGTAGACTTCATTGTGGTGCTACCTTCTTGCTTGGTTGAACAGCAGTTAAAGCATCTCTTGGTGTTTTCAGTCTGCCAGGTACTTGCAACACATTACTAGGTTGGCTTGAGAATTTTATATTCTTTTTACTATATTTTCATAATATCTCAAAAATTTATAAATAAAAATAAACCACCTAAGTATTTTTACAAACAAATCTTGTCAAGTGATTCATACTGGAAAAGTTTAAGGGACATTTTCTGAGTTTTGGATATTGGGTTTAAAATAACAGGAAAAAAATTCTGTTTTGATAGTAACAGAAAATTAAGTTACAGGGAACCTAATTTATTTTCAGGTCCAGGATGTACAGTGTCAGGTGTGAATGCAAGAAGGATAACGACCACCAGAAGAACTGTATGCATTTGCAGAACAGTAATTTAAGTTCTAAACAGAGAACACAATCAGAGTAGGCTTATGCAACACTTGGGTTAAATGTGAACATGTAAGGGAGAAGATCTGTTACATGCCAAGAAGAATACGTGTGTGTAAATGGGGATGAAATGACCATAATGCTTGCACATATTGAAGGAAGGAAGGAGTATGGGAAATAAAATGTTAAAAAACCTGCAACCACCACTGAAGCTCCTACTACTATGGCTGAAACAAGTAATTAAGGTACTAGACAAACAACATCAAACCATTTCCAAAACAGGTAATGTACTGTGGCCTCCCTTGAGCAAACTGGCAAAAAAATTGCCACTAGGGTTTTGAAAGTATGAAATGAGCTTTAGGCATAGAAAATCTATTTTAGTTTTTCTGTTACAGAGGATTCTATACTTAAAAAAGAAGACAAAGGCTGAGAACAATAGGACAAATGAAACAAAGGACACTGATAGATAAGTTGTCTTTACTGGAGAACGAGGTGTTTCAAAAATTCAGACTGCATTAATATAGAGCAAAGGAGTTAAATTAATTTGCAGTCACACTGGCAAGTAAAAAAGTAATTTCAGAGCACTGTGTTAAAAATAGATACTGGCAAGTGCAAGAAAAACAAATTTCAGATGAGTTGGGGAGAAATAGTTGCATAGAAGTAGTAGCCAGTGCGATTCAGAATCAGAGCTGTGGGAGATTACCAGTATATGAAAGAGGGTTTAACAGAAATGTATGTCCTGATAGCACTCTGCATTAATCTCAGTAGTACTGATGTGGAGTCTTCGTGCAGGAGATGGACTGGTATAACTAAGACATCCCTATCTACAACTGCATGTTTATCACACTAAATTATACTAGACTCTATTAATATGCTTAGGATCTTTGATAAATAAATAAATACGTAAATAAGAAGACCTTCCCTTAGGTTTTTCCTTTTTCATATTTGAGCATTCAACAACATGATTAATGAATTTCATCTAGGTTGCTCCCATTGAGTAAATCTAACTTACTTGACTTTGAAGAGGCTATTTTTACTAAAGGAAATATGAAGAGGCTGCAGTGGGACAGGTCAGTGGTAAAAACAGAGACATAGTCATTATTTTCAGCTGTTATACTGGCTACCTCTGTGTTGCTTTAAACATGATATATTATCATCTTCAATCCTTTTCTTCGTCTTCATTAGAAAATGCAGATTCTTTGGGGCAGGAAGTTTATTTTTATTTTCTTTTAAAATGGTTTTTGCATATCGGTCCCCACAGAATTCACATCTCTAACCAGCACTCTAATTACAACAGTAATAAACATACTCCAGTTAGCTGGAAGGGGATATTTTGAACACAAATATTTTTATTGCTTAAAGCACGCTGACCTTGAACTAAATAAGGTAATGCAAATTTTGTTTTTCAGTATTCATATATTTGAGCCAAACCTCCAACTTCATGCTTAATAATCATGAAAATGGTAATCTCTATGCACATATTTGATTTCTATGCATATATTCTGAATGCATGATTTCTCCGCTTCCAAACGAACATTTTGTATTTTGCTAATGTACATAGAATTTAAGAGTTCTGTGAAAGAAATAAGTAGGAATCACAAGATGATTGGATTATTTTTTTTTCTCCAGAAATGAACAACCCTAAAACTTACTAAGTGGTTCTTGTATGCAGTAATCCTGTGGAAGATGAGCAGGAAAAAAGGAAAAGAGAGAGTTGCATCTGTGAAAAATCTAGATAAAACCCACCTGTTTATGTATAAAGTAAAAACATTAGCTATGGAAGTATGTTACTATTAGATAAATTTCCTTATGCATGATGTTTGTTTTTCACTGTGTGCTTTTAGCGGTGATGGTCTTGATTGGATTTCTTTGGACTATTTGAGTTCACTAACATTACAATATGCCTATTGGCAATTGTTTTCTGAAGGTAGCAAATGATCTTAGCATCTATCTGTTTCAGAATTTTATTACTTTCATGGAGAGATGAAATAGTGAAATTTCTAATGGACATTTGCAGATGCAATCCCAAAATGCTTGTAAGAAAACAGCCTAGCTGTGCAGCTTAAGGACTGCCTCATTGTGATCCCCTTATTAAAAGTATTAGACAGATACCTCTGCCTAAATTAAGGTGCAAACAAGAGCATATGCTGAGGTTTGGATTTTGTTTAACAGTAAATGAGAAAGGGATGGAAAGAAACAAGAGGGGAAGAGAAAAAGAGAGTGACGGATTGAGTAGAAATATCACCACCATGGTTTCTGACGACATCTTCACCACCTTCTTCTGATCTTCTTGGTGGTGAGGGTCCCCCAAAACCCACAGAATTCAGTAGATTAATATACTTTTGGTCTAGGTGGGAATGCCCAGGTAGCTGACCCTGTGGTGGGGGCAAGTTTGATACTGGCTCTTGCAGCAGACTCTGGATCTGTTGAATCCCTTTGCCTAAGGAAGGAGTCTCGGGGTGCTTCAGATGTCTTTGATGGCTTATGCCACCTCCTCAGCTGCTTCTCATGTGAATGCCCCGTGGATGTGGCTGTCCAGGGGTGGGGGGATTCGCAGCTGAGCCACTGTGAGTAAGGGAGGATGGGTGCTCACTCAGTCTGACAAGAGATTATGCCATACTCCCAAAACTTCTCCTCCTCCCCAGTGGAGGAGTGAGCAAACCGGGCCTCAGCAGATGGGCCTGTCTGCTATGGCCTCTCCCACCCCAAACCCAATCAGAGCTGGTTTTCAGGACAGCTGCTGGGTTTGGTTTCCTTGTGAATGCCTTCTGCCTCAGCCTTGCTTACTTCTCCCTAAACCTGAGGTAATTGAACAATAGTGTCAGTTGAATATGTTACTTCAGTTTCCTTGGATGCTTTAACTCACAGTCCAAAGTTCCAGGCATATTCAGGGAAAGGTGGTCTTAGCTGGGCACAGCTTCTATATAGTTTTACCATAATGGGGAAAAAGTAAGTCCTTGAGAACAGTGTTTAAGTCTTTAACGATAAAATTTCAGTCTCTCATGCTGCCTCTAAATTATGGGTTATTAATTGAAATAATAGAATTCACTTGTTGCATGTTTATAAGAACTTTCCTACTTTATTGTAAGATACTTTAAAAGCTTGCAAGCCAGTGTTTGTGGAAATTTGATTTGAACACAGCAGAAGAATGAAAACCGTGAGTGCATAAAAAACCAAGTCATTAAGCCTTTGGAGAAGTAAAAGTTCAAAAAAAAAACCAGACAAAAAAAAAAAAAATTTTTGTTGCTCTGTTTTAGAAGTGATACAATTTCACATCAAGAGTTACCTGTTTTTTGCTGAAATAATATATGTGAGAAATGCTCAGAATTGCTAAAGAGCACTGGTATGACTACAGGCTTCTTTGAAATTCTTAATGATTTTTTTTGCTAACACTTAAGAATCTGCTGAGGAGTTTTTGTAGACTGAGGGCAGTTCTGTGGTATTTGAAATAAATGTATTAACTTTACAGCTGGTTAATCTGCACATAGCTTTAATCTTCAATTATGAGGATTAAATAATGTAATTATAAAAGCTAATGTATCTAAATTAGTGCACACTCTCACTGTAATAGAGTTGTACCCTTAATTTTGTGGGGAGTAAATTGAACAGATTCTGAAATCTAAACTGGCTGTATTTTTTCACTCTTCAGTAAAAAAATACAGTTATACATACTGTTAATACCAAATAATGTTTAGATATGGGACTGACAGGTTTTTTTTTAAGAATTTTTATTTTAATTGAGGATAAAAATTTAAAATCTTTGAATCTTTCGGTATGGAAAAGACATTGAAGATCATTGAGCCAAACTTTTGACCTAATACTTACATGTTCACCTCTAAACTGTATCTCCAAATACAACATCCAAACATATTTTTAACACTAAACATATATGATGTCATAGTTTGCAAACTATTTGTCAGTTATAAGCCTTTTGATTGTAAAAAACTTGTCAACTCTGTTATTACAAATGTGTATTTTTGCCCAGTTGTCTATGAATTGCTGTAGATTGGTGAGTTGATACTGTGCGAGTTTTTAATGAGTTTCTGCATTGTCTAGGAGCGCTTGTAGTATCAGTTAGTGTGAAACAGCTGGTAAGCAAATGCTCCTTTGATCATGTGGGCATATTTAACTGTTCTTTCAATTTTTTTCTAGGATGTTTTGAATTGTTGTTGCAGCTGTGATGTTCTGTTTTGTTTCCTGAATTTAAAGGTTATCCCACCAAAGGAATGGAAGCCAAGAAAAAACTATGATGATATTGAAGATTTGGTGATTCCTGCTCCAATTCAACAGATGGTCACTGGCCAGTCTGGACTTTTCACACAGTACAATATTCAGAAAAAGCCCATGACGGTGAAGGAGTTCAAGCAGCTAGCAAACAGTGACAAGTATGTACTCTTGCTTAGTAAGACAAATATTTATCTTCTTATGTTGTGATTTCTTTGAATTAGGTAAGGCAGCTGGTGATTTTCTTTGCTTTTTTTCCTGTCTCTCAAGTTATGGAAGGGTACCACAATGGGAATATTGTGTTTATGTTCTTGAAAGCATCTGATACCATGGCAGCAAGAAAGCATCTGAAAAACCTGAGACATGATGCCTTCTGTCTACCTTTTTTCCTTTATGTTCTAGAAGATGTAGAAAATGGTGAAGATGATACAAATGTGTATCTGAGTTTTTTATTTCCTTACACCTATTAATGTTTAATTCTAGATACTAGAATGACCTATCACCATCTACTTCTGAAAACTCCAGTATCTTTTATAACCAATCCAGAAGCTTTTGCATTAATCTAAAACAACTCAATGGTATCTAGTGAATGTCAGTGTTATGGTTATGGCAAGACGGATTTTATGGTAGGGGGGAAAAAAGTTTGAGAAGGGCTGGGCACTGCACTGAAACGTTTCAGATTGCTGAGCATTCCAAGAAGAGGGAATTGATAGAAGGAATTCTTGCCTGTCATTTTGGGCACATAAAAAGAATATGTTTTACTTGACTGTGTCCTGAAAACTGAGTGGAAGTAGTTTCTGGAAGATGAGTTAATGGATCTTAGGAAGAAAAGAGATTTTAATTAGGGAAGGTAATACAGCCTTAGTTTGAAGGCAAGTTTCTATTATAGGTTAATTAAGAAATTAGATGTAAGAATAGAAGCTGTTACCAAGATCAGAAAAAACTAGGATGTGTAAAGCTTTCAAAGAGGCTCCTTAGCAAACGTTCCATAGTATCCATGCCTTCATGATAGAGCAAAACTGACAAACTTTTTTTTTCCCAATTAGAAAGGAAATATGGCACATAATATATTACTCTTGCAAAATTAGGTTTAGCACACAGTATTCTTTCTCTAGTAATTGGAAATGGGAACTTGTTTTGTAGTTCTTGAAATGATTTGTTTAGTAAATGTTAGAGGTGAGAGTAAATCGTAAGACCCATATGGCATCTGACATAATTTTCAATAATAGTTTTTCATAGATGTTAAAGTTTACATTTTATTAACCTCTAATAAAATGAGATACACTAATTTCTTAAAATAGTTAATTAATGCAGAAATGCTGGGAAGTTTTTTAATATGTATCATAGTGGTTTTTAGGCTTATTATATTCATAATGGAATATACTTTGGAAGTCTTTCTGATTTCAGTTTTTACTGAAATTAGAGGGCAAACCTAATGCAAATGTAGAACAGTTGGGAGGAGTTCCTGTCTATTATTACTTGTAGGTCTTTCCAAATATTTGTCACTGCTCTTGAGAAAATATGTCACGTAAACTTCTATGACACTTACTGCAGTCGATACTTCTTAAACTAGCAAGGAGGTGAGAGCCTCTGTTCTCCCATAAAAATAATTTTGTTCCTTAAAGGAGAAGATTTCTCTGTTAAAGACATTTTTCTTAATTTTAGGATTTTATCTGTTTCCTCTGGGTAAGAGAGAAGAGCCATGAACATGTAAATTAAATCATCGTTGCCTTTAAAAGTATCATGTGTACTCAGTCTAATGCATTTCATCTTGTATTTGTTTAGACATTTGCAGCTTACCATTGTACCAAAGTGCTTCTCTACTTGACCTCTGGGAAATAGGAGCATATCCACAATCCTGTAATCAAGGAGTTCATGTGTGCATGTTACTCAGGGCCCAAAAGAAATACAATTTGATCTCTGAAGCTTTTGTGAGAAATAATTAAAACAATTCTGTTGCTGAGAATGCTTTGGTTAAGATGTGCTTTGATAATTTTTTGTTTCTGTTCAGAGTTATTACATGATGTAAATGTACTTGGTCTCAGTGTTGTATGTTTGGATTTTCTTTCCAGTTGCTCAAGTGTAGCATACTGGCAGTTCTACTGTGAAACTGTAGTTCTCAGAGTTGCAATAATAGGGGAGTAAGTTTTCTTTTCTGAAGACTTAAATATGGAAGTACAGAGGTCTGACAAAGGATCCTGAGGCAAAGCTGTTGATAGATGTTCCTATGGTAGTGTGCTTGTGTTATGTTCACACAAGATTTTGAAAGGTTACATGAGTAACGTGTCAGAGGTATTTACATAAATATATTTAAGCATGTAAGTGAGTGTTATGTACCTTGTGCTGTTATAAAGGAGTAAAAAGGAAAGTTCCCTTAAATATTTCTTTTCTCTCCATCATAGAACTTTTTGTATCAGCTGTTTGAAACAACAGCTTTTCTTGAAAGGTTTTTCTGAGGCAGGAAGAAGAAAAGAAAGTATTGGTTTCGCCCGTGAGGGCTGCATGGTTGTGTTAGTTTACATTGTTCTGAGACAGGATTGTACAGGACCTGTATCTGAGTCTTTGCAGAGCTGGTAGTGAGGTAGGAAAACCATAAATACTTGTTAATTGTGTTTTCCATATGTGTCTTTTTTCATGGAAGAGAAATAAAAGGGAAGGGCTCAGCCTAAGGATGGTTGATAGATGGGCTGATTTTCTGCTGCAGTCTGAAGCAAATGTTGTGTGGGTTGGTGGATGACTTAGTTACCGTAGCTGTTACATAGAAGGTTTCCATGATGTGGGTAATCATGAAACTAAGAATTCAGGACAACTGGTAATTCTTCTGTTTCAGAGAATTCGAAATAAAATTACTTCATCTTGGAGGTTCAGAAGCATAGTCCATTGTAAAGGCAGTTGTTGAAAGATGATGATGAACCTTTGCCTACCTCTTTCTCTGCAGATACCGCACTCCAAGATACATAGACTATGAAGATCTGGAGCGTAAATACTGGAAGAACTTGACTTTTGTGGCACCAATTTATGGAGCAGATATCAATGGGAGCATTTATGATGAAGTATGCATAGTTTTTTATGAAGTTTATCCCTTCCAGCCCTCTTTTAAAGGATACTCTACTTAGAGGATATACTCTTGCTTTGTGACTGAGAATCTGTCTCTTGAAATCTTTGTGTTACTCTTTAAAGCCTCCAAGCAAGGTTGAAATTAACTCTACGTCTGCAAGAGTCAGAGACAGTTCTGCCCTTAGACAGCAGAGTATTGCTACTCTTCCTGATCCTGACTCTTCCCTTTCTTCACTTTGAACTCTCCAGAACTTTGAGATACCTTCCTACTTATTTGTTTATTAATGTTCTAGTTTTTGTGTTTTCTGTGTGTGTCTGTGGAAATTTAGAAGTATTTTAGCTAAGTTTCACTTTAAAATTAAAAAAAGGACACTTTCACATCTCTTTCACTGAGGAATGTTGGTAGCTATACTTCATGCTTGGAATGTCTGCAGTTTCCTGGAAATGTACTTACTCATACTGTTTATCTTTCAATTAAAAGAGGTGAAATTAAAATCTCCCAAGGAAATTAATTTTACTGGTTACTTTCAAGATCTCCACTGATGATAAAGGGACTCTTAAAACCCATCTCATTATCCAGAGAATTACAGAATATCTATTGATATCAATTAGGCTATGTAAGTAAGACAGGAACTAGATTTCTAAAGGATAATTTAAGTAATGAGACTAAGAGAAGAAATGTTAGCATTTCAGAAAAGATTTCAGGATTTAAAAAATATAGGACAAACTTGTATGAAAAGAAAGTACCATATGTGAAGTTCTTGGGTTATTTCATGTTCTATGTAACTCCTTTTCCAATCATTAGGAAAAAAAGTATAATTTTGCTGTGGCAGATGGTCTGAGGCTGTCCTAATGTTTCACAGTTCTTCATGGAAGACAAATTGAAGGCTGTCCAGAGATAAATACAGTCAGCCAATATGGCTGAAGACAATTCTGTTTTTGCACTGAGTTATGTGATCTTTGAAAGACAGCTAAGAATATCCAGTGGTATGTGGTTTAGAGAAAGCGAGTTCAAATTCTCTTGTGTATCCACATAGCTGCTTTAAAATCATTTAGACAATAATTGAAGATTCTAATTTCTCATATTTCTGTGTAGAGACATTCTAGGTGGCTGTTGCTTTGTGAAGACCAACACGAGGAACAGAAAAGCAGTTTTTGAAAAAATAGAAGTTTTCTCTTTTTGTTCTCTGATTTTTATTGTCGGCAGATAATGCCTTATAGCGTAACTTTCTACCAACGTATGCTTTTTTGGATTGTGTTTTTTTTTGTGTTTAGTATCATAGTTTACACTTGCATGAGCAACATTTCCAAGGAAAAGAGAATGAATGCAGTAATATCCAATTTGAATGTATTGGTCAAAGAGAAGTTCAGAGATTTCCTTCTTGCAGAATTACACTCTTGGAAAGACAAGGAAGGGAGTCAAAGAAAAGCAAAGAGGAAAGTGAGAGAAGCAGCATTTAGGGATCCTAACTCAGATGTTAAGTGCATAGGAGAAGGAAACAAAGCACTGAAAGTTGCAGTGTCTGGGGAAGAAAGCCATAAAACATTGAATAAAGAAACATTGATGCCTTTAATAAAATGGGTATCATTTAAAGACGAAGGAGGAATGTTAGTGAAAGGAGTTGACATAAAGGAATGTGAACAGATTGAGCGCTTAATGTGACAGCCCGGTGCTGATAGAGAGGAAAAGAAGGAATATACTTTGATATCAAAGTGTTGGTGAGAAAGTTATGCTGCTGATGATCAAAATGTTGTCTCAGAATAATTTTGCCGCAGTTAATTTTTGGCCAGCAGATGGTGTACTTGCACAACTAATATTTTCATGTCTTAGTGCTTGAAGATAGTATTGAGAAGGATCTTTTTGATTTTGTTTGAAATTGGAGGTCATTCTCATGTCTTCTTTCAATTTCCTTCAGGGCTGTGATTATTTGGGGAAAGGAGATGAATACAATTCACTGACATTTTGGGCAGCATTCAGGAGCAAGTGTATGGTGGATTAATTTGTCATGGTGGCCTATTTGCAAGAAACAAAACAAATGCTTACTTTTTACAAAATTTATATTGTAGAAAACGATGTGTTACAGATGTTATGCTTAAGGTAAATATCTAACAGAATTCCAATTAAAAAAGTACTAGGATCCTACGGAAAATGTGACACTTACATGCATGTGGGCCATCAAGATTAGTACGAAATACTGCTGTCCTCTGTAAGTTTAACTTTTTTACCAATCACATTTTCTTTTCTACTTTGTGACAGTCAATTTTATATTGAGACATTTGTATCTGAAGCATGATGGAACTCTTAAATTTTTTACTATTTAGATAATTTAAGAAACCTTACTATTATTGGTGGAATCCAGCATCTTGTTGCCATTGTGTCAGAGAGATTACAGATTTTATAGTATTTGCTTTTGTAGACCAAAGGATGATAGGTTCTGAGGGTTATGGAATATGGGGCAAAATTTTCTAATGGCTATTACATGAAACAGAAAAAGACCCCACAAAACAAATAAACAACCCCAATGAAAACAAAGAAATAAAGAAACAGAGCTGTAAGTGCATGCTTTGAAGTCCAATAACTACCATCAATGGTTGTTACCCTTGTAATATGTGGATTCTACCAGAGTCTTTTTGGTTGTTTGGCGGCCTTGAACTCAGATTAAGTCTTTATATATAAGAAAACATCTATGAAAACAAATATTCTGTGTGCTCTGTAGAGCTTTATAGAAAATAAATTCCATATAGTTGAAGTTTTGCTGGAAATATTCTGTATTATTTACATTGTAATTGCTATTACATTTAATGGCAGTGCTTTGTAGGAGGATGACAGTGTAGGTAACTCTAGAAAAGGCTTGATCCCTACTTGGACTGATCTAACTACTAGGGAGTGGGGGAAATCTTCCTGGTTTCAAAGGCAGATCTAAAGAAGAGTGACTCATTTAAAGTTTATAATGAGTCATAAAACGTGTTTGACTTCAGTGCTGATAATGGCATCTTCTGTTTTGCAGAGAAAGAGTCAAGTTTAGAAGAATCATATATAAATAGTATTCTGTGTCTCTCTCACCACTCTCCTCAGCTGCTGTCTGAAAGACACACTTTACTTTCATTTTTCTCCTCTTAGTTTTATTTCTCCTAAAAAGACAATTCCTACATTGTTCCATGTATAAAGTATGGGAAGCATACGATACATGAGTGCACCCTCAGTGCCAAACTGGGTGGGAAGTTGCTCTGCTGGAGGGTAGGAAGGCTCTGCAGGGGGATCTGGATAGGACAGATTTGTGGGCTAAGGACAACTTCATGAGGCTCAACAAGGCTCAGTGCTGGGCCCTGCCCTTGGCTCACAACAACCCCAGGCAGTGCCACAGGCTGGGGCAGAGTGCCTGGAAAGCTGCCCAGGGGAAAGGACCTGGGGGTGCTGTGACAGTGACTGAACATGAGCCAGGCTGTGCCCAGGTCGCCAAGAAGGGCAAGGGCATCCTGGCCTGTAGCAGCAATGGTGTGGCCAGCAGGACCAGGGCAGGGATTGTCCCCCTGTACTCAGCACTGATGAGGCCACACTTTGAATGTGGGTCTCATAATTTGGGAAGGATGTTGAGATGCTGGAGCATGTCCAGAGAAGGGCAATGGAGCTGGTGACGGGTCTGGAGTAAAAGTCATATAAGGAGCAGCTGAGAAAGCTGGAGTTGCTTAGCCTGGAGGAAAGGAAGCTCAAGTAGGACCTTATCATGCTCTACAACTCTCGTAGCCAGGTGGGTATTGATCTTTCCTCCCAGATAGCAAGCAACAGGACTAAAGTAAACTGCCTCAAGTTGTGCCAGTGTGGATATTTCCTTTGGATTTTAGGAGATACTTTTTCATGGAGAGGAAGTAGTACCAATCATTGGGGCAGACGTGCCCAGGGAAGTGGCTGTGTCACCATTCTTGAGCATACTTAAAAGACCTGTAGGGTATGGTACCTGGGAACATGGCTTAGCCTTGGCAGAGCCAAGTTAAGGATGGTTTTCAATGATAAAGGTATTTTCGAGCCTATATTATTCTATTCCTTCTGTTCTGTAATGTTCTGTTTCTGTGATCTACTAATAGTTGAGATCAATATGAGCAGTAATTTATGTTCTAGTGTGATTTCCAAAGAATCTACTTGCCCACCTTTCAAAAGGGTGCTTAAAGAACAGTGACTGTATCCTTAGAAATGATGAAAACTAAAAGCAATCCAATGAGGGAGATTGTTTGTATTTCCTGATCAGTGTGTTTATGGTGTAGAGATTTTGTTCATAGCATTTTTCTTCCTCTATTTAATGACTTCCAAGGCACAGCAAAAGCCTGGCATAGCCTTATTATATTCACTGATGTGAGTGAATGGTTATGTGGAGAGAGGAGTGGGCTATGAAGCACAATTTCTTCTCTAGTCTTTGTTGTATTCCTTTCTACTCTTTCTCTTAATTAGTTTTTTTAATCTTCTTTATTTTTTGAGTTGTTTCAGTTGGTCATGAGGGCTCTTCAATCTTTGTTGTGCAATTGATGTCTTGTTTGTCAGATTAATATTGAAATGAAGCTGCGAGATAATCAAAGGAAAAATTAAACACTGAAAAAGGATTGTGTGTAATAATGTGTACATACAGAAATCATGTTCATGACAGTATTGACTACTTTAAGTAAAGTGAAAAGACTAGCATCATGTCACTTTTGTAAGTACTTTAAAAAAATAAAAAAAATGTTTCTCTTGAAGCCTATACTTTATTCTTATTTGCAAAGAGGTTGAGCTTTCAACTATGAACTTATCTTTTTACCAATGTGCTGAGATAAGCATTATTCTTTGTGTCTTTGGGAACACAATGAGTTAGCTCCTTCCAAAGTATGCAGGCGTTCAGATGAGAAATGCTTGTCAGGTGTCCCACTTTGTCTCCATATCACATTAAAAGCAGATGCAAAGGCTGTTGAGAGTAATAAAAACTCTTGATAGGAATTTACAGTAAGTTTGAATCACCTTCAGATTAATGAAGATTGGAATAGTGGTCTTCTATATAAACTGCTATGTACCTTATAATATTTCTCTAAGGAAATACAAGGTAAGTGTAATGTGCATAGCAATGACCATTATTGGTAAGGTGTTTTAAGCCTGTTTGTTATCTTATAGAAGGAAAACTGCTGAAAACGAAAATTTTTCTGGGTATTAGTTTGTATGGTACAGTTGTGAGTTATGACAGGTATTCCTTAAAGAATTTACCATCAGAAATGTGGGTAAGTTAGAAATAATATTCTTGACATACCCCTTTGAAATGATTATAATATTCTGATTTTATTGTGATATTCTGAGGAGAATAAATATTTTGTACTTTTCGAATATTGAATAGATTATAATGCCTGAATGTATTTGTATTTGTAAGAAACTACCAGACGTATGTCATGGTCAAGTAATACCATGTACTGCTGTTCTAACAGTTGTTATTAAATATTGCATAACCTGCAAAAATATATGTAAAACTTGAGAAGTATGGCTATGTATTGACCTACTGAAATGCACTTACAGCTGGGATCTTTTCAGTGTGCATTGCAATTGCTACATCTAAAACCAGTTATACAACTGCTGTAAAAACAAGAATGTTTTACTTCAAAATCATACAAGCATTTTACTTAATGTTTTTAAATATTGAAAAAGGATCTGTGAGGTAAAGTAACATCTTTAATAATAATTTTTAATAATGATTTGTAAAAGTCTGGGCAAAAATATGAAATGGATTTATTGTTTTAAGTCCAAGGAATGTAGGAGGAGTTAAAATGAATCAGTGTGATTTTAGTGTTTTGGCCAGTTTCAGCAAACATTTCCTATTGAGCTAAGAATACTTGTCCAAAGTAGTCTTAGGAAAAGGAAGTAGCTCCATCTATCTTGAGTGTAGAAGTTGTAAATTGTTTGTTTGGGATGTTTGGTACTTTGAGGCAAGTTATTAATTCTAGGATTGATCTCCATGATAGGAATTACTTTTGTTTGAGGACAAATCACTAGCAGTTTGCTTGGCGACTAATTGTGATATGACTTAACAGAGTGTGCAAAGAGGAGATGTGTTGCTAAAAGAAAAGAATTTTCTCTTAGCTATTACATAATTCTCAGTAGAAGGCTAAGGTTTCAGGATGTTAGGGTTGTTAGAACCTTACATGGGTGAAAGGTTGCAGTGGGACCAGTAAAAAAGCCCATGGAGGACTGTTAAATGGAAAGATAACACATCATCTTTCTCGAAAAACCTTCAGGTGCAAATTGCTTCAGTACTGTTTGGCCACTGTCAGAGTAACTGTCTGGATTAACAGTTGGTTTTTACAAGTATTTCTTGTTTTCCTCTAATCCTGAATATGTGTCTGTGGTTGAATCATTGCTCTTAGTTTCCTCTATTAATTTGTTTCTCCAAATAATCTGCAGATTTGTAAACAGAGATAAATTTCATGTGATTTTAAAAAATAAAATTTGTAAATTAATTTGAGATCTTATTACCTGAAAACTGTTGTTTCATTTTTTTTATTTTACAGCTGTATTAACTTGGTCCTGCCATGTTTTATATTTGAAAGGTGCAGATTTTACCAGCATCTACTCTTTTGAGTTCAGATTGGTGTTTTTTCTTTTATTAGGATTTAATTTTTTTCTTTTAAAAAGGTTTTATATTTCAAGTGCTTTTGTGTTTCACAAATGCATCACACCCAAGGCTTCCATTTTAAAAGAAGAAAAAATGCTGTCTGAAATAAACACCCTTTACCCATTTGTAAAATTCCAAATAACTTAGTAGTTCTTAATAAGTGAAATAGCCAAAGCAGGTGGTTAGAAGTGCTTGTTCAGTGAGAAGTCTGAGTTTCATACAGATGTTACCTTCTTGTCTATCAATTCTAGCTGCTTTATAAATAACATGCTTGACATAAAAATCTCAAAAAACAAATGAAAACTGATAATAAATTTTCATTACTTCTTGCTTTAACCTGTATTCTTAATACTCCAGCTGTTCAAGTAATAAGTACCATCATACTTGGTCTTGATCAGATGTATCAGGACTGCAGTCTGCTGTCAGTTCATGCCCCAGTAAGATTACCAGAACTGTAGATTCAGTGATGGGTGTTGTGCAGAGCAGCTCATGGTTAAGAGTGTGCTTAGAGGCTGTCTTTCCAATAAAACCTGTCTGAATTGAGTTTTTAGTAGTTTTGATTGTATTTCTTGGTTTTCTGACTGCTTGAGCACCAGCTAATGTCTTCCCTGGAGGTGCTAATAATTGCTGTTATAATGAAGTCTAATTTTTTCTCTTCAATTTTGTAGCTTTGATCTTGGTTATACTGTCTCTTACAGGCTTTATTACCTGAAATCAGAATTGCAGTTTCCAGTTGAATCTGAAGTGCAACTAAAACTATATGTATTGCTTTCTGAATGACTTTTAATATACAAATTTTACGGGCAATAACATAGGGAAACAGCTTAAATCCCCTGAAATCAATAGATTTCTTCTGTGATGTATTTCCTATGCAGTACATCATTATGATTGGAAATAGATCGGAAGTGAAGTAATCATTTTAGGTTTTATACTTTCCAGAGAAACGGTAAATTTATACAATTTGTCAAATATTTCTTAAACCATTTTTTCATACTATTTGGTATTACTTTGTAAGTAGTAAAAAAGCGTAGATAGGTCCTGTGAAATTTAGTGGCTTCCAGCTATACACTCACTGAAGATTTTGTCTGCAGCTATTACTTCTATTTTTTGTATACCTTTTTTTTATGTCATACAGTGTATGGTGTTTCAGTCCACATTAGATTTGATACAAAATTGTAAACTAGATAGGAACTTGTTATGTTCTCAGCTCTGAACATCTGAGACTTATAACCTGATCTAATACTTACTAAGGTCAAGAGAATTTTTCTGCAAGTAACTTCAACTATCTTCTAAAGTGCTTACAAATATGTATGAACAGACTGTCTTTTGAAAGGCTACCTCAAGTGTGTATCTTTTGACTGGAACTGTTATATAAAACTGCATTGCTTTGTAAGCTTAGTAATATTTTTATTATGTATCTTTTTCAGGGTGTTGAGGAATGGAATATTGCCCATCTTAATACAATATTGGATGTTGTAGGAGAAGAGTGTGGAATTTCTATTGAGGGTGTAAATACACCATATCTTTATTTTGGCATGTGGAAAACAACATTTGCGTGGCACACTGAAGACATGGATCTCTACAGTATTAATTATCTCCATTTTGGGGAGCCAAAGTCATGGCAAGTTATTTTTTTTTTAAATTATTTCTGTTTATTTCTAACTAGCCGACTAAACCAAACAGATGTGTTATGATTGCTTCACAGTGGTAAACTGTTCTAAAAAGTTAAGATAGTAGTTCAGTGAGGGTTTTATTAAACTCCGAATGTTACGAAATCACACTTATGTATTCTTTTATTTTGAAGGAAAAGACAGATAAGTACATAAGATTTACTTGAGTTGAACAGAAAAATATTTGAAAGATACAATATGAGAAGCTTAATGTGTTGGGAACTCCAAGACTATTTGTTTTTGGCAGTTTCTAGTCATCCAAACTTGGACAGAAAATGTGTAGCTTGTAATTCCATAAAAAATCACTTTTTTTAAATACTCATATAGAATTCAAATACCTATCATGTATTTATGCTGTGAGTGTGATAATTTGGTCAGATGTTAGTTCTTAGGTCATTGCTTTATGTTTACCTGCTTTGCTTATGTAATGGATCTCTTGAGTTAAGGCAGAGGTAAATAACTATGGTAGTAAAGCAGGTCCATGTTTGAAATTGATAAATTATGTACATAGGTATGTAAGATTGCTTCTTTGAGAGGATGAAACATACAGAAAGTCTTGTTAACTGTAACATCAGTATATTTTAAAAGAAATGGATACAGATAAGTGATTCCAGAATGTTCCAAGATGGTAGGACAATTGTAAGTAATATGATGATTGCATAAACTTGGTTTTTTCTTCTTAGGAACCTAAAAAGTGTTATTTGAAGAAAAACTATTCAACTATTTTACCATTGCATATACTGAAATTCCAAACAGTAGGGAACTTAAACTCTGAAGTCCTTAGATACATTGGGAAGAAGCTAAGAAAGCTTCTTTAGGTATTTTTGAAGGAGGTATGAGTTATTAACAGGATAAATAGTTTTCTAGTTTACTGATACTGTTTATGTTTCTAATGAACATGATCACTGACCTCTTCATATTTTGAAGAAATGGTGGTGGATATAAATTCATTTTCTATACTACATTGGCCCATATATTTAAGAAATACAGCATTATATAAAAGTTGAATGAAAGACAGGTAAAGATTTATTTGATGTTATCCATGTGCCTTTTACTGGGGTGGTGCTGCAATAATTTGTGCAAAGTTCAGTTATCAGAAAAATGTGTCGTGTTAATGTGATAATAGTATAATATTTTCTTCGAGAAAGCGGGGCAGGAGCTGAATCTTGTGATACAAATAGTAAAGATCTTGTCTGCTTTTTAATTCAACTGATTTGACCAAAGTGAAACCAAAGAACTTGAGATATATAGTAGTAACACGTGTCCTTGGATTTTACTGGTTGTACATGTGTTTTTTAAGACACATTGGTCTTTTGGAGAACTAACGTGCTGCATATTCTCTGAATTGTGAAAGGATAGCCATTTTCATCTGAGAACCACCCTTAGAGCTTGTGGATAAGTGCTGAGTCTAACTACTGTAGTGGTCTTCATAGAATTTGAAGCTTTCTGCAGTGTTTAGGCATAGGTTAACTTGCATTGCTTCTTATACTTCACTCTTCTGCTTCAAGAGTTATGCAGAGAAGTCTATAGTTCTATATGATATATACCTATTTCTTCACTGACTGCCCTGTATGAAACATGGGGGAAGATTGTGATAACTTATGAAATCAGGATTACAGCTGTTAAGATGCTTATGTATATATTTGGGTAACACCTGTGTAATGTCATACACACAATTAGTTTTATAGATTTTCTTTAGTTTGCAAATATATGCTATAGAAGAAATATTTTGAAAGAGAAGAAGGAACTTAAACTTAAAAGCCCTGAAATAAAATAATATAAGGGCGGAAGAGATTAGGGTATATGGTGGGGAGAGATTTGCTGGAAAGCAACTTAAAATTACTTCCTATTAGGCAAGATTTTTTACTGCAGTTTTCTCTTTGCATTCTGAGGGGATAGGTACCTTGAAGGTGGTACCTTATTTTACATTTCAGTTTCTTGGGGAAAGCTTCTTATGAGCAAGACAAACCATTGGTGTGATTGATAGTGAATTAATTCAGTTATCTCTTGATACTGATGTACTTTGTAATGGTATTTATAAACTGCTGACTAATATAAAAAATTTCTTCAATCTAGCATTTGTTGGTCAATATTTTCTTCTAATTATTGTTTCAGAGATATACATCTTAAAATAATTTACTTTGGTTTTGTGTAATCATTTGAGGAATTCTGTCATGCTAAACTTTTAAAGTGCTCTTGAAAATTAATGCTGAGCACAGACGAGATTTTTGTTACTAGTAGAAATATTATACTATTAATATGTGTACAATATCCTTAGGTAAAACATCAATAACACTTTAATTTACATTTTAAGTTTATAAATTAAAAAAAAATCTGAATAAAACATTCACATTTTTTGAAAATAATTTTGGGTTTGGTAAATATCTGAAAGCAAGGCTTACTCTTTGTTCTGATTACCTGACTCATTACTCTGATTACCTCACTCTTTTTAAGTGTTGAGATGACATAAATATTCCTGAAGAAGAATGAATATAAGGCAGTATTTCTTTAGCAGGCAGAAAGTAATTATTTTCATGGTATTGTGGGTGTTTAAAATATCATCATAATAGGACAATTTTTTTCTGTTTTAAAGAAGAAAAGATGTGTAGAGAATATATTATTTTACTTTGGAAAGTAGTATTTTAAAATATTGTTCTGATTTTGGTCACCTTTTATATCTGATAGTGTAGGCCTGAATTCTTTTTTGCACAAAGAACTAGGTTTTTACTTTCCTTTGAAAGGGACACAGTGAAAACTTGCAATATGATGCAGACAATAATTTACATACTGATTTGTATGTTCTCTGTGACATTTCATCTGGTCTTTGCTTCTTAGCTTTTCTGAAGACTGAAATTGACAAGAGACAATACCTTATCTTAAAAATCTCTCCTGTTTAGTAATGTCTTTCATAAATCACAAAATACCTTGCAGGGCTGGTCAGTGATAAAGTCAGCAGGACTAAATACTACAGAAAGAGGAAACAGTTCCATCTTTGTGACCATATCAAGAAAAAGAGACCAGATTGTTAAAGAGAGAATGCTTAGACAGCCAAAATTAGATGGATTAGGAGAGTGAGACTGGACCTGACAGTTTATTTAGGTTTTAAGAGGGAATAAATCTATTGTGACAATAAAAATAAAGCAGGGATTTTCTTCATGATTCCAGTGGATATAGGATGGCAAGAAATCTGATCTCTAGTTTGCCTAAAATATTTATTGTGAGCAATGTTACTGTTACCTCTTGATTGGTGTGACTAGAATCTGTTTTTATGGACCTGCCAGTGTAGAAAGTGTACCAACACCTTTTCATCTTGCCTAATGAGGTGGAAAAATCGGGAAAGATAGATAGTTACACAGCAAGGGTTGTGGAAGTCTTTGAAACGTTTCATGTGAAGGCTTCCAGATTTTGAATCCCAGTAGCAGGGGAAATAGTAATGGGATTATGACTATGATGGAATACTGATAGATAGCATTCTGATATCAGTTTTAGACAAAGTTATAGACAAAAAAGGTAAAGAAGGAAAAGCATACTCAGACTGATGGTAACACTGTATAATTTAAGAACGAATATGGCACAAAGATAAATGAATTTAGAGAGGCTCAGCTAGGTCCGTACAGGGCCTTCTGAGGAAGGATTAATGGAACTTTCAGTGTGATCAGCAAGTGACAAAAACTAGTCAGAATCTGGCCAGGTGATGCAAAGTTCAGCGCAAGTGGAAGGGTCTTGGTGCCTTTGCAAAACTTGTGCATACCACTGACAGTACGGACATGTTTCCTAGCTATGTTCTAAATACAGGAAACAAAATAGACACAGAAAACTACAGAAAAGGCAAACCTGTCTGGCAGAAATTGGAATAAAGTATAAAGCTTCCATGAGGATTAGTCAGATGTCTTGCTGAAAGCTGTCATATAAATTAGAAATATTATGAGTCAACGAGATGACTGTAATCAAATAGGGATTCTGGTTGTGAAAAGGTATCTGTAATGAAATGCTATAGTGGTTTATCAGTAGCTCAAATGGGTTGTTATCGTGCTTGAAACAGAGCAATCATTTGCTAGTCTCAATGTTCTTCACAAAATGGAAGAACTTTGCTGGGATTAGAAGAAAAGAAAAAGTTTTAATTGTTTTGTTTTTCCCTTGTGGAAGAGGATTTTGTTTCTTAAGATATTTAGATTGAATAGGAACATTTTTAGGTGGCAGCAGACTTTCTAATTTCCCATCTCAAAACAAAAACACTATTAACTTCCTAAATTAAGTTTATGAAATTTAAATCTGCTTATGTTTTAAAAAGGTATGTATCAGGTTTATGTATAATAAATATGAACCACTTAAACAGATAATTGAATGAATCAGTTGCTAAAATCAGTGATAAAAGGGTCACATGAACCTGGGCTCAATGCCTGGAGTTAGATAACATTATTTTGATATAATGTGAATGTTGCAATTTGTCTGGTGCCAATTATAAAATGAATGAATATGGTTCATTTTGAAAAAAAACTGATCATGTTTACTTATAACAACACTTTATGGGTTTGCATTCTTTGAATTTTTAAAATACCAATCTGCAGGAAATATCGTCAGCTGTTTTTACCTTGTCTTTATGTAACATGGGGTTTAGAGAAGTACTTTGTTTAAGTATTCAGCATCACACTAAATTGGTTTGCAATTAATGCTGTTAACCATTATCTGTGCATACACCTGACTTTGGAAGAATGGAACTCAAATTGTTTCTCATTCCATTTCTGGCCACTGACATGAAAATGAGCAGGTGGATAGAAGAGGCTGCTTGTGTGATGATCATCTTGGTTGGCTGAGTAGTCTTTGCACAGTAAAGCAACAATTAGGTTTTGATGCAACTGAGGAACAGTGTAGAAGCACTAATCTTGAAAACATATATATATATATATATAAATGACTTACAAGCTAGTAATGTAAATTTAATATTTATTACTGATTTGTAGTTATCTTGTTGTCAGTACCCTTGATAGGCTGAACTAAGACATTTTAGAAGATGTTTTTCAGCAATACTAGATAAATATAAGTACCATATTTTTTCTGTCCTTGTAGTATGACTATCAATGAACGATGACTCTTCATACTTAACCAAGTGTATCTTTGTGAACTAATAAAATGAAGATCTATTTAGCATCATCATTTCCTTTTTTATCTTTTCTTAACTTTTTGTCTGTTTATTTGCTTGTTATCCAAGAAGCATTCCTTACCTCTTAGTGATTAGACCTTTACATTTGCTTTGGAGATGGCTGGATTTGGCCTTATTATATGAGACCTCAGACAATGTTTGGTAATATGCCTAAAAGAAAGCTGGACACAAGACGAAGATATTTTTCTAATAGCTTTTGACTGTTCAAATTCTCATATAAGCTATCTGGTGAGATTAGGAGTGAATGATTTTTTTTCCTCTCACTAGATCATTTGATTTTTGGGAGCTTTTTTTAATGTAGAGTAGACCAAGAATCCAGCTAGATTCATGTCATTCACTGTGAAAGGCGGGTGCACATGTGCTAAGCTCAGTTTTCTAATAAATTGTGTTAGGAATCAAATCTGAACTGTTCTCAAGAGTTACTTTGGGACTCCTAATGTGTCATAATGCAAAGGGTTGTCTGTTTGCATTCCTTTGGCCTTGTCTTAGCTGTGAGGAACAAGCAATTGCTTGTAAAACAACAAAGGGAAGTCAAGGAATTGAGGAGCAGGTGTTACCATACAACCCAGGTGAAGACTATGATGAAAAACACCAACTTGCATTTAATATATTATATTGCTTTGAAATTTTAGGTTAGCTAAATAGCTGTAGTCCAGTTAAATCATGCACTGTCTTTCCAAAAGACTTACTGAGAGCTCAGTTGACTTTTGCATTTTTGTAATATTGATATGTTTATGTGTACAAATGTGGCTTTATATTACTTTATATTATTGTATAATGTACTTGAGAAGGAGAAACATTTTAGGAGGAACACCAGTTCAGTTAGAGGCAAAGCAAAGTACAGTATCTAGTTTCGAGGTTTTTTGATACACATTGACAGTATCTGTTCATGTTTTGCTTTATGTATGTGTATTTAAAGACATACAGTACCGTATATAATGCTATACATGGTATTTTTCTTGGTGGAGTGTGAAGGATGGCAAACATGCAGTTTAGATTAGTATGGATACACTGGTGAATGTGTAATATGGAGTGAAAAACAGTCACAAACACTTTGAAAGTACAAATGGATAGAAATAAAGTGCATTTTTTTGAGACGGCGAAATCCTGAATAAAACTGCAAACACTGAGCATACTGAGCTGGGAGTGTCTTTGTTTAATACCATTTGGAGTGGGTTATCAGTATGCATGTATTGTGCTTACAGAGCACTGACTTCTGTAGTGGTCTTCCTTCTACACAGATGTTTCAGTTGTAATAGAGTAAAACTGTAAAATTTTAGTGTGTGTGTGTGCAAATAACAGCTTGAGGTAGGTGGATGTTTATTGCTTATTTTTCTGAGTGAAATTTTCAAGGCTGATGAATGAAATGTGTTCACAGTGTAATAAAAGGCTCTATGTTAAGTTTAACACTGGATTTAGACTATCTTGCACAGCTGAATATACATTTTCTTTTTTTCTGAACCATATTTTTTTACTGGAGAAGAATCAATCCAGTGTTATTGCAACATTAAACTGAAAAAATGCCTATTATATCAGAAATTAAAGCAGTTAAAGTCAATAATACATCCCGATTAAAACATACAGTAAGTCCATGAAGTGCAGTACATATGTTAATAACAAAGAGAAGCAGAAATGAAACAGTCTTTCAATAGTTTTCTATTTTTTGGCTGCAGAAAACATTAAAAATATATTCTTTTGTATTTTTGCTGAATTACTGCAGATAGCATGTGGATTTTTTTTAAAATAGATTATTGTAAGAACAGTGGGTTTCTAAGATATGTAAAATTCTGTAAATTAAAACTTATGATTCTACAAGGGCAAGTAACCCTTTCATTACACAGCATTTGCTGTAGGAAAAAAAAATGAGATGTTTAATGCTCATATTTTTCTGTTGAACCCTTGTGTCTTGTGAAGCATACTGAAATTCAAAGAAATTAAACTTGTAGAAATTTGACTTATTTTTCATTTTAAAATTTCATTTGGAAAAATAAAGTATGTGTTTCTTTTTTAACTGTGGTGATGTAATATCAGATATTGTCAATGAGACTTTAAGTAGTGAATATAACATTTTGGAACTACATAACATAATTTTTAAACTAGAAATAAGCTAAGGTTTTTTTTCCTCAAACCCCTGGCTTCCCCAAAACCCAATGTCTGTATTTTTTCCTTAGATGTTGGTATATTTTCTTCTGTGTAATTTTTCTGTCTTTAGTCTTTTTGACTTCTGTATTGTTAGATATTTATCATACATGAATGATGACTTCTAGTCATTAGGTAGTAATTATGTCTTTAAGCATTTCATCCTTTTCTTTATGTGAATTTTAGGTATGCTATTCCTCCAGAGCATGGGAAACGGCTTGAAAGACTGGCTCAAGGTAGGATTTCCAGTATTTTCATATGTATGGTGTTTGAAGGACAACTCTTGAGGAAAGTGAGAAACATTGTTCTTGACTCACCTGCTGTTTTTATTACTTAATGTTGTGTGACTTTTATGTATCTACAGTATTATTGCCCTGAGGAATTTTTAAAAATTAAAGTGGTTCTCTGTGTTGGTTTTTTTTGGCTTGTGTTAGAACTTTATTTTGTACTGGCATTTTTAGCTTGGTGAAACTTAGGAAAATGAAGCTTAGTATTTTCTTGTTCGTTAGATTTTTCATTGCTAGTATCTTTGTCTCCTCTGTGCACTTGCTCTTTCTTGTCCTAGCTTCCTTTTTTCAGCAACCTTTTGAGTCTTCTTACCCAAATTTGATACAGATGTAGAAATACTGAAGACAGATGAGTCTCCAAAAGTTTCATGAAAGTTGATGGTTGGGTAGAAGATGGAGTCGTGGTTAATGCCTCTGTGAAGGGGTGAGCAGACAAAGTGTAGAAACCCTAAGTCCTACTTGTTAGCAGTTTGCTGACTATTGAACAGGCATATATATCCACTTTTGCTAAAGCATGCACTGGCTTTTGCCATTTAGAGGTGGCAGAAATGTTTGGGAGAAGGAGCAGAGATGTTGTTGTAAGGTTGAGGTCTAAAGGATGAAAATCTCTAATCTGTAGAAAGATTCTCACTCAGTAATTTGTTTTCAGTAATACTGCACCTCTACTTTTGTTTCGAAATTAAGAGTGCGAATTATGAACATGGGAATAATTAGGGATGTTTCTTGGCCTGGCAGCCCATGTTTTATAGCTTGCTAATAACTATTAAAGGAATTACGGAGTGGAATGCTTAATGAAATAGAGTTAGAGGAAAGGAATGCTCTTGAAAGTTCATAATTAGATCTTGTGTATCAGGACAAAATTCTGAAAATGTATGTACATTTTGTTTTTATATCAATTTTTATCCTTAGTATATAGGTGCATGACTCTTTTTCTGAGCTATTATAAACTATTGTAGTTAGAGATGTGAAAGTAAAGACCATCTTAAAAGCATGTCTCAGGAAAACATATTTCAACCTGAATAATTACATTTCTTATTCCTAAATTGTGTCATAGTTTCATTTGGAAAAGTTGTCACTCATTTTCTTTGCTTTCCAGTTTCTTCTCCAATGCAAACTATAGAACTCCATACACTTTAGTTGGTTTTCAGTGGTAAACAAATTACAATTTGTAGGCTGGGCAATGGGCACTGACATAGGATAATTCCATAATTTAGTTTTACAAGAAATTATAAAAGAGTAAAAGAAATAGAGAAGTAGAAAAGTTTCAGGGAAGGGCACTAGGACTGTTGAAAACGTTGCGTTTTTCTTTTCATAATTGCTAGTAAACTCTCACTTTTCAGTGAGAAGGAGTGTAAATAAAGGAAAGAGGGTATGGTAAAGCTTTGTGATGACTGGCATGGGCAAGGTGACCAAAAATGTGTTGTTCATGGAGTCTTCCAGTATACATAGACACTGCAAAAGAAGTGTCTTGTCAGTTTTAAAGTAAGCCTAAGGAGATTATTTATTTCACACTATGCATTCCTTTCTCTCCCTGGTGGATTCTAAAATTTTAGTGGATTCGGAGGGAGATTGGAGCACACTGGCTCAGAGATGTATTAGAAGAGCATAGGAGGTGTCTCTGGCTTTCAAGTCTTGGAGCAGCAACTATTTGGTACTAGAGTGTGTCAACCGACACGTGAAGTGACAACACAGAGGCAAGAAGTCTGCAGTGCAACAGCTGCTCCCCAAAAAGAGGGTGAGCCTGTCTATGTCTTTAACTTTTATACATTTGTGGATCTGGTTATGGATTAGCTGCTGGGGTTACTACCCCTTCACCCCACTGACCAGACCAGCTGTCAATCAACATTATTGTCAGGCTAGAGAATATGTAAGCAAAGGACAGTGAACAGAAACAAGGAGGTTTGTTTATGTTCCAAGGCATGAGAAACTGAAAAACTGATCCTAATGTTGTGCAGAAACTGAAAAACTGACTCCATCTTATGAACAAGGCTGAAGACTTTAGAAAAACTCAGAAAAACCAGGGTGACACTAGATTAGTCCAAGCAAGCCAGCTTTTCATACTGCAAGTAAATGCTTCTCTCTACACAGTTTGGACATTTGATGGAAGCAAGATCTTTGGGTAGATAAGCTTTGCACATGATGTTTTTTGGCTCCTGTGGCATTTGTTATAGATTTCATTTTACTTGATAACAGCTGTGCAGTGTTCTAAAACATTCGAGTTTAAATGTACTGTAGTGAGTATACACTGAATTTTTCTTTATTTTCAGAGTGAGAGAAAAGGATGTGTAGTTGAAGCAACACTTGTTCACTCATTTCTAAAAATGAAGTGGTATTGAGGCATGGCTTTATTTGTTGTACACCAAAAAACCCCTCATTCTTTCCATGAAATACCTTGATTTCTGTATATACTGGAATAACGTATACAA
Organism: Cisticola juncidis; assembly: GCA_013400215.1. Taxonomy (NCBI): domain Eukaryota; kingdom Metazoa; phylum Chordata; class Aves; order Passeriformes; family Cisticolidae; genus Cisticola; species Cisticola juncidis. The sequence continues at coordinate 375,835 of VXBR01010782.1, read as the reverse complement.
ATTGAAGAAGTAGGTAACTTCTGGAGTTACATGTTTTCTTACATGAAAAAAATGTATTAGGTTAGAAAACTGGCCTGAAGGTCCACAGCCCTCATATTGCTGATGGTTGCCTAATACAGTAATAGAAATGGGACAGTAAGCGTTGGAGAAATGGAAATCTCCAGGGCCGCTGTTTTTCCGAAGCTGATGGGTTATACTGAAGGAACAATGCCTTGATATCCGAGTGCCAGTCAGAATTGGATGCATCTGCACAGAAGTTAATTGTCCACTGCTGCTCTTAATTTTATGTTAGTGTAAGCTAGAAAGAAGCATGGGGTGAATGGAAAACTTCTTGATGAATCATGTTTATGACCATAACTTAATTATTTTTATTTTAGTGCTATGTTTTGAATAGCAAATAAAGCATAGAATCAGATACCGAACAGAGATGATAAAATTTCAAATGGTGTTTATTCCATTACATTTACTGAATGAAACTGGATTTCCGTAAGAAAACTGTGTACTTATATAGAGATTATTATTGTAGCAGCAATATAAGATAGATATTTAGGAAGTGTTCAAGAGTGTTGTCTGAAACTAAGTTTATAGTATTTGAGTTTAGTGTAGCCTCGGATATTTTTCTGTGAGTAGATTGTTTCCATGATATTTTTGGTCCAGCTAATAGCTGAGAATGGAATGTAGAAGGTAATTCTACAGTGATGAACAATAAAAGTAATAGACTTTTTTTTAACTGAAAATTACCATTTCTTATTGTTTTCATGCTGTGATAGTCTACTCTGCAACTGTTGCCTTCTAAAATACAGCCTGTTTCAGATAAGGTATCTTACAAAGATGAAAGTATAAAGTAAGCTGCACAGCTGCAAGTCACTTAAAAGAAAACATTAATAAAACATAGTGTAAATGAGACCTTTGTATTTAATACCATGTGTAGTGAAAATATTTTTGCATTAGTGCAACACTTGAAGGAAAAAGAAAGTGGTTTATTCAGGAAGGTTAGCTCTGATGACCAGATGCCTACTGAATTAATTGAATGCTCGTAAATAATTAAAATAATAAAATAATGCATTAAATGTGACAGGTTGTCTAAGTCAAGACAGCAGTTGATACATAAAATTAAAGGAATGTTAGAATATTTTCCATTATCTTGTCTGCACATCACAATTACAACACGTGCCTTTTGTGCATGAATGCTTTCATTTTTGCTTTCCATTGAAATCTTGATTGACTGTGGTGCCTACAAATGCTTTGTCTGAAAGACATTATACTTGCATCTAATAAAGTCAACAGTTTGATTTTGCCCTTCAGCTGCTTTCTCATTTATGTAGATTTTTTTTTTCAATTTTATGTAGACATAAATGTAATAAAAATCTCAAGTGAGCTGTTAACTGCAATTTTTATATGTGTTGTTATGTTAATCTGTAATACCACGGTGTTCTTAAAGGATTTTTTGTTTTACAAAATGGGTTAGAAAATAAAGAGAATAGAGGCAGAGTGGCAAATGAGAAATGACAGATTGAAGGATTTTGAAGATCTTTTAATAGATCGTTTGAGTGCAGAAACTGTTTTAGAAAGGAGATGACATCTATTTGTGATGTTCAGTTATGTTAAAGAAGAAACTAAAGTTTAATATATTGTAAGTATGTGTGGTTGTTGTACAAAGCTTTATATGGTGAGTAGTATTAATTATTTTATGCAGAAAAATTACGTATGAAATTATGTATGAAATTATGTATTAATGAAATTATGTATTAATTATGTATGAAAGCAAATAAAAATAATTGTTGAAGTGAGACTTGACGTAGATCTTGCATAACTTCTAAAGATCTTGAATGTGGAAACTTGAGCAGTTGAAGAATTGAACTTTTCTCAAAAAAAGATTAAGTTAGAAAAGTGTTACTTAAGGGATAGTCAGCTTAAGGCTTGCATATGTTCATCTGGGCATACCTACAGTTGTATTTCATACCACTTGAAAGTCTCTTTGTGGCTTTTGTACTCTGCTTTGTATAGCATACAAATTGTCATTGTTCTTGGTGATGGTTGTTGTTATGCTTAGCTTCCTAATGTCTTTCATGTTCTACTCAGAAAGTTAAATCACATTAGTTCAGATCATGGCAAAATAATTTAAATAAATTATATGAAGTTTGTATTTATACCTACCAAAGTAAAATCTAAAAAGAGAATTACTAGAAAACTTAGTACTTCTGTAATCTCTGCCATTGTTTCAACAGTACTGGTATGCAAATTATGATTAATATTTTGTGTAAGTCCTTTAATTGAAGGTCTGCATAAAAAAGAAATAAAAATAATTATAACCTTGAGATTAGTTATGTTAATTTTATTTTTTTTTTTACTTTCATTTATATTAAACTACATTAAAGGTATTTGCAGTTTAGAGTATTCTTTTTCTTATGTTGTGAATTTTATTATTATATATTTTTTAAAATTTTAAATAATATTAATGAGAAATGCAGCACCTCTGCATTTCTGATGAAGTCTTGAGTAAGGAAGTATTGAAAATTATAGGGTGTCTGAGTTCATTCATTGCACTGGTCATGATTTGAAAGTTCCCTAAGAATATGATTTTATGTAATACGACTTTATTAGTGACCAAATTACAATTTCCTTGATCATTCAAAGTAAAATATAGCAAACCAACCTGTTCAGTCCAATGAAGTTGTAGAATTATACTTTTGGAAATAGTATTGTAATTTGTGCATATATGATTTTAGCTGGACAATGTAATTGAAAACATTGTGAGCACATTCTTAGTAGCATAGCGGAGCATTCCAAATATCTTGAGATTGCCTATCAGCCAGGGAATGGAATCCAATCCACTTCAGTTTGTGCAAGTGATAGGTACGATGTTGATGTGGTCATCTGATTTGAGCTGTTTGTGATATGTTGGAAAGACACTCTCAGGGTGAAAAGGAAAAAATGAGACTGTCAGGTAGCAATGCCCACAGTCCCTTAAGAATTTAGAAATTTGAACTTTTTTTTAAAACTATGTTCTGTATCCCTCCATGGCTAGGAATCTGATGAGTGCCCACTGTTTCTACTTTTGCCCAGAGATGAGTAGGCTTTGACTTCTATCTAGCATGTATTTGGATTATAAAACCTTCAATTCTGTGGAAAGATCACGCTGAGGTGGAATAGCATTGACAAAGGATGTATCTTCCCCAGTCCAGTGATATTGCTGTTAGTAAAGTAGTTTAATTTTGTTCGTACAAATAGCATTGGTAAGGTTGGACACTTTGGGCTATGTTTTCTGTTAGACTGTGTCTATAGAGTCTTGTAAAGGCATGTTTTTGGTTGTTAACACAGTCTGAAGCCTGTGCTTCCACATGCTCTTTGCAGTTGCTGCTTTGGCTAACTAAATAAGGGTTTTAAAAAGCTGAGAGGAGCCTTGAGTTTGGTGGATAAATGTCCTCTCCCTGTGGTTGTTCCTACGCAAACATTTGGCCAGCAAGTATTGAATCACATACTCACCATGCAGACTGTTCTAATTCTGCTCTAGCTGTTAAAAATGTCAGTGTTTCTGTAAATCATGGATTGGAGAATTTTCAAGTTAATTGCCTTTTTCTTATGGACATAAATCAATGAGAACCTTACTCAGTTTTAACCTGAGCTCCGATTATTTCTCATTGGCTTCTATGAAGTAATTGTTTTGAATTCTTATTTTGTTTCTTTGTAATCATTTCCAAGGAGATGAATAGGGTTAGGTTTGCTGTATCTCAAGAGACCATTGACGAAACTGGCGTTGCATGTGAATTCCTACAAAATACCTGCTCTTGCAGACCTGATTTAGAGTTAATGGATTAGTGTTAATGGATTAAATTAAAATTTCATGTGTCCCTTAAAAGGATCAATGGGCTACAGAATTCGAATAGCAGTTACATTCTAGAGAGATTTCAGTATTTTTTCTTTTTTATGTGGGATTTTACTAAACATACAGGATTACGTGTTAATCCTTTTAATTGGTTATTTTAACATCAGCTTGGTATTTCAGAATAAATCTTAATGTTGTGGGCATATCTTGAATTGGCCTGCATTTAATGTTTTTTAAGAGTCTTGTAATATTTCTAATGCTGAGTCCTCTATTGGCTATTTTTTGCATCTGTTAGCCAGTTGTCCCACAGGGATTTAATTTTCCGGAAGAAAAGCTTTTGTGACTTACATTTAGCCTGATAGACAAGAGATCTTTTGATAAAGAGAGTCTTGTAATGAGGAAATACTACCTTCCTTTCTTTCCTTGTTCATTGAAGGGGAGTTCCTTTGTAAAAATGAGGTGAATAAGGCTGAAAAATGGTGTGCCCAAGTGTAGACTTTGAGAAGTTAAAAGATATTTTATAACAGTACAGAATGTGTAGACTGCACTTTGATTTCACTGTAGAGGCTCTGTAACCACAGCAATTTTCTCTGTAACCACAGTAAATTTCCAGCAGTGGATTTTGAGCAGGTTCTGTTCTGCTGCTCTGTGTTATGTGCAACTTTCTTGGAATTCAGCAACAAGCCTGCCTTCTGGTTGGACTTGCCACAGCTATGTCGGATCTCTTGGAGCTGGAGTAGTAGCTCCAAACTTAAGATTTGGATGTCTGCCCATCGTTTGCTTTTTATCATCTTGTGTTGAGCTAATTAAGCATATTGCAGTAACATAATTCAGTACAAAATTTGTTTTCTCAAGGAGAATTCAGTTAAACTCTCCGTGCTTTTTGCAATTGAGCTTTCAGCTACTTTTCATACCTGCTCTTGCCTTAAGTCTCCAGTATCATTTTCAATCACATTTTTTTACAGCTAGTTCCCGTATATTTCTATTATTATACTGCTCAGGACTGATTTTTCTTGATGCTGTAGAAATTGTGGAGTCGTAAGTTTTGATTGCTGTCATTCATGTTATAGGCATTAATTGTAAAAAAAAGTTGATTTTTTTTCTGAAGTCTACTAATTGTGGGTTAGTTTCTCTTTCATTTACTCAATGAAGCCACGTATATATAACTGTACCTATCAAACAATACTTTTTGAAACTTTGCACATTATTTGCAGTTCAAAGAGAGAGTAAAGAATTCTGTGCTTGTTGGTGAGAAAAATTTAAGAACGATGAATTTGAATAAATTTGATCTCAGGGCTGCTTAGTAGGCTTCCTAGTACACTGACCAGCACAAGTCTTCATTTTACCTTTGCTGTTTAACTGCTGCTTAACCCTGTTTCTGAGAAATCAGAAAAATATTGTTTTTCCAGTACTGGTGAGTGTGCTAAATTGAATGTAGAAAGAATATAACAACTATAATAAGGTAACTTTTAGATTGTTCTGAAGTTTTAGGATGGTTAATAAGCATAATATATAAGACTCATCAGAGTGAAGAAATTAAATCTAACATTAGAGAGAAAGCTATATATTATGTAAAATCATTGTTCATTTTTTTTCCTCAAGGTATTAAAAAAATCCAGATGGTTGACTGAAAATGATTTTTTTCTAAAAATAATTGAGTAACCATGTTTTTCCAAAAGTTAAACTGCTTCTTTGAATGATGAGCTACCATTTATGTGAGAGGAATACAACAGTTTGTACAAAGCTGGGAAGTTGTATTTGTTTACTGTATAGATGGTTTGTACATGCAAGGCAAACCTAGTCTTCATGGAATCCTTCTAAAGTTATTTACTGCAGTTGATTTTCATCTGTGCAGAATGATCATTAACATTAAAAAAAGCTCCCAGCAACAACATATTTCTCTAAAGGGTAAGAAAGTATGTCTACATTTACAGTCCACATTTATTCTAAATTATTTCACTTCTTAACAAACAAGGAAGATGCTGTAGCCCCTCCCCCTGGAAAGCAGTTAGGGGACTGGGCCTTAAAAACTTAGGAGGTGCATTTTATTTTTTGTAAAACTGATCAGAACCTAGGAATGACATGATAAAAAAATCTAAAACAAGCTTACACAGTATTAAGTATTGAAAAATATTACAAAGATTTCCTGCTTGATGTAATGAAAAATGTACAGTTTTGCTTTTCTTGCCTTATCAGGGTTCTTTCCGAGCAGCTCTCAAGGTTGTGATGCTTTTCTTCGCCACAAGATGACTCTAATTTCTCCCTCAATATTGAAAAAGTATGGAATTCCTTTTGACAAGGTACATTAATGGTTCTTTTTAAACTCTGCTTTCATGAATTGAATTAGATTGAGTTTAGTATAAACATTATTATAGTAAAGGTTAGGCTTTTATTTTTAGGTAATGGCTGCATGAAAATATGTGTTAAAACTTCTAATAGTTTTAGCAGGGAGTTTTCTGGAATTAAACACTTGTAGCCATTACAAAATTTCTGTAATTTTTTTTCTAAAACATTATCAAAATTTCTTATTTTTAATTTATTTCCATGGTAGCTTGGATGTGATTTGTTGACTGAAACACTTCTTAACTCATTAAGAGTTAAGTTGTATATGTAGTATTTTAACACATGTATTTAATTTCTTTATATCTATATGTTGCTTTTCTAATGCAATTAAATATAACTTTATCATTATAAGGATCTGAAAGGTTTAAGGTGGAATAAAGCCAAAAGAACGGATACTCAATTTAAAATATATTTTAAAAGCTTTAACATAATAGAAAAAGAATGAATGAATTATTTTTGACTGTTAGGTAGTGGTAGAATAAATGTTTGATAAGAACATCATACGAACAGAAACTGAGAAGAATACCTGTCTTTCTTCTTTGTGGATGAATTTAATACATAGCTGCTTTTAAAAACATGTGAAGTATTCAGTTTCTTATGCTTTCTACAAGATTTGCTGTATTGTTTTCCACTTTGAACTTCATATAGGTGCCAGCTAATAAAATGTTTTCAATGCATTGCTTTTTTTTTTAAGTGTACTTACTCTGTACATTTTGTAAATTCTAAAGCTCTAAATTTTGGAGTTCTGTAAACCTACTTAGAGGACTAGAACTTGATTCAGAAGATCTCCTGCCCGAATATCTGTTTATCTTAATACTGAGTTTTCAAAAGGCTTTTGATCGTGAAAGAGCTATGGTTCCTGGTTTCCCATTGCACAGACTAAGTTGTTCAGAAGAACCAGGCAATATACACTTTTTCTTAGTTTATTCCCACTGCAATATGGTGGTATAAACTATCCTTGCCATATACCTTGCTTATTATTGTGTTTTCTGTTTTTGTGTATGTGCTATTTATTTATTGATGTAATGTGTGCATGTGTATACAAACTTTGCTTAACCTGTTTTCCCTGGCCTAAAATATAGGATAACAAAGTGCTTCCTGTCTGGTTTAGTTGATGTTTTTCTAACAGTATTAAAAGAAAAAAACAATATTTTTATGTATATTTTTGCCCAGCTGGAAGCTAAATATCAGACAGGTGCTTGCTCACTCTCCCTTGGTGGAATGGGTGAGAAATGGAAGGATGAAAGGTAGAAAACTCATAGTTTGAGGCAGAGGCAATTTAATGGGGAAAGGGAAAGGGTAAGTTGTGCACACAAGCCAAACAAAGCGAAGAGTTAATTCACTGCTTCCTGTGGGCAGGCAAGTGCTCAGCCATTCCCAGGAAAGCAGAGCCCTGTTACGCATAATGGTGACTTGGCAGGACAAATGTCACCACTCCAAACGATCACCCTGCCTTCTTTTTCTCACAGTTTATGAAATGAGCAGGATACCATGAGCTCAGCTGTCCTGGCTGTGTCCCATCCTAACTTGTGCACCCCCATCCCCCTCACTGGTGGAATGATGTGGGGAGGAGAAAATGCCTTAAAGCTGTGTAAGACATGCCCAGCAAGAACCAGGACACCTCTGTGTTATCAGTCCTGTTGGCAACACAGATGGGATGAAGACGCAGATCTCTTTTATGGCTTTTTGGAACATGACTTTTCATGCTTAAGTCGACTTATGTGTAAAATTGAGGATATGTAGGCATTTAGAATGATACTGCCTGCCTTGGAAAGGAAGCTTTTTTGAATAAATTACTCATAAAATAAGTAGTTTGTTTTCTGAATGATTTATTACCATACAGAAATGTAGCTGCTGAATTCAGTTTTTGTAATATATACGTAAATACACTGATTCCCTTCATAGCCTTGTGCTTTATCATGAAGTATCAGGTGAAACTTTCCAAGCTGGATGGTTTCATAACCAGATTTATAGTTTTGGATTTACAGAACATTACTCTGAACAGTATAATTTTCAGTGTTTGGTGTTTAAAGTAGCATATTGCAGAATGTCAGTATACTTATTTTTAGTATGACACATTTGAGGTGGGATAGGGGAGTTGATCTTTGTATTTTGGTGTCTTGATTATTCCTGTATTCTGATTTAGAGGATAATAATCCTCTAAAGAGGGGGGGGGTGTGAAAGAAAAAAAAAAGTGCTACAAACAGTTAAATATTTAAGTTTGGTTCTATCACCTAGTCTTTGGAGGAAGCAGACTGTACCCAAGTGTAATTGTAATTAATGGGATTCAGTGAGAAAGTGAATAGAGAGAACCAGGCTGTGATCTCTCATGGCTCAAAGTGATAGGAGTGGAAATGTGCTGAATGCTGATAAGTCAGCCTACGCCTACCAGGTGGCAGCTGAACTGCTGCTTGCTGCAATAGAACACCTGCTAAACTGTCAGCAGTGGAAGGGTGTATTGAGATAAATTTTGGAATCGTTAGCGTTGAGAATAATCTTTCTTAAACATTCCTACAGCGATTGTTGAAGTGCTACAGTAACAGTTACAATATATGTAACTATATGTGCATTTGCATGTATATGCTAAATATGAATCCACAAGAATTTAACCATGCAAAATGTAAGATCCATTTTTTTTCTAGCCTTGTTGACTATTTTTCTTGTTTTCCTCTCTTTCTTTCATCCCTTAATACAATCAGAAATAGACCTCTTTGAAGTGCTAACCCTGTGTGTTCTTGCACTGGGCAAAAAAGCACAAAAAGAATTTATAAAATGATAAAATAACAATTTTGGAGGAAATTGTAAGAGCAGAAATTGGATGTAAGACAGCTGTACTAGTAGAAAGCTGAGATTTAGAACATGGCATTAAAAAGAAAAATGTTTGAAGTTGTAAGTTTTAGTTTTGGTGACTGTTTAAAATGTAACCCTTCCTTTTTGTGATTTTAAGTCATAAGGTTACGCCCCTAAAAAGAGTCATATTTGTCCTTCCAATTTTTCTTACCGTATTGCTTATGTAAAGCATTGCCACACACTGAAAACAACTTACATAGAATCTGAGAAGTCTCCTTATTTTCCTGTAATTAACAAGTGCATATATTGAATGGTAATCAGTCATTGCTCAGATTTTTTTCTTCATTTAAAAAGATTTGTTTGCTTTTTAGTGGGTCTGTTGTCTGATGTGTTCACATAAAATGTGTATCAAACAGAGCATGGAGAATCTCTTAACTATTCTGTATAATCTACTTTATTCATTAACTCTTATCAGATAATTCAGAAGACAGTTTGCTGTTTCAAGTCTCTGACTAGCCTGTCCTTGATAGTCTCTGGTGGTCTGACTTTAGGAGATTAAAGTTGTCACTGTGTGGAGAGAATATTAGTGACAGACAAGAAGTGCTGTCTCCTCTTTTCTCCATGTAGGAGAGCACCAGTCCATCCTAGTGTAGGATGATGAGATTTCTCTCTTGAAAGATAATAACCTGACTGGTGATTTGTGTATGTTATCACACTTTTTTTTTTCTGTAGTTTATTCTAAAACCTTTTCAAGTCTGATACGTATCTTAAAACTAATTGGAATTTGGGTTCTTTTTGTATATACAAAATATAATTACTATGCAGTCAGTTTTGAGGTTGGCTTTTTATTTTCCTTTTTTTTTTTCTGCTTTCTATAATATCTTGTTGATCCAGTGGTCTTTGCACATTTTATTTTGGTTGTAGTCCTTTGAAATTACCCTTGCTCAATCTCTAAACCAATATCAGAGTTCAACTATAGTCAAGCTTTTCATCTTTCAGAATCTCCTTCTATCGTACTTGTTCTTTAGTGGTTTTGAATTCTTGTTACCAGTACTGCCAGAGTGCTTCTGCTCTCTAAAATTTTTCCAAGAGAGAAAGAGGGGAAGGACAGTGGCAGCTTAAAACTTGTATTTTAATAGCTTTGTCTCGAGACCTTCTACACATAGGCATGGTAATTGCGGGTATTTTTATCCAGTGTGTCTTTGCTTTCTCTCAGCCAGTAAGAACGATATATTCTTTATACTGTAATTTTTAGTTACTTCCAGTTTTTATTACCAGTTAACATCTGCTCCAAGATTAACTTTGAGTTCTTTCTGATCTTGTTAAGTATTGCACCTAGCTATGTATTTTAGAGTAAAGAACATTGTCTCAAGTATACTGTTTCTGTTTGTATTAAATGTCATCTCTATGCAAGATAAAAAAATAATTTGTTTTAGTTAGTTACAAGGCATATGTAATTTTCATTGCTGTATGACTAGAAATGCTTTGTAATGTGGTTCATCCTGAGGTTTTTTTTAAAGTTTATTTATTTTGGCCTTTTATTTTTTTTATTTTTACAGGTTACCCAAGAGGCAGGAGAATTTATGATCACTTTCCCATATGGATACCATGCAGGGTTTAACCATGGATTTAATTGTGCAGAGTCAACAAACTTTGCCACTATTCGATGGATTGATTATGGAAAAGCAGCAAAATTGGTAAGTTAACAGAAAATTGATGTGTAAAGAAATATTTCCTGTGAATATTTCTTTGTGAGAATCTCAGGAATGTGATGTGAAAAACTATTAGATCAGATAATATGTTAAGCTGCCATTCAAATTTATTTTTGATTTGTTATTTTGATAGTAGGTATTATACTTTCAGCAATATGTATTGCTCTCACTAGTCAGTTTTGTTTGCAGCTTAATGTATTTATTGTTCCTCAAAACCAGTTCTGTTTGTGAATATTTTTAAGTTGAAGCTACATACGCTGAGGTTAATATATGTGAGGACAACTGACTTCTGCTGTTAAATACCCTTTAAGTTTTATTGTTTGTGAAAGTACTTTAGTTGAACTAGAATTTTCATACCTGGAAAGAAACATAAGTAGTGAAACTTCAAATGAATTTTAAAGAAACAAGTTCAATTTTTCTCATCTTAAATCTAATCAGAAAACTTGTAGTACAAGATAATAAAGCAACTGTTTGAGGTGCGTGTGACTGAGACCGAAACCTTGTTCTGTGGTGTACATGTCTTTCTTTTTTTTTTTTTTTGTGTACAGCATAGAATCATAGAATCTGTATATGTTAGAAAAAAATTACAAAATCACTCTGTCCAACCTTTGACTGAAGACCAATATATCAACTAAACCATAGCACTAAGTGCCACATCCAGTCGTTTCTTGAATGCGTCAAGGGATGGTGACTCCACACTTCCCTGGGCTGTCCTTCTAATGCCTACCACCCTTTCAGTGAAGAAATTCTTCCTGATGTCCAGCCTGAACCTCCCCTGGTGCAGCTTGAGCCCGTGTTCTCTCATCCTGTCATTTGTTGCTTGGGAAAAAGACCAACCCCCACCTCACTACAACCTCCTGTTCTCCAGGCTAAACACCCTCAGCTCTCTCAACCACTCCTCGAAGGACTTACACTCAAGAGCCTTCACCAAATTCACTGCCCTTCTATGGTCTTGCCCAAGCACCTCAATGTCTTCCCTCTAGTGAGGGGCCCAGAACTGAACACAGGATTTAGAATGTGGTCTCATGGGGACAATCCCTGCCCTGGTCCTGCTGGCCACACCATTGCTGCTACAGGCCAGGATGCCCTTGCCCTTCTTGGCCACCTGGGCACAGCCTGGCTCATGTTCAGTCACTGTCACAGCACCCCCAGGTCCTTTCCCCTGGGCAGCTTTCCAGGCACTCTGCCCCAGCCTGTGGCACTGCCTGGGGTTGTTGTGAGCCAAGGGCAGGGCCCAGCACTGAGCCTTGTTGAACCTCACACCACTGGCCTTGGCCCATGATCCAGCCTGAGCAGGTCCCTCTGCAGAGCCTTCCTGCCCTCCGGCAGATCAACACCAGCTTGGTGTCATCTGCAAACTGACTGAGGGTGCACTCAATCCCCTTGTCTAGATGACTGATAAAATTACTCAAACAGAACTGGCACCAGTACTGCGCTCTGGGGAACACCAGTTATTAATGACTTGGATGTAACTCCATCCACCACCATTCTCTGGGCCCAGCCGTACAGATGATTTTTTTGCACAGTGAACAGTGTGTCCAAGCCATGAGCTACTAGTTTCTCCAGGAGAAAGTTTTGAGAGGTTATATCAAAGCCTTTGCTGAATTCCAGGCATATTACATCAGTAGCTTTTCCTGTGTCCAGTCCATGGGTACTCATTAAAGGAGATCCTATTGGTCAAGCAGGACCTGCTTTCCACAGCCCCCTGCTGGCTGCGCCTGATTTTCTGGTTGTCCTGGTGCTCTGTGTGATCATAGTTAAGATAATCAGTCCAAAAACCTTTCATGTCACTCTAGTTCAGGCTGACAGCCTGTAGTTCCCTGACACTTCTTGTTGATGGGCATGACACTGGCCAACCTCCGGTCCTCTGGTACCTCCCTGGCTAACCAGGACTGGTGATAAATGATGGCGAGCAGCTTGGTGAGCTCGTCCACCTGCTCCCTCACCTTCCCTTGGGTGAATGCCGTCTGGCTCCATAGACTTACTGAGTGAGTGGCACAGCAAGCCACTAACTGCTTTCTTCTGGATTACAGGGCATCTGTTCTACTCCCTATCTACCACGGCTAGTTGCTGTGGGGAAACCTTCTGACTGAGGCAAAGAAGACATGAAGTATCTCGGCCTTTTCTTTAGCCTTGGTGACAATGTTTTCCCCCTGCCTACAATAAAGCATGGAGATTTTCCTTGGCCTCCTCTTGTTGTTGATGTATTTATAAAAACCACTTTTTATTGCCTTTCCACAGCAGTGGCCGGTTGTAGTTGAACTTTCACCTTTCTAGTTTTCTTGCTACATGACTTCCTTGTACTCTCCCATGACATCCTTGTACTCTTCAAGAGGTGCCTGCTTCCTTTCCAAAGGTTATAAATTCTTTCCTTTTCACTGAGTTTTCTGTTTATAAACTGCAGGTCTAGCAGGACCTCATTCCTGATAGGTTCTTACCAGCTTTGTCAGGAAGTTATTTTCCATGTACTCCAGGAATTTCCTAGACTGTCTCCTCTCTACTGTTTTGAGTTTCTAGTAGACATCTGGCAAGTTAAAGCCTCCCATAAGAACAAGGTCCAGTAGTCATGAGATGACTTCTCCCAGCTGCTCACAGGATATTTTGTCCACCGCTTCATCCTGGATGGGAGGTCTATAGTAGACTTCCACCAGAATGTTTATGTTTTTATCCATGGTTGTTTTTATCCATGGTTGTACCTTACCATCACATTGAGCTCTATGCAGTCAAGATACAGAGAGTCATTGCACCACCTCTACTTCTATTGCATCGTGCTCTTTAGAAGTGGAGCTGAAGCCTAAACCCCAATAACCATCGCCTGTGGAAAAGCCACTTGGGGAGACCCAGGCAAAGCAGTCAAGCTCGCACATCCACACACACCACGTGGCTAGCTCAGCAGGGAGAGGCAAAAAGGCCCTTGCACTAGATAATTTCCAGTCAGGTTTATTTCCAGGAGCCAAAGGGAAATCAGGGCAAAAAGGGGCTGAACATATGCCAGTCTCAGGCTTAAGTATGAGCTTCAGCAGCCAACGACCTTGAAACATGGGGGCAGTACAAAGGGCAGGCAGAGATCAATACCTATAGGACCTATAGGGAAAACAGGGACATTCATTGGCATCCCACCACCAATGGAGATACGGGGGAAAGGAGAAACCAAAGGGCCAAGGGCATTAGGAAGATGGGAGACTGGGGCAGACAATTGTGTGCAGAGCACCATTGGGGAGTTGTCTCTCAGGCTGGGTGGAGAGTCTAAAGTCTGTCCTGCCAAGACCAAACCCTGGGTATTGAGTCAAGGGGTTGCAGGGAGTCCACATACTTCCTCCCCTGAACCTTCTCAAAACTTGTAGCCATCTACTGTTGGATGTATAAATAATAAAGTGAATGCACAAAATCAAAAAAGTAGGCAATTTATTCAGCAGAAGTTTTTACTGTGTTTTAATATTTTCTGATTTTCAATCATAGTTAAGGCTTATGTAAGCTTTTGTTTGTGTAACTCAGAGAAAGTTTCAGTCAGCGGCATTTTCTGGATTGACTTGTTTGTGTAATTCAGAGAAATTTTCAGTCAGCGGCATTTTCTGGATTGACTTGTTTGTAATTGGAAAAAACCTTCCTAATAGCAACCTCCTTAATATATTAGTTAATTCAATTCTATGGAGTAAAGAGCAAAATCAGCCTGTGCTGGTTTCTCAGCCTAGTAAAGTAAGTGGGCTCTTATTAACACTGGAAACTGAGAAACACCTTTATGAGGAAGTTCTCAAAAAGTACTGAAAATCTCTCAACACATCTGATGTTCAGACTGGTGTCTACCTTTAACAGACAAGTTGTGTTTTTAATAGCCAACAGATAAGGCAGCAACTCTTAATTTTAAACTCTAAAATAGCCTATGCATTTGATAACTTGAAATTTCTAGGAATACTACAATGAAACGAAGTCCAGAGAACCTTTCAAGAAGAGTTGAATGTGTCAGGTAAAACTGACTTGGGTTTTAAAAGATATGAATGTCATGCAACTCTAAAATTAATTCAGCTGAACTTCAAGAATGGCAGACTGCATGTTCAGATGTAGCAAATCTCAGGTGGTGTTCCCTGCAGGTATCTCTCTGTCAATGTACTGGCTTTATATTTCTTAAGTTTTTTAAAAATAGTCTACTATTTGGTGCACAGCTTCCCCCAGTACAAACTGTCAAATGTTTTATTCCTGCAGTATGCATCTCTATTATTGTATTAAACTGTAAATTTAATGTCACTGTTAAATTCACTGGAGTTAGATAATTTTAAAGCTAATGTAATTATGTTGCTTTACTACCCCAAAAGTTCTACTGAAATTCTGAAAATTTAGCTATGAAGTCTTTGCATATACACTCTAAATAAAAGTTCTCTAGCATATGGATGAAACCTTTATCTTAGGACACTGAATTCTGTGATTGGTGGCTATTTGATGTAGGAACAGTATTATGCATGTATAATACATGAAATTAAAGTATTTCTCTGGTGTCTGCAGCTAAATTTAAATGCCTACAAATGTCAGGACAACAATAATAACTAATCTTCCTCTGTAGAGAAATCTTAGATACCATTGTCAAATATGAACTGCAATTTCTTTGGCAAACGGTCAGAGTCCTTAATGTTATTTGCTTAATTCTTATCACTTATTACCACAAGAATGAGAATCAAAGTTTACTTTTCTTCTCTTTTCTAAATGAAAAAGAACATGCTAAAATGTACTGATGGTAGGACTTTTTTTTTTTTTAACGTGGAAGCATGTATGAGGAAAAGAAGTAAAGGAAATGTGGTGAACTAATACTCCCTAAAACTTACTGGTATTTATTTGTCATAGAAATAGGGTAAACAAACAGAAGAAATATTGAAAAATCGTAAAGTTTTTTATATTGGAAAATACCTCTAAGATCATTGAGTCCAGCTGTTAAACTTGGTATTGCCAAAGTCACCACTAAAACTTTCCCAAGGGGTCACATCCACAGTTCTTTTAAATTCCTTCAGGATGGTGACACAGCCATGTCCCTGGGAGCCCTGGCCAATGCCTGACAACCCTTTCCATGAGGAAATGCGTCCTAATATGTTATCTAAACCTCCCCTGGTGCAACTTGAGACCATTTCCTCTTCTCCTATCACTTATGACTTAGACAAAAGCCCAACCCCCACCTCACTTTCAGGTTCTTTCAGGAAGTGGTAGAGAGGGAGATCTTCCCTTATGACAAATTATCTGACAGAATTTATTTGCTACCACTGCATTACCAGTAGGTGAAATCCTTATTTCAAACAAAAAAGACTTCTACTTATTGAGTCAACGTCAGATCAATCTCTCTGAATTAATTCAGGTAAACTAAATGTTAGAAGTTCAAAACCTGGTATTTAAGGCTATCCCTTAGAAAGTTCTTGTTTGCACAAGTATTTGCGAAGACTTATATGCACACTCAAAAGAAAATACAAGTATATGATCCACCATGACTCAAACTTAAAACTCGTTTCAAACTGCCAATAGTCCTCCCAAAGATAGGGGAAAAAACAAAGTAATAGCAATAAATCTTGGCACAGCATTTATGGCCTCAGTTAATACAGCCAACCTTTCATTCTGGATTGCTTTCGACACAGGCAGTTCTATCAGAGGGCAACTCCCTTGCCAGAAAAATCATGTGAGTGGTCAAGTTTGAGACTGTATTTCAGTGCTGCACAGACACTAGCTAATAGGTAGAGGCTCCACAGCAAATTTCAGGATGCCCAAGGAAGTTACAGGATCCTGCTGCACTTTAGTAACCATTCCATCAGCTTCAGAAGGTAGTGTTGGCAGCTTCTGAGGCAAGTGGAGCAAAAAAGTACCCATATTGTTTTAGGACTTTGTGAGGGCTGTCCAAGTTGCATTTGCTAAGGGGACAAAAGAAAAATTCCAACAAAATTGAATTGTTTTCTGTAAATACTTAAGATTCCATCATGCAAAAAAAAAAAAAAAAAAAGATTTGTATAATTGTGCACTGTTTCTTGGTTACAGTCTTTGTCTAGAAAACCACGAGAATATCTGTTATTAGTTTTTATCACAACATTAGAAAACTTCCACAAGGTGTTAATTAAAAAGGTAAAAAGTTGTTGTCTCCAAAGAATACCGATATTGTAATAAGTTTTATTTTCAGGTCTAGTAATTTCATTTAAAGGAAAAAGCAAAAAGTCCCAACCCAAAACCACACAACCTTTCAATCTCATTTGTCATTCTTTGGACTACTGATACTGCAGCTGATTTGTGTTTTCTTTCTTTATGTGTAAAGTGCAAGAATTTTAATTGAAAATAATGTTTTGGATCCTGTAGTTCCTCTTATTGTACTGCAGGAATTGTCTGTGTCAGCAAAATGTGGCAATATCTAGGTCAGTTCATTGCTGTATTCTCCTTAGAGAATATTCTATACTGATGAATGATTATTTGTCTTCCTACAGAAACACTTTTATTTTTATAGGATAGTTTCTANTATGTTGCTTTACTACCCCAAAAGTTCTACTGAAATTCTGAAAATTTAGCTATGAAGTCTTTGCATATACACTCTAAATAAAAGTTCTCTAGCATATGGATGAAACCTTTATCTTAGGACACTGAATTCTGTGATTGGTGGCTATTTGATGTAGGAACAGTATTATGCATGTATAATACATGAAATTAAAGTATTTCTCTGGTGTCTGCAGCTAAATTTAAATGCCTACAAATGTCAGGACAACAATAATAACTAATCTTCCTCTGTAGAGAAATCTTAGATACCATTGTCAAATATGAACTGCAATTTCTTTGGCAAACGGTCAGAGTCCTTAATGTTATTTGCTTAATTCTTATCACTTATTACCACAAGAATGAGAATCAAAGTTTACTTTTCTTCTCTTTTCTAAATGAAAAAGAACATGCTAAAATGTACTGATGGTAGGACTTTTTTTTTTTTTAACGTGGAAGCATGTATGAGGAAAAGAAGTAAAGGAAATGTGGTGAACTAATACTCCCTAAAACTTACTGGTATTTATTTGTCATAGAAATAGGGTAAACAAACAGAAGAAATATTGAAAAATCGTAAAGTTTTTTATATTGGAAAATACCTCTAAGATCATTGAGTCCAGCTGTTAAACTTGGTATTGCCAAAGTCACCACTAAAACTTTCCCAAGGGGTCACATCCACAGTTCTTTTAAATTCCTTCAGGATGGTGACACAGCCATGTCCCTGGGAGCCCTGGCCAATGCCTGACAACCCTTTCCATGAGGAAATGCGTCCTAATATGTTATCTAAACCTCCCCTGGTGCAACTTGAGACCATTTCCTCTTCTCCTATCACTTATGACTTAGACAAAAGCCCAACCCCCACCTCACTTTCAGGTTCTTTCAGGAAGTGGTAGAGAGGGAGATCTTCCCTTATGACAAATTATCTGACAGAATTTATTTGCTACCACTGCATTACCAGTAGGTGAAATCCTTATTTCAAACAAAAAAGACTTCTACTTATTGAGTCAACGTCAGATCAATCTCTCTGAATTAATTCAGGTAAACTAAATGTTAAAGTTCAAAACCTGGTTAAGGTGATCAATTAGGAAGTTCTTGTTTGCACAACTATTTGCATAGAGCTCTGTGAATTCTACTAACTGAATTTCTGCAGCTTTTCAGTCTAGTGTTAATTATGGCAAATGCCTATAATTAGCTTTACAGCCTGGTTTTCGTCTTCTCTCCCCTTCAACATTTCCAGTAACCTTCACTTTACATGACTTCTCCTTCACATGCACAGATGCAGACCTAAAGTGCAAGTTTATCACTGGACGCAGTGGCTCACAAGAAAACGCATGCATACTGCCTTGGCTTGAACTTACCTTAAACTTTCTTTTCAAACTACTAATACTCCTAAAAAAGTGAGGGGGAAAAAAAGAATAGTAATAAATCTTGGCACAGCATTTATGGCCTCAGTTAATACAGCCAACCTTTCATTCTGGATTGCTTTCGACACAGGCAGTTCTATCAGAGGGCAACTCCCTTGCCAGAAAAATCATGTGAGCGGTCAAGTTTGAGACTGTATTTCAGTGCTGCACAGACACTAGCTAATAGGTAGAGGCTCCACAGCAAATTTCAGGATGCCCAAGGAAGTTACAGGATCCTGCTGCACTTTAGTAACCATTCCATCAGCTTCAGAAGGTAGTGTTGGCAGCTTCTGAGGCAAGTGGAGCAAAAAAGTACCCATATTGTTTTAGGACTTTGTGAGGGCTGTCCAAGTTGCATTTGCTAAGGGGACAAAAGAAAAATTCCAACAAAATTGAATTGTTTTCTGTAAATACTTAAGATTCCATCATGCAAAAAAAAAAAAAAAAAAAGATTTGTATAATTGTGCACTGTTTCTTGGTTACAGTCTTTGTCTAGAAAACCACGAGAATATCTGTTATTAGTTTTTATCACAACATTAGAAAACTTCCACAAGGTGTTAATTAAAAAGGTAAAAAGTTGTTGTCTCCAAAGAATACCGATATTGTAATAAGTTTTATTTTCAGGTCTAGTAATTTCATTTAAAGGAAAAAGCAAAAAGTCCCAACCCAAAACCACACAACCTTTCAATCTCATTTGTCATTCTTTGGACTACTGATACTGCAGCTGATTTGTGTTTTCTTTCTTTATGTGTAAAGTGCAAGAATTTTAATTGAAAATAATGTTTTGGATCCTGTAGTTCCTCTTATTGTACTGCAGGAATTGTCTGTGTCAGCAAAATGTGGCAATATCTAGGTCAGTTCATTGCTGTATTCTCCTTAGAGAATATTCTATACTGATGAATGATTATTTGTCTTCCTACAGAAACACTTTTATTTTTATAGGATAGTTTCTAATTGCTTACAGCTAGATTTCCGTTATAGGAAAAAAATCCTGAAATACAATCAGTGTTCTTCATTGATTTTGTGGGGAAAAAAATCCAACAAAAATCCACGTCTTTGTTAAGCGTGCAGTAAATATTTAGGCTCTGTGGTGACACTGCTTTCCAGCATAAGATGAGATGGTGCTAAAGGTTCTCTGAAATCACATGCAAATGTTAAATAAGAGATATTTTTGACCCTTGGTACTGGATGCTTGGATTAAGCAAAGACTATGAATGCAAATTCTAACAATGATTTTCTGTCTTTAGAAATGCTAAACTTGGTTTCACTGTGTCTTGGTTTCACTGTGTGTCCCCTAACTACCTGTAGTAGTTGAACCCTGAGAGTAGGCATATATCCTCCAGCTTGTTTTCTGGAGTTTGTGCAAGACTGTCATGGTTTTAAGCCCAGCTGGAGATGAAACAGCATGCACTCCTCAACTCCGCTTCTCTTCCTCCCCAACCCAGAGGAATGGGGAGGAGAATCAAAGTAAAACTTGCATGTTGAGATAAGAACAGTTTAGTCTTTGAAAATAAAGTAAAATACAGTAATAATGTTAAATGATAATAATGGTAATAAAAAGGGAAAAAACAAATGATACACAATGCAATTACAATCCAATTACCACCCACTGACTGATGCCAGACACCTTTTCCAGAACCCAGACAAGCCCTTTCCAAGTAACTCTCCTATTGAATTTCTCAAAGAGCTAGATGCAATCAGCTCTGCAAGGGCTCTATACCTCTGAGGGTGTCTACCACTTCACAGAAAATGGCTTAAAATAATTAGCAAGACAGCATGATAGAGCATGTCTTAAAAAAATCAAAAAGGTTTTAATAAAAGAAGAAAATAATACAAAACCAAAGAACAAAGCCGAACTTAAATGTATAGAATAGATCCTAGACACTTGCTACAACACCTCGAATATGCCTCAAACATTTTTGTTCTCTTTCTTATCTACACAACAATCGAGAAGGAATCCATTGACAAATTTGCAATAGAAAAAACTACAGGTTTTGGAGAACAGCTAAAGTCCAACAAGTCCTCCTGTCCTAGCACTGCCAATTACCCTGAGAAAGGCATAGAAAGTTCTAGCTGAACTTCCTAATATGTCTAGAGCTAAACTGAAACTTCTTTCCTTATACAAAAACACCTACTTGGGTGTAAGAGTGCTTTCCTACACTCCCTCCAGTTTATATACTGGGCATGATGTTTTGTGGTGTGGAATATGCTCTTGGTCAGTTCTGGTTGCTTCTCTCAGTTGTGTTCCCTCATGGTTTCTTTTGCTCATCACCTTGGAGCACCAGAAGAGGAAATAAAGTTCATTGGTGTGGGATAAACACAACTTAGCAACCCCCCAAACATCAGTATGTTACCACCATTCTCATTCTGAATCCAAAACACAGCACTGTAATAGCTGCTGAGATTATCTCTATTCTTGCTGAAACTGGGACAAAGCTTTAGGACAACATACAAAAGAAGAGTAGGTGGAACCTCCAGTGTGCTGCTTACTCTAGCTCAGTTACTGTTTTTAGCTTGCTTTTGGACAAAATTAAGGTGTACAGAATTAAGTAAAAGTAAAAAATAGATAAAATAGTCAAAACAACTTCTGCCTCTCACACAACTCAACTGAGGAAGTAACTGGAGTACTAAAAACTTCCCAGCTCAGTAGAAGAAACAATGTAGTTCTTGCTGTATTTTTCCATTGGCAAGAAGATACAGGAAGAGAAATAGGAGATCATGGTGGAAAGAACAAGTCTGTCACCCTCTCTTTAACATTGCCTAAGCTTGGCAAAAGGATGTGGTGCAGAGGGAGTTTGGTGAAGTACCAGTGTGTGGATATGACACAGCTTAGTGAAACAAAGGGATGCAGTGCTAGTGCTAGGTACACATGTAGCTGTGTTTGTTGTTCTGTGAGGATGAGAGATGCCCTAAGCTTTAGATACTCGTAATTGTTTTCATCATCCTGTAACTTTCATTGGCTGAATGCTGTTTATTGCTGAAAAAAATAATTGAATGGTATGAAACAGGGGCAGCTAGCAGGTTCCTTCAGGCCTCTCTGAATTTTCTTGTTTTCCTAATGATGCAACTTTTATTTGAGTAGGCTGGAAATGTGTGGCTTCAGGAAATGCATTTTTGAGTTTCCTTACTCCAGTGGATTTTGCTGTTGATAAAGCAGGTGACAAAGTGGCTATTAGCTTGTATGTTTTCTAGGTATCTGCTTTGATTTATGCTGAGAAGGTAACTTGTGTGGGGAAAAAAGATTGCTGTTCAGATATCAGTATTGTTGAATTAGAAATATTTACACATAATTCTTCTATGTGTACAGGAGACTGGTGATACTAGCAGTTTTGGTTAGGGCTCTCTAATTCTTTATACAGTTAGGATTATTTTAGTTAATTTCCTTTCATTTTCCTTTGGTTACTGTTTTAATCCCCTCAGTCACCTGTGTCTTGGTTAACCCCATTCTGAAACAAAGTGCTTGCTCCCCTCAGCCCCTGGTAGGATACAGAGGAGAACTGGAAAAAAAAAAGGTAAACCCCACGAACTCAGATAACAACAGTTCAATAGTTGAAATAAAATATTATGATAATACAGTAAGAAATAAATTGGAGACAAGAAGAGAGAAAGTAATAAAACCCAAGAGAAAGTTGTTGACTGATGTCAGACTCCTCCCACAGCCATGATGGGCTCCTCCTGGCCAATTCCCATCAGTTTATACTGGGCATGACATTCTGTGGTGTAGAACATCCCTTTGTCCAGTTCATGTCAGGTGTCCCAGCCATGCTCTGTCCCAGCTTCTTGTGAATGCCCTTGTTGTCAGAATGTGGGAAACTGAAAAGTCCTTGATGTTTAGAGGAAGCATTACTGAGCTGTCCTAGGTTACAAAGTAAGATGTGCCCGATGTATTCTGTCACCATCTTCAGGAGCTGCTGGAACCAGGTGGGGCAGTGTTTCCCTTGGCCCCTCCCTCTGGACTATCTTCTGTTAATGGGCCATCAAGGTCTTGCCCATGACTCACAGGTAACTCCCTCTGGGAGCCATCTCTGTTTAATGGGCAATCAAGGACCCACTGCAGGACTCATGGAATGAGATCAGCCCATTGTGAGATGNCTGAATCCAAAACACAGCACTGTACTGGCTACTAGGAAGAAACTTTATTCTATCCCAGCTGAAAAAATGTCTCCTCCTGCTTTTCTAAATTCTTGTCAGGATCTCTCACAACTCTCAGATACCCCTTGTCCATGCTTTCACAAGCTTTCAGAGAAAGTTCTGGCATTTCTTAGTACTGCTCTTGTTGCTTACTGTGTCTATTTTGTGGGACCACTTGGTGACTTTCACTTGGTATGAATGTATGTAAATTTTACTGCCTGCTCTCAGGGGAAGTGTCACACTAGGTGATTTTACTAGTCATTGTAATGATTCTTTTGTACTGCAGCTCCTTTTAGGACGTGATTTGTTTTCAGATGCTGGTGCTGGAAAGCTTTTTGTTGTTTAGCTGATATGTAGAACCTGAGAAGTCTACCAACCTTTTCTACGTGAAACTAGGAGTACTTAAGATATTATTGCTCTTTTTCATAAAATCAACTCAGTAATTACTCATGCATTCTTCAGTGGTAGCTGCTTAGCAATGTGTTTTCTATGGATAGGTTAGATCAAAGTGCTGGCCTGCAGGTTGTATTTTTCCCTTTGGTGGGATGAAGTGCAGTTGTTTTGATGTTAGGTTTGATGGATTTGTTTGCCACTGCATTCATTAGCTTCACATCAAAAAACTGACAGGCTGTTAAATGAAACTTTGCCTTAGATTTTCAGCTTGACTGTTTCAAGACCTATGTGAAGATATTTTGTTTTTGTGCTGCAGCAGCCTCAAGCAGTTATGACTGTTTCAAAGGGAAGAAAAGTTATTTAATACCTTGATTTATTTGGGTACAAGACTCATTGTCTTGAAGATAGCCATGTCCAGCTTGTGTTATCCAAACAGTCTGTTTGTTTTGAAATATATATTTGAGACACAATATATATGATTTAACTGATTTTATCAGAGGAGAAATGATACTTACTGCACAAAAATACTTCTAGCTCTCAAACTTTGTTGAGGTAATATTTTTTTTTCACTGAGGATTATGTTTAGGTTGCTTTTGAACAGTAAAATGTACAAAAAGAAGAAATCCAGCTCAGTTGTGCCATTTTTTTTCAAAATGTGGATGAGTGAAATGTAAAGGTCTAGGTTTAAAAAGTATCTTCCTACCCCAACTGCAGTGTTTTAGTACTGAATGTCAGAAATAGCTATGTGCATATGTTCATATGTTCATGAGTTACTTATCTGTCAACTTTTTTTGTTGGATTTTCAAAACTTTTTTAAACACTGCATGTTGATACATTTGATACCAGTCTGCAACAATACCAGCATCATTCATGCTGTACAAATCAATGCTTTTGCTTGGCAGATCATAATTAGCCAACTTATATCATTGACTTTTCTGCTTACGAAATTTTACAAGATTTCTGGAATCAGACATGCTTTCCATTTGTGGTCTGGATTGTTAGAACACACTTCAGACCAAATCTTGTGGATTCTGCATTTTGACATTTCACTTCATAATCACAGTGCCACTCTCAGCTTTGCAGTTGTCATGGATTTTTCTCTTTTTATTTCTTGTTTCTTTTACACTGATCTCTTACTTGTCTTTTTTTTCCCTGCATCTTAGTGCCATCATTTACCACCTCTGTTTAATTCTTAAATCACAAAGTCATAATTTCCATAGAACAGCAGCTATTAAAATTTATTGCTGGAATAGGAGATTGTCAGTCTCCCAGAGGACAGTAACTTGCACAGTTCTAGATTTCTAGTATAGTGACATTTTGAATTAGGAATTAGGTTTTAGAAAGGAGTAGTAATAATCACAATACTTTTACCTGTTTTAGTACAATAATATTCTATTGTTTTTAAAACCTTCCCCTTTTGGTAGAGCATCTGGTTGTAAAATTGTACAAAATGTCATATGGTAGTGTTCCTGTCTTCCCGCAGTCCGAGCTATGTTGTGTGCAAGTACTGATGTTGTCTGTGAGTAGTGTATTCTGTGGTTCTGAAGTTCTAGTGTATTCTTGTGAATCTTTCCCAACGCTATAGCACAACTTTATTCTATGTGATGTAGAATACATGTAAGTAGCATTATGCATGCATATTTCTGGCACAGGGCCCTAATGCAAGCTGCTGCACTGTTTATTTAATAAGAGATGAATCAACAATACTACCATTTCTTTCTTACATGCAGTTTTGATTAAGTAAGGACAGGAGAATTCTGTAAGGCAACATTTTAAATGTTGGAGTACATTCTGACAACTGTGAGTGAGTGGAAATGATGAAATCTAATCTTCCCTTTTTTTCCCCTAAGTGTTATCCAAGAGGTTCCATATATCAAAGTAAAAAATGTATTGAGTTGGCATACTTGGTGGATGTTTAGAAGTTTTTGTTTTATAGCACCTTTCACTTAACTTTCTTTTTAAAGAGAAAGTCAGTAATTTACAATAAACTTGTCTTTTCAGAGTATAATTTATTTAAAAAATTGAGTAAATCAATACAATTTGCCTTTCTGTACTTTTTGTGAGCATACAGATTATATTTATACTCAACTTGCTGAGGAAAAGGTTTTGCCACTATGTAAATTTCTGTCTATATATTAATGTGATAGCATGTAGAGAGAGATTATTTTCATAGCAGGTTTTTAAAGAAAGTAGAATTTAACTAAGGAATTATTTTCATATACATGAGTTTCACAAAATAGTCTCTTTGGACTTCAGTCAGCTGCTGAAACACAGGTGTCTGACACCATCTTGGGTATTTTTCCTTCCTTTGTCTAGGCAGAAGATTACAAACCTCCAGGAGTTCAGTGTTGTCGTGGTTTGAAGGGGAAGTGAGGTTTTTTTTAGGAAGTTGTTGTCAAACCAATCAGTCCTTAGGGACTGATTGTTGCCACCTTTGATGGCCACTAAGAGCTTGGACACGCCTCTGAGGACACGAGGGGTTAAAAGCAGGATTTCCCAGAAGAACTCTCTCTTTTCCTGGCTCTGCTTGCGGAGAGGGGCATCCTTCTTCTCCTCTCCCCTGCCCAGGCCTGGCTAGGCCAGGTGGGGGAGGGGAGCAAGGTGGGCCTGGCTGAGCAAGGTGGGAGAGGGGTGGGGAACAGAGGGAGCTGGACTGGAGCTGGTCCAGCTTCCATCCAGGATGGAGGGGTGGAGAACAGAGGGAGCTGGACTGGAGCTGGTCCAGCTTCCATCCAGGATGGAGGGGTGGGGAACTTTGGAGGTGCCTTCCGTCCCCCTGCCCATCCCATCCCGT
>VXBR01010782.1:302880-349246 GCA_013400215.1 Cisticola juncidis | reverse complement strand
CTTTTCTTTTCTTTTCTTTTCTTTTCTTTTCTTTTCTTTTCTTTTCTTTTCTTTTCTTTTCTTTTCTTTTCTTTTCTTTTCTTTTCTTTTCTTTTCTTTTCTTTTCTTTTCTTTTCTTTTCTTTTCTTTTCTTTTCTTTTCTTTTCTTTTCTTTTCTTTTCTCCATTGTAATGTAGTTTAATAAATTGTTTTTCTCTCTCAAGTACTAGGCCTGCTCTGCTCTGTTCTTGACCACATCTCACAGTAGTTCATTAGGTAAAATATACACTCATGGGTGCATTTTGTCCAGTGTCAACCCATGACAAGTGTAATATTTAAAACTCCATCAGACATCATATGGACCAGAATGTGGTTCAGGTGTCAGTGCATGCATGGGCAATTGAACTGAGTCACCTGCCATTGTATTCCTTTTATTTATACCCTTTGCAAATGTAAGACTCATTCTTAAGATTAACTGCATTCTTGTACTCTGAGAGAAAGTCAGTTCTCTAGGCTTGTTGCATTAATTGAGCATTTTGGCACTGGGTGGTGACCTATTGTGGTAGGCCAAAAGGTATCTTAAATGTTCGGGTTAAGTTTTCTTAAAACCACCAGCCCCCAACCTTTCTTCCTATAAAGCAAAACCCCCTAGTCCTGCTACTAGTGCTAGCTATGTGCTTTTATTAATTTGATTTATTTGGAACCATTTTAACTCTGCATTTGAACCATCAAGAGAGTTCAAGATACTAGATACTGTTCTGCTGTGTTCCTCCATGCAGTTTCAGTTGTCTTTGACATGGTTTGGAACTCAAATTGCCTTTTATTGTTTTGTTTGTTAGTGGGTTTTGTTGGATTGTTTTTTCTTTCTTTTTAATCCCTTTTGTATATAATAGATAAATATATATATTTTTGAGATAAAACTTCATATAAGGATGATTTTCACTCGATTAACTAATGTATCTACTGGGACCATCTACATCACTGCTGGTCCTGCAGTTGGTACTATCAACAGGAGTTGATAGTTTGACTCAGGCCAAACATAGCAGAGATAAGTATATACTTGGAATTTTCTGTTTTTCTGAGAGTCTGCGGCATATTATCCAAAAATGAAGAATAGTAGCAGTATCATAGATTTGAAACACGATTTATTTAATTCCTTCTTCTGAAAGAAAACACTGTAAATATAAATGCACAGTTCAAAATCCTTAACTTAGAGTAGTAGAGAAGGCCTCTATGAATGACAAGAAATAAGTTAGACACTCATATCCTGCGGTAACTACACCAGGGTAAACAAAGTGTAGGCATTATTTCTAGTACCAGTGAGCTTATGTAGCCTAGCAGATAGGTGAAACAGGAGCTGAACACAGGCAGATAGATGCCTCAGCTGCATGTTTGGTCTCCCCACTGTGCTTGCTACTTGAGTAAGCAGAACTTGTTCATATACTACTAGTTAGAAATTATTTATCTTTGAAAGTCTTGAAAAGGGTCTTAAATGAACTAACTTGCACTGATGTGTTTTTGGATAAAACCCAGAAAAAACATACCACTGTGCTTTACATAAAAGGAGGAGAAATAATTTTCTGAAATGTTTTATAGCAAAAAAAAAACCAACTGAATGAAGACCTCAGTGCTAGTGTGGTTGTGTTCAGTTTTCAGGGTTTGTCTTTCTGCTTGAAGTGTGAACAAAGTTTATGTTGCTGTGAAAAAAGATATAATCAATCACCTCGAAGGTGTCATCTTTTCCTGACAGTATGTAAAGTCACCTCTTAATTCAGATAAAATATTAACACAAAAAAAAGAGCCACATTAAACTTTTAAGAAAGTGCACTTCCATATGGTTTATTACAAGACCTTGCATTCATCCTGAGAGTGAAATAAGTTACTTCATTCTTTTATAAGCAATGTAATAAAATATGTGCACTTAAGACTGACTCTCTCTCTGTTCTCTGTAATAATCTTAACAACAAAATCACCTGATCTCACCTTTGGCATGTAGCATACCATGTTGTTGGAATTCTGAGGGAAAATTTTGACCTTAAGTTTAATATTTTTTATGTATTTATATGTATATATATGTATTTTTATGTATTTATATGTAAAAAGCAGTTTGCCTTAGGAAGGTAGAATAGTGCTTGCTTCTAGAGGGCAGTCCGATTTGAAATATCCAGCAAATACTCAAATAAAAAATAAAAAGATAATTTATCTTGTTCTCATTGTGGTTATAGCTGGATTTTCTAAATTATTCCAAGGAAGTTACTTCAGTTACTTATGCTGAATATGTTAATATAGTTCAGTAAATGCAGTGTTTCAGTGGCTTTTTCAAGGTTTGTTGAGAAGAATCACAATATATAAGGAAGACACAGAGATCTGGGTATTTTAATGCATTACTATGAGTTGCTCTGGGATGAACGTATGATACATGTAGAGAAGAAATGTAAGCTTTATACATTTTTTTTCCAGTGGATTGAGGAAGACTGTAAAAATCTCCTCTTAAAGGGGAACGTTACACTGAAGTAAACCCACAAAATCCCCTTCTCTATGTTCTCTTCTTATGAAGGTGATTACAGGGCATTGATATACTGTGTATGGATTAGTTTATCATCCATTTAGTTGTTATTTAGGATATAAGAATTTGTCTTACAGTCTAAGATCATACAAGATTTTACTAAAAAAATCTAGGTAGGTGGCATTTAATACGTTTGTTGAATGTCTTTGAAACAGACTGTAAGTCAATACTTTGGCAGATGTGTCTAAAGTTAAAAATAATTCCAGTACTTTATTGTAAATCAGGTTACTTGTTGTTTTCTATATTCTTTACATGTATGGATGAAATATTTCAACTCAGATGATTTTGATTAGTTTTAATGCTGAAATATAAAATTATACTGTGATACGAAACAATGTGCTGGGTGATGCTGATGTTACGTGAGCCTTACTGGATAGCTGTTTGAGTGGGTTTGAGTGAGTCTACATATGATACATTCTGGCAAAATCTCCACAAAATTCATTGTTAAATTTCTTTTTTGTGTGGGTGAGATATATAAGTAGAGGTGACTTCATGTTGTGTTGCAGTTTTGCTGAAGAAATTCCACAGACTTAGAAGCTATAGGGAATTCTGCCTTGGCCAGAAGTGCGTCTTATAACCTGTTCTTACTTCATGCCTGATTCCCTTTAAGATGTAAGTATAGTTTCAAAGGGGTGATAAGGAGAGGATAAAGAAATAATGTTCTAGATATTGCTGAACTAGAAAACCCTCAAGAAGGACAAGGATAAAAAAACACGGACCTAAAGTCCATATATCATATGTCTGCTGTATGTGTGATTGTAAAGCAAACAACTTGGAGGTGGTGAAATTACTAAAATGCTTTTGTTCTGAAAAAAACTCTTAAAGAAATACTAAAAGTGTTATGATCAAGGTCAGATTTTAAAAAAAATACTGCTTGTTTCCAAAAATAAATGTTTGGTGACATTTTTATCAGATATGGCATCAGGATGGCAGTAACAATGTAAGTGGTGAAAAGGGGAGTACTCTGCATGGACTATAGCTGCAAAAAGATAATAATGATGTTAAAGATATTATGTGCTAGGGTTTGCAAGGGAGTAAGAGTATGATAATTTTCATTTTGCTTGATGTAATTATTGGCATTTACAGTTTGAGTTGACTTCAGAGTTACACTGGTTTACCTCAAAGTTAGCTTGGTCAAGTAGCATTATGAACAAAATACACACAGGATTTTATTTTTAGATTTTATTCAAATGCAGTTAAATTGTGGGCTTGACTACATTTTCAAATTTTGAGATAGGAAAATTAAGATAGAGAAGCTGTAAATGAAGATGACACCAATGATAAGCTACATCATATGACTAGATCTGTATAGTAGCAACTATCTTCAACTCAATTTCAGACAGTCCTCTACCCCAAAATGTGTAAAGAGGAACACAAAGAGGAAATGTGTATGTGGAAAAGATGCAGGACCTATGAAACAGAGAGAAGAAGCAGTGAAGAAAACAGACATCAGATCCTGAGACACTGAAAGTGTGTATGAAAGTTGTATTTTTATTAAAAATAAAACTATATATATGTAAAACAATATATGTATTTAATATAAAATCGTCTCAATATTTGTTTCTTAAGCTTAAAAACATATCAGAGATATACCAAGGTACACTTTTAGATAAAAATTTTAAATCAATTGTCACGTTTTCTTCATTATTATGGGATCTTCTGCCCAGAAAAGATTTTTAAACTCTGTCATGTGGCTCTGGTGGCTGTAGCTGAAAGATCCTTGCGGTCTTTTTTTAATGATGTTGGCAAGTTTTGTTGATCTTGCCACCTAGTTTGTCAAACTTCTTAAAAGAAGCTGCCCCTCAGTCTTAGAAAGGCTCCAGTTATTGAATCTGATATTCAGAATTATGATGTCCTTGCTTTAATTGTGGGGGTTTAATTCAGAAGGATTTTTAGATTAAGAAGACTTTGAAACATTGTCGTTGTGAATTTCTTGGTTTTGTGAGGGGTAGAATATGAAAATAATTTTAAGAAAATCTGTTCTCGCAGTACAAAATGAAATGCTAACTTTGTAATGCAGGGAGGATTTTTTAAATTGTTTTTTTTTTTTTTTTTGAGCTACCTTGATAGAAATGTATTTGACAAGATTCTACAGCTAACCAAATCTTTCTATTTCTGACTTTTGGAAGGTGCTGAGCACATTCATGCCCTATTGACAGCTGGCATAATTCACCATCTCTAAAAAGCAAATTATATTTCATTTCAAACAGAATTTTAATGTTAATAATGATTACCAGTGGATCTTGCAGGGATCTCCTGCAGTTCTTTGACTCTGCGACTTGTGTTTTTGTAGGCAGATTCACATTTTCTGACAGCCAGATATTCTGCCATGTACTCATCAAGTACTTGTCTTGCAAGTGGAGAGAGTTGTTAACTGGAATAGAACTGTTCAATTGCTTATGGGTCTGCAAAATCAAATGGACAGTGGTAGTGTATTAACTTTATATAGAATAAGTCTAGAGAGTGAAGTGGATTTTTCCTACCCTGACTTTGTTACTGAACTCCAATATGTAATATAATCAGTACTTTGTTTCATAAAAATGATGTGTCTAGCACATAATGGTTAATTTAGAATAATGTGGAATTTTACTGACTGCTGTACTGCTTATAAAATTGTTACAAAACAGTTTGACTTCGAAAAGCTTTGAATCCGAAGAGAATAAATTTAATGCGAATGCCTTTAATTAAATTTGCTTAATTTAAATAATGTAATTTGTATTGATTATGCTTCTGCAGTTCATTTGGAGTTTTGTTTTTAATTAAGATTCAGTAATCTTGTTTTACCTTCCAGAGCTATTCATAAAATGACTGTGAATAAAAGGCATGTTTAATTAAGTTAACACTCATATACATTTATTAAACCAAAAGCATGTAATAATTTTTTCCCCTGTGGAGGTATCATATACAGAGGAATATTTATTAGAAGGGCAACAATGCAATTTTACTTCAAGTTTTCTTTTGTCCTCTTAGCAAATGCAACTTGGACAGCCCTCACAAAGTCCTAAAACAATATGGGTACTTTTTTGCTCCACTTGCCTCAGAAGCTGCCAACACTACCTTCTGAAGCTGATGGAATGGTTATTAAAGTGCAGCAGGATCCTGTAACTTCCTTGGGCATCCTGAAATTTGCTGTGGAGCCTCTACCTATTAGCTAGTGTCTGTGCAGCACTGAAATACAGTCTCAAACTTGACCGCTCACATGATTTTTCTGGCAAGGGAGTTGCCCTCTGATAGAACTGCCTGTGTCGAAAGCAATCCAGAATGAAAGGTTGGCTGTATTAACTGAGGCCATAAATGCTGTGCCAAGATTTATTGCTATTACTTTGTTTTTTCCCCTATCTTTGGGAGGACTATTGGCAGTTTGAAACGAGTTTTAAGTTTGAGTCATGGTGGATCATATACTTGTATTTTCTTTTGAGTGTGCATATAAGTCTTCGCAAATACTTGTGCAAACAAGAACTTTCTAAGGGATAGCCTTAAATACCAGGTTTTGAACTTCTAACATTTAGTTTACCTGAATTAATTCAGAGAGATTGATCTGACGTTGACTCAATAAGTAGAAGTCTTTTTTGTTTGAAATAAGGATTTCACCTACTGGTAATGCAATGGTACCAAATTCTGTCAGATAACTTGTCATAAGGGAAGATCTCCCTCTCTACCACTGCCTGAAAGAACCTGAAAGTGAGGTGGGGGTTGGGCTTTTGTCTAAGTCATAAGTGATAGGAGAAGAGGAAATGGTCTCAAGTTGCACCAGGGGAGGTTTAGATAACATATTAGGACACATTTCCTCATGGAAAGGGTTGTCAGGCATTGGCCAGGGCTCACAGGGACATTGGCAATACTTAGTTGATGACTGGGCTTGATTTTTCTAAAGGCTTTTTAAAAGTAAATAATTCTATATCAGAGCAACAGCTTAAAAAAACGTGAGCTAATTACACTCCAGTGTTATACTGGGATCAAAATTATATGGGATTTTGACAAAGTAGGCAGAAATCTCCAGCAGTTTGTGTCCTGAGGTGCTTTCTGGGCTCTCATTCGGTCATTTTATCTCCTCAGAATTCATTTGTGATTGGATTATTGATACATTTTGTTGTTCTTCATGATAAAATCATAGCAGTAAGCAAGTCTGGGGGTTTTTCCACAAGTTCTTTCTGCAGTTATGACTATTCCTGCCTGTGTTTGTGGGTTGAAAAGACACTTGATAGTAAAATAATCTTACTTTCCAAATTGTTTCTTCAGTGCCTTTGTAGGTGGGCAGATTTGTGTTTGCCTAGCCTGTGGTTATGCTTGCCTTTCAAGTTTGTGTGTGATTAATAATTTTCAAAGTTTTTAAAAACGATTTTGTGTTAAAGCACTTTGAAGCAGCATAGTTGCTTATTTACCATGTTGATTCATCTCTTAGTTCCCTAAGATAATGCATAGTGAGTCTCCCTGTCATAAGTGTAAACTGCTAATTGTACTTATTTGTTATTCTTGAGTGTTCTGCTAACCAAGATGATACAGCAAGGAGTAAAGTACAAAAATATGTGTTTAATGTAGTATATAGATGCACTGTTTGCAATTTGGAAGTATTAATGAGTCTATTTTTATTAAACAATAATGAATTTAGAAGTTTTGCGTAAACAATCAGCAAACATTTATGTTAGAAATACAATTAATAATGAAAATTCCTTGCTTAGCTTATTTTTTGCCCTTCCATAACTTATAAATGAATTAGTTGGTTACTTAAAACAGTATTTAAACTATTTAGCATTTCTGTCTCTGTTCTGTTTTGTCACCAGTGGTACAGTTGAAAATACATGAATATGTGCTAAAACACCACAGAAAATTATTCAGATGATCAGACTGAACTCTGTTGATACTGTGAATCTTAAGATACAAAGAGTTTACTGATAATGTAGGACTTTTGAAAGCAAGTCAGAATTGATACAGTTTTCTCAAAACTGGTCATTCCTTGGTCTGGTCAATTAACTGTTATCCGCAAAATTTGTAAGACTGGTAATTTGCAGAAGGAAGCGTGTAAAGCCAGGTGACACTCCACAGTTTTGTTTTTTGAGGGCTTCCCTAGTGTGTAAAATATACGTAATTTCTTGGAATTTTAAATGTAGCAAAATGAGGGAAAAGATTTAGACTTTCTACTTTTTCCCCCCTTTTTTCTCCTATATTTTTTCCTCTTTTTGTTTTTAAAAGTAAATCTTCTGTTTGTTACAGCAGTTCTCAGGATTTTGTTGCTTTTAGAAATATGTTTTTACTGCTATGATAATGATGATTTACTAGAAGCAGAAATTGAATACAAATTATTTGCTGGACATAAATGCATTATTTAAATTTACAACAAGTGAGAATAGGAATTGATTTAGTGGTATTAGGTTTTAGAATAAACATACTTTATAAAAGGATATTCTAGCAGTTCAGGGCTTCCTGGAGTAAGAAATACTCTTCATAATTTTTCGTGGACTGTATATGGTTTGGTGAGGACCAGATGATGTTGCAGGAATTTAAATTTTAGAGCCTTAGGTATTATATGGAATGGTCAATTAAGAAGCATGACTTAGGGAAGTAAATAGTTATCTTTCTTAGTTATGTTGGCCTTAAAGGACATAAGTTCTCAGTAGGTGTGAAAGGAAACCAGGTTGTGTTTATAAGCAAACATATGTAGTGTCGGAATTGAAATGATATGCTATAGTGACTTAATTTTTCTTTATTCATATTTAGAATTTGTTGAAGAACTTTGATTCTTCACCATACTATGGCATGGTATGTTAATCTACAAGATCTCAATACAAGGGAAAGTTACTCAGATTAACCAGTGTTTGAAATTTGGGATGTGGAAGGTGGAAGACAAATCTCTGCTGCCTTTCTTATGAAAGGTTGAACCATAGGATCTTCTTAGGTCCCTTCCCTGTAAGACCAGAAATTGTACCTTCTCATACTTTTATACATGTGCAACATGTAATAAGAAACACGTAATAAGAATACTTAATTACATTATATAATTATATAATAAGTACATGGTATAAATATATAATATCTTTTGGATAATATGATATTTAATAATATGGAGATAAATGTAAGTATAGTACATTTAGTACTATAGTACGTATAGTACATTTGCTTTCCAGGATAGATATTTAAGATTTTCTTCTTTTTGAAAAAACAAATAGTATTCAGCAGTACAGTAACAAAATTAAAAAGGTGTTCACTTTGGCAATTTAATTTGCTAATAGACTTTTATTTACAGCTCTGATGTATCTTCTTTGACGATTCTAGCAGTTTTGTGTTCGCCAATTTTGACCTTTCCTGGCCAACACACCAAATTTGTGATGGGTTTTGTGTTTGTTTTTTTGTGGGATATGACAAGGAGAAAATAAAAAGCACAACAGGCCTAAACTTTGAAAGTTGCAAAGATAGTTTATTTACACACACTAGAGAAGGAAGGGAAAAAAAGGAAAAAAATGAAATTAAAGAAAATTGAACCCTTCAAAACCCTTCTCCCTTTCCCAAAAACTGTTAACTTTCTGACATCCAACACAAGAGAGACAAACCTCTGATTTTCAGTCAGTTTCACCATTTAAACATAATATTTTATCACATTGGGAGAGGAGTCTTTCTTGATATCCGATGAATCCTACTGATAACTTTTAACAGTTTTCTTGTGGGTTTTTACTGCCACAAAAAAAATCCGCTTGGTTAAAATCCCCCCTGCCTCTGTGACCTCTCCCATTAGCAGTTTCTCAAGCTGCTTTATGGGTCATGGGTCTAGACTTTTGCATATTAGCATGTCACCTTTTAAAGATGCACATCTCAAAAGAACAAAGGATTCTTCATCTCAGGACAGAGATATCTTCTCACTTCACTAGCACAAAGGACTTACCTCTGTCTCTGTTCAAGCATCTCATAAGATCTGCATCACTTAGTCTATCACACACGCCTTGTTCAAAATCCACACTCAAATTTCAACATCTCCCTAAATGCATATCTTCCTATTATTTGAAGGTATGTGATAGTCCATTTTCCATGGTTTACATCCAGATAAGTTAAGTCAGAAATGTCCACTTCCTCAATCCCTCCTTCCAATAATCTTTATCAGTTCTTTCGCTGACTCTATCTCATGCTGTTTCTCTACGTGTTCCTTCCTGTCTCACTCTCAGGGAAAGGGTTGGAATTCTGAAAGCTTCATCTTGCCTAGATCCTCTGTCCCTGGGCTGTGGTTTATGGTGTTTCAAGGCCGAGCAGAGCTCCGGGCGGCCGGGCAGTCAGGATTCATCAATGCTTATAAATGTCTCTTGCCCACCCCTGGGATTTCACGGGGTGAGCCCAGCCCGGAGCTGCCATCGGAGGGCACCGACTCCCCTCTCCCAGCTGGGGGAAGCGGCAGGGTGTTTCACAGGGTGTTTCACAGGGTGTTTCACAGGGTGTTTCACAGGGTGTTTCACAGGGTGTTTCACAGCTGCTAAAACCCGATCCGGGCCGGGACAGGGACATATTCTCATCCCCTCCGCCGGCCCGGGAGTCACCGGGCCAAGGGAGCCTCCCGGGAAAGGCCGGGCCCGGGCAGGCCTGGGGCATCCCGGCCCCGCTGGGAGAGAGCCGGGACTCCCTCACCTCCTTCGAGGGCGGAGGGGAAAGAGAGTTTCTCAAGATCTCCCGATACTTAACCCTGCAGGTCCACGGAGACATATCTGTTCTTAATGAGTTCTTTTCTGAAACTTCCTGAAAACTCACTCCCTGGTCAAAACTACCACAATGATGAATATTTTTGTCTAGTCATATCACTTATATATGTTAGTTAATTAACTATCTGCTACTTAAGAAAGTAAAAGAAATAGTAGTATTGTCGTGGTACCTATTCTTTTTTTGATAGTTCTTGTTGCTGTGTGGTATGTTTGTTTGAGCACTGTAAATAAAATATATGTGGGGGCAAGACAAAAGCTACGTAAAATCACAGCTTAGTGTTCTACATTATGTTGTCTTAAACTTGCTGAATGTTGGTGAAACAGGCTTTTAAAACAGGAATAATGAAGAAAACTTGATCTTAAGATGAACACAATTCTCTTTTGTTTAGAATACATTGTAGGTACTATTTTTTTTATTTGCCCATTTTACCTCAGTCCTGAGCCTTTATATGTTTTAAACAAAACTAAAATGATATTATTAAGATAACTTGTTGAAAAAACGCAGTATTGTTGTTTATACGCTGAGAGAACATACTGCCGTATTTCCAAGGTGTTATTATGCTGTATGCTGCTAGTCATACCTCAAGAAGCATAGAAAGGAATCAGAGGCCTATGTAGATACACGCTGAAATACGTGAAATGAGATGAAGTCATTAAGTGTGATCTAACTGACACAACATAAAACTGCAGGTCGGGTAAAGAATTTGTGTTTTAGCAGGACCACGAGGTTTAATGCTAGAATTTAAACTATCATATGATCTACCAGAGCCTCTCAAAGTGTGTCTAACTGCATCTGCACTGCTGTTTAGTTGAACAACTGGTGTGAAGGTATTAGTCATGACAAGGGCAGAGTGAAAGTAAGCAACACTTCTTAAACTCTTCTCCTCTCCTGAACTAGGTGGCTCACAGTTCCCTCTGTCTCCAGCAGGTGTTAGTGACGCATTAGCAGTATCAGGAGTAAGCTGTACTGTGTGTAAAAAAACACCTCAACAATTTAAAAAGGCAGCAAGAATTTCTTCTAACTAATGATTAAAATATTATAAATGTAAATCTGCTCAACCAAAATAATATCTGTAGGGTCTATAATAGCATACTGGTTGATCTGTAGTTTAAGTAACTGTATTCTATCAATCATCAAACAGTCTGTATAGACTGAAAATAAGGTTCTTTCCTAACTGCTTCTTTATTGTTCCATTTTAAAATCAGCCTTTTAAGGTCAGTGTGGAGAAGATTGGTTTCCTTTTTAATAAATTAAAAATGATTTCATAATCATTTGAAGGGAAAAATGGTGAACAACTTGAATGGAATGACTGTTTTCATATAGTAATTAATTTAAAGTGAGATCATGCAGGCAAATTTGTCTTACAGTAACATGAAATCAGCAAAGTTTATTTTTCAACTCTTGGGAGGAACCCCTAACATTTACATATTTTCTTGTCTTGAAATTTTTTTTTTTAACCTTTTTTTTTTTTTTTACAAATCTTTGTAAAACAAAAATTTGGGATGTCTTGGAATTATATAATAACAAATATTTAAGTTCTGATAACAGATTTTACTCATATTGGTGTTGGAGCACAAGCTCTGATTTTATATCAGTTTTAGGTGTTCATCAGCAGAGGGCAATATAACTTCATGCATTTCCTTGAAAGGATTTAATTTGTTGATCTTTTTATTTCTAATTTTAACTAAGGGAGCACCTACTTGTAAATACTGAGAAAATATGTGAGCTCATGATGAAAAAGCAATGAGCTGTAGTATTAGTATTCGTTCTGCACTTTCAGAAGCCTATATAAACTTCCTGATAGTTGTACTCTGTGGGATGTGTTCCCTGAGTTCATAAGCAGGCAGAAAATACCCGACTTTATGGAGATAGCAAAATGCTTTTTTACTTTTCCACTGGATTACCTGGTATGCGCTTAGCAATTAGTTCTTGCGCCATTTCAGTGGTTTGTCACTTGCTTGTTTTCTTTTCCTTTGTGTACTTTTATTTATTTGTTCTGGGACATACATATTTTTTCCCTTAGGACAGTTTCATGCAAATCTTGGGATGCTTTTTACATCTATTGCAGTTTTATTGTTGGATTAAATCCCTTAGGAAGAACTTGTAGTACTTGATAGACTCTCAGTAGATGTGTTGTAAATTGGGTGGAGTGAGAAGCTGTGCTGTAATAATTAAGAAAAACTAGATTTAGGCCTTAATCTGAATTAATTCCTTCCGTATGCTAGCAGAAGAGTCTTGTTTTATGGCTGAAGTGGTAAAATGAGGCTTTACACTACTTAGGAAGCATGTGTATCATAACCTTTTAGTGTACATCATGTTAATACTAATATATTATGATAGTTCTTTGATTTTTATGTTGCCATTTAAATTTCCATTTAGTTCTTCTTTCAAGACATGTCAGGAATCCTAAAATGGAGGTTCATGTGTGCCTTTTTTATTTTGGAAAATCTGCTTTCCTATTTCTAATGCTCTTGAGGCATATTCAGAAAGACTTGAGACATATGGGTTTTTGTTTTTCATCTTGTCCTTTGGGCATCAAACATTCACTGAGACTACTTTACTGTCAGAACATAAATACAATTCCCGCTAACAGCCTGGGACAGACAGCATTTACCAGTGTTAAAACACGAGGCTAGGATTAAAATATTTTGTATTCTAGCTCCAGCTCTGCCCTTGGCTTGCTGAATGACCTTAGGCAGTATCATCCTTCTCTTTACTTTTGTTTGAAATGCATTGAATAATGCTGGTCTTCCTCTATTACTAAAATTGTTTTGAAGATTAATTTGCCTCTCTTTAAGCTTAATATTTAAATTGAAAATAACAATAGAACTCCTTTAGGTACTGCATGTAAATAGAAATGGCAAAACAGATAATAAAGGATATATGTATTTGGTATAATACAACTTTTGCATTGAGTTTTTTTGCACAGGTCTTTGTGCTTGTGTTCCAGCTCCAGATCTGCCCCTAATTACAGAATTTGGTTAGATCATTCAGTCTTTTACACTGTCATGCTGATGCAAAATGGGAATAAATTGAAATCAGTGTCAGCAGGTATTGAAGGTATTTTAGGCTGGGATACATAAATGCAAGTAATAATTATTATGGCTTTAAACATTTATTTAGAAAAAACCTGCAGGATTTGCATGCATAAATACAGTACTGATTGTATGGTTGTATCTTGCAACATACACTAATGGTTAATTAAATAAAACATTGTTAGATGGTTGAAAAGAACACAGTACCTATGCAAATGTAACTGGCAACATGTAAGTTAGATAAATAGTTTAAAAATCACTGTTCTAAAGCTTAGACTTTGCCTTTATGCTAAAAAGATTAATTTCTAAGTGTATCTAAATGCAGGGAATGTAAAGACAGTTTTAATCTCCAGTTGGTGATTTTATTATCCATTTTAACAGGGTTAAGTGGGAAAGAAGAAGAAGCTGGCACAATAAACTGGGTGACTTTCAGAGCTAAACAATTGTTATTCTCAGTGATATAGCCCAGCACGTGTATGTGAAAATTTCCTGCGTCTTGGTAGAGAATAATGTCTTGAAATGTAATAAATAGATAAGTTATCATACTACCCTGGCTTCAGCCTCTTGGAATTGTGCCATGTTCAAAGACAAAGGACAATTCCCTATAAATTTTGATGTTCAAAACATCCTTGTTATTAAAATGTTAATAATCAAATATGTATGACACCACTGTTCTATAATTTATATGTGATATTGAACAAATTAGAAAAGAGCTTTATTTTGAAGTCTGTAGAACAAGTTGAGTTGTAACTAATTTTATCAAGTACATTTCCATTAAAATACAAAGTACCCAGGGATTTATTTAACATGGTGATTGGTGGCTAAGGAATTCAGTGTAGATGTTCTTCAGTAATAACGTACTAGGTAAACTTCCAAAACATACTGCCTTAGTTCCCCCTGTTTCAGCAGTAGACATTTTATAGTATTGGAAAATATGATTTGTGAAGGAAGATGGTAAAGTAGTCATGAACAAAGGTCTCTATAACATTCTACTCTGATTGTCTGTTAGAACCTACTTTTAAACAGAAGTAATGACGTGATAAGCTTTTTGTTAAAAATATATTTTGATCTGGTTATTGCGTAAGATTTTATTTTATTTTATTTTATTTTGTTTATTTTTTGCCTAAACTACTAATGTAAAGTATTAGGTTTGTTGTTTGGTTTTTTTTTTTAACATCATGTCTTGAACTTCATTTAGCTATTTGTATAATCAAACTTGTATTTATGCATTCCTAATGCAAGAGAATGGAAAACACACCTCCAAGTGTGGGGTTTTTGTGGTGGTCTTTTTTTTATTTTGTAGTAATTTCTTGGACTTTGGCAATAAGTGGAGGTATATATTAAGTATCACTTCTTTTACTTTCTGTGTTCATGGGATGGCAAAGATTATTATGATAAAATCATTCATGCCCAATGTGTGGAATATTTGTGTTTAGAACTATTGGGTAGCAAAGAGAAGAACAGGGATTCTGTTGGTTTTCTTGTTTGTTTGTTTGCTTTGTGGGTTTTTTTTTTTTTTTTTTTTTTTTTTTTTTTTAATTTTTTTTTTTTTGTTTTTTTTTTTTTTTGGTTTTTTTTTTTTTTTTTTTTTTTTTTTTTTTAAATTTTTTTTTTTGGTGAGTCTCCTCCTCCTGTCTCCTTTTTTCCTCTCCCCATACCCTACTTTTTGTTGACTTTCTTGAAAACAGCATTGATTCAGATTTTTTTCTTTCAGAAGTAATAGGGACATTTTAAATTTATTTGTTCTGTATTAGTTGTCTGATCTCAAAACTGCTGAATTAATTTTGTCTTGATTATGTAACTCAAAAGGCTGTACATCTGTCCAATGGGAATATGGCTTGTTTAGGTGACAACACTTGTGACACCTGGCTCTTATGAGGAGGTTTGCAATTTGAACCTAGCAGTTGATCAGCTATGCTTTTGGACACTCAAATGAGAATATGAAAATTTCTCTTCACCTGTTCAGGTGCAGAATTTACATTTTGAAATACATGTTTTCTTTGAAGAGTTAAGGTGCTTGAATAACTCCTTTTGGTTACCATCCTAAATGATACATTCCTTCTGCCCCTCTTCCCTTGAAATAAGCTGGGGTAGGAAGTAATCTTAAAGGAAATGAACATTTAGTTCTCACATGACTGACATTCTTGATTCATATTGTGCCTGGTTTGTATTTTTCTGCATATTGCACATCTGCATTTTGCACATCTGTGCTCTTTTTGTACTTTACTGAAATATATATATGTGCAAGCTGAGACACACTAGATGTATGATGTATTTGTAGATTTCAGTGTCCTAATGATTCTATGTTAAATAATTTCTTAAAGGAAGGTGAAATACGAATTGAGTTCCATACATGTTGCTGAGGAGGAGAAAAGAAAGGTTTTTGAAAAGAAGCTTGCACAAAATAGAGTGAGGGGAATTACCTTTA
This sequence comes from Cisticola juncidis, assembly GCA_013400215.1. Taxonomy (NCBI): domain Eukaryota; kingdom Metazoa; phylum Chordata; class Aves; order Passeriformes; family Cisticolidae; genus Cisticola; species Cisticola juncidis. The sequence goes on along the minus strand of VXBR01010782.1, from coordinate 333,561 downwards.
CCTATTTTCTGCATAGAGAAGAGTAGGTACTTGGGGCCTTAAGTATCAGTTCACCTAATGCACCTTGATCTTGGAGATCCTCTGTCAAAAAGCTGCATTTTCTGCATGGAGTGCTTTTGGATACCTATTGTATTCTGTATTCTTCTATATTCCAGTCCTTAATGCTGGTTTCAGGTCTGATACCTACAAGTAATTTGGTGTACAGATTTTGACCTGTAGCTGTGTATCTGTGTTGTACACATTCCCAGAAAGAGGCATTATGGTGACTAATGAGAGGAATACAGCAGTCCATTGCCAGTTTCATGCCAGTCAGCAGCGTGAAAGTGTTGCGATATGAATGAGGATGTTTAATCCAGAATTCCTGCTAAAAATTAAATATTATGCCCCACATAGGCAAAAGAATGAAGTCCTGTGCAAAGTCTGTTTTCACTGAGTTGGAACATGGTATTCCCAAAGTCAGGAAGAGACAATAGATTTTTTTTTTGTAGTGAGATTTCACACTTGTTTTTGCACCAGGGTTTCTGCTTTCTATAATATCATTGACATACCAGTTTTCAGATTGGACTTCCATTTGATTTTTTAGAGGAGTTTTATATGTGGATTTTTACTCTATTCTTAAAATGCAGTTATTTAATATGTTTCAAACTTCTTCATCTGTTATCAAAAGTACAGTTGATGGAAGTTGCAGGACAAAAGTGAATATGAATTTATGTTTTTTTTTCATATTTCTACTTGTAGAATTGCTATAAAAAGTTATATTTGAACTTTTACTTTTGACATAATTTTAAGCATTTTTTGGCTAATAATTTGATATTATTTTAGATTTAAGCTTTAAAAAGGATAGGTTGTATCATGTTTGTAGTATTTTCTCATTTTAATGATATCCATGTTTTGTGACAGCTGATAATTCATTTCCAAATCAAATTCTCTTCTCTGCCTGGATCTATTAGAGCATGTTAAGAAAATGCTATTTGGTGCATGTTCTCTGAGGCTATAGTCAGATGTCTCTTTTTTTCCCTTCAGTTTTGCGGTCTTAATGGGAGTAATCTCAGCACTGCTGGGTTCCTTGGCTTTTTTAATAAAATCATTGTCTTATAGAAGCAGATACTTGGCAGAAAATAGACAGTCTTTATTTTGCTATGATAATACATAGGAGAGATGAGACCAACTAGTAAATTTGTTTGAAACAAACAAAGGAAGTGTAGAAAGAAAAAATCTGAACAAAGTTTCATATTCATTGAAACCAGACTTTGTTATAAGTCTTGATAACTTATTCAGTATTATTTTAAAATATTTTTCTTGTGGAAAGGGAATTCAAATGTTTGAAAAGAAATTCACTGCAGTGACCTTTAGTCCATTGCTGTGTTTAAGGTTAATCAAAAGGAGATATGCCAGTATCTTGTTTTTTTTTTTTTTTTAAATCAGGAACTTTATGATGTATCAGCCAAGCTTAACTTCAAATTTGTATTTACACATCTTTGAGTGTGTACTTTACTTAAAATGACATAGTGAATAATGGTTTTTTTTGTTCACTAAGTAGAAACTACTTGTATCATTTTATTACTGTCCTGCTGAAGGTAAAATATATTAAAAATTGAAGATACTCTTTTGAGAATGTAAGATCTTCCACATACACTGTATTTCACAGAACAGTTTTAAATTTTTTTCTGAGAATGTCGAAATGTTGATCACTTTCCAGAAACTGTTCAGGCAATATGATTATTCTTTAAGAGCATGTCCCACGCTGCAGAAAAATGGTGTAGGTGATTTGCTATCCATCTTTGAATTTCATGTGCTTGATGCTGTGTGCTGGTATACTGTTTTACTTTTTAATTCTTCGTGTTTAGGTAAAACTTATATGGGAAGTCTGCAATACAGGGAGCCCATGTTAGAGTTCAGTCAGTTTGGTGTGATTTGTGTCTTGAGCTATTACATCTTCTATTTTAGAGTTTCCTAGACTAATCGTGGGTAGATTTTACTTAGGAATGAATTTGAGACAGAGATAGCACTTCCTTTGTGATTTTATATTAAGCTTAAAACTTTGCTACCAAATCTCAGTCATCTTCCAAAAACTGTGAACTCTCATTTAATTCTTTGCAATGTAGATTAGAATTAGCTTGTGTACATGTAATTTTTAGCCTTTGTGTGTTATAAATGAAGAAAGTTCTTGATGAGGGGTTTTAGTGGCCTAAGTTTTGGAAACTGTTATTTTAGTTAAAAAATACCCATTCTGTAAACGTGTCCAATATGTTTTTTTTTCTTCAGTAAAAGCTCTTAAAGGGGTTGTGGAGAGAAGGGGTTGTGGGTTGTTCGGACTACTTCGCCTCTAAACTGATTGAATCCATTTTCTCTCTTTTTTAAGACAGCTGATGCCCATGGCATAGCTCATACAAAGTGTGTTCATCAACTTCTGACACCTATAAGAAGAGCAGAAATACTGAATACCTTATTCAGCATTTCTTTGGCAAGCTCTTTACTTAGTAATTAAAGTGTGCTTCTTTTGATTGTGTCCATTGGGCAGCTCTACCAGCCTTTATTGACAGTGGCACCCTGGTTTACATGACCTGTCTGATTTCTGGACATCATTGCCATCTTTGCTTTAAGTTCAAGTGAGTCTTAGACTGGTTATAGGATGTTGGAAATAAGATTCCTTTCACTGTTTTTTTATGGATGGTGTGCCTGTGATAGCTTCTGCAGCAAGAGCAGGATGTCTTATGGAATGAAGGTTGAGCCCAAACTGGGCCTCAGATTTGGGCCCATGCAGAAGTAGATAAGCTTTGAGGCGCAGTTAGAAATTGGGTTAAGGTGTGGGCACAGACTGTATAGGGCAAATAGAGTGAAGATACGGTAGCTGCCTTAAACTGAAATAGTTTACATACTTGTTCAGGCTGAATGCCAGTGGAAGTGCACCTGCAACTGTAAACTACCTGACACTGTATAAAACCAGCCATTCCTAGAATAAAGGGGAGAACGGATGATATAACCACATTGGTTGGACCTGCGTTTGCTCCGTCTCCAATCCCAATTACAGTCCCTGATTTCAAGCTTACTTGAGGGTTTTGCTGGGGGTGTCTGAGCTCCTGTGTTTTAAACAAAGTGTCCTTGTCTGGGACTGCAGCCTGGTGAGACCGGCATGGTTTCTAGAAAGGGGCTTATTGCTTATACCTTGGTGGTGAGTGACCATACTCAGGAATAGGTCATATTCCTAGCAGTCATATCACAAATAGTGATATTCAGCACATGTGTTCATTATCTCTGTGGCTTTCAACCAGGCTGAGAACTGTGTGAATACACAGTGTGTCTTCTAAAGTGCCCATGCAGTTTGACATCCTGTGTGTAAGTGTCCTGTGACTGAGAGGTTGCACACAGCCAGAAGATAACACTCAGATTGGCAAATGGCACTGTACCCAGAGCCCTATTTGCTGCATGAAGTTTCCTGGGGCATTACTTGTGTTTTCCTCTTTGCAACATAGTTTTAGCAGCAGTAGATAAAATTAAAGAACAAGAAAAGAGAATAATAACCACAAAGCAATAGATGCAAAAGGTAGGGGAACAGAGATAATGAGAAAAATGTGAGGAACAATGAATAGAGAGGAAATAACAAGGGAAAGTGGTCTGGGAAGAATTCTTTCTTTAAAAAGACATAATTGTAGGAAAGTAGGTTGGGATTTTTATTTTTCTCTATATCTTTCTGTGACAGAAGTGTTTATGTGCATGGGTAGTTTCAGTTTTAATAAATGTTTAAGAAAATTTGCATGCTCTGTTTATATAGCAGTGTTAGTGGCTTAGGCTGCAATTCTGCATACTTTTCTCTGTCCATTTGCTTTGTGCACTGCATAGACTACAAGCTTGTTGAAGTTCATTACATTACTGTGTTTGAAAGTCTTGTTCTTTTGTTTTCTCCATGACTGCTCCTTGATCATAAAGAACCGCATTATGTCTCTGTGAATAATTGAAAACATTTTTTCTTTATTCTGGCACTGTGTTTTTTTCTTTACTTGCTCTGCTTAATTCTTATTTTGTCATTCATGCTGGGAAGAGGTGAAAGAGACCTTTTCACAAATCATTATTTGCCATCAAGCAATAAGATATGAGTTCTATCAGCAATTTGCCAAATCTATTGCCTATTACCATAGCTGCTAAAGCTTAGTATGTATTTTAGATTAAAATAATTTTTGAACTGCTTTGTTTGCGTTTCTTAAAAAGAGAAATAATTTCTTAAATTCCAAGACATCAGTTAAAACTGGGAAGATTTCTTTAGCGTAACTTAAAACAATGAGAAAATACTGCCTTTTTGTCAGTAACATTTAATAAATTAATCCTAAGGAACAGAAACAACTATTTAGTGTAACAATGGAGAAGACCAAACAAATCATATCTACTATTATAGGAGTGAGTTTTATAATCCTAAGTGTCACATTTGTACTGAGTGGCTTTGTTTAGTTCAGGTTTACTTGTATAAAACATATTTGTGGAAAACATTATTTGCTGAACCATGAAACAACCAGTAAACTTTTTGCCTGCATGTTCTTGTGCAAATTTGGACAGAGGAATTGTAACAGCTGTCATTTCCACAGACAGAATTCTGCATTGTTAGAAAAAAGGGAACACATTTGCTGATTTGTTGATAGAAATTTCTGGAACGAGGTAATTTCTGAAGAAAACTCATAAAGATGAGCATGTTGACAAGCTCTAGTGGTACTGCTGGTAATGAAAATGCTATTTTGAGGAATTATGTTACTGCATCCAAGAAGGGATATGTTTACTAGAAAGCAAACAAAATGAAAAGTAATGCTGAAGAGATAGAAGTGGAAAGTAGATGTCTTTCCTAAGGTGTATTTCTTAGCCATCACTGGGATGCAATATGCTTCTGTTTTACATTTAACAGAATTAACTTACTCAATAGATGGAACCAGTGAGAGGTTCTAAAAATAAAATGGTAATAGAATGTAAAGTATGTCTTTAGTGAAGGTGCTTTTTTTCCTTTTGGTTCTTTTTTTCCCTTTTTTTCCCCCTGAAATGGACGACTTAAACTATCAGACCAAAAATAACATTTATTAAATGTGAATAAAAATATTAGCAGAGAAGGGAAATTAAGGATTCAAACATACTTGATTAAGAGAATTAAGTGCAGTCTAATTTGAGTTCATTTGAAATACTAGATTCCTTGAATTAATTTTTGTTTTATTTAACTGCTATGATAATTGTGAAAATTGTATGTGAAGCGATTCACTAAGACTTTAGAAGACACTTAGTATTAAAAGAATTTTCATATTTCACTTTGAATACTGTTTTATTGAAATCCAGGTCCTGTGTTTGACTTCTCAAGTTCTAGGAAAGATGTGCGTAATCCATTTTACTTTTCTTTGAAAGCTGAAGTGCTGTGGATCTTTCAGCTTCATTTGTAACAACTTCCAGGTATGAAAGAGCAGCAGTATCCAATCATTTATATATTAGTTCTTGTTACTTTTTTTGAGAAATACATGTGATCAGAAAAAGCAGGCTGCTAGGCAGAGTATGTTCTCTTGAACAATGTAAAATATGTTGCATAAAGGAAAAGGAAAGTGAAGCTCAGTGATGTTTTAACATTTATAATTATTTACCATTTTTTACTTTCTGTTGCAGTAAATTGCTAAATTAATTGTAAGAGTTAAATGTTAATTTTTATGTAAATATAAAAAATATAACAGGAGTAAATTCATTATGTATTTTTAAAGAAGTTTTATTGTTATCATTGGAGTGCTGAAGAGAAAGGTTCTTGAGGGCATGTAGGATGAGAAAAATCATCCTACCTGATATTGTTAGAAATTTCTTGGTGGTATTTTTAACATTATCAGTGGGTCTCTCTTAGGTGCCTTAAGGAAACCAGTGTTTACTTTTCATAAAGCTCTGATATTATAATCCACAGCCATCCTTCAACTGTCTAGTGGATTCGCCGTGCAAAGAAAATGCAATTTCTTGTATTATGGGAAAAGATATTTATTTGTTGATGAGGTGGTGAAGTCTTCTTTTGGCCAATGACAGCAGAGAGCTTTTGTGATTTAGGCTTGTGTATACTTCCAGAAACTCCAGAACATACCTGCCTGCATATCTAGGTGTATAAGTATTTTAAAAATTAATCTTCAGGAAGATTTTTTACTTCAGATTATGCATTTGATTTCAGTCACGTCGTTCCTGTATTTTAACACATTGCAATTGCTAAAAATACTTACACATGAGGAAAAAATATATTTGGAAACAAAGATACTAAATATCTCCTTTAAAAAGACACTGAAATATATGTTAATTAGATAAGCTTTTCTAGTGCCATACTTGTGACAGAAGTGCATGAATTAATATACTGCATTCTCTACAGAGACACTATAATCTCTAGGGCACAGTTTAGACTGTTTAGGTAAAACATTTTCAATTTGGTTACATAAATTAAATAGATAAGTAAAGCCTGTAAGGATAGATCTCAAGACTGTTTTTAAAAAGAGAGGCAGGGCTTTTTATGATGTGTGGACCACACATTTAACAGTATTTGTTTAGTCAAATTTATCACACTTGTCCTATGTTATCTTCCAGCAAAACAGAAGCTTGGTACATGTGCTTCTGCCATGTATGAGTTATGTAGAGGGTCTTTTGTTTTAAATTCTTTACTGATTTTCCTTGTTGCTATTGTGTATTGTTTGTGGCATAAATTCTTCCTGTGTATGTCTGAACTGCTCCAATTCCGAGAGCTAGTGATCTTACAGCCTTGGATTTTTTTTAGGAATACATTTGTAATCTTCACCATTTCTCTCCTGCATTTTGGTTTTCCAGGTAGACCTAGAAGCTTCCAGAAAGTTTCAAAATTCTTACGGTAGAGCTGTAAAACCTTCTTGTGGAAATCTGGTGTATCCTGAAGGTCAAACTGTCTGGTTGACAAAAGGAGTGATAGCAGTCACAGCTGTGATTACATCTGTAATCATCTTGATACAGATGCTTTTAAAAACGCTTGTATGCACAAAGAGTTAAATTTCTTTAAAAATCATTGCTAAGATAATTCTTCTTGTGAACATAACAGTTCAGCTGGGGTAAGATGTTACTTTTCAGTTGAGGTGCTTTACTGTAAAATTTGCTACCTAATTTGCATTTTTAAAAATTTTCTCTGCTTTTTTTCTGTAAATAGGTATTTTCATGAAGAATCTATCATACTGATGAAAACAAATCAAACATTACATAGTGTTTTACAGACAAGTGCTTGTAAAATGTCAGCCTAAGCTTTTCAGACATATAATGTATTTTGACGTGATTGCGTAACAGCAAGATGTTGAGTGCTTTTTGTTGTTTAGAGAAGTCTAAAATTGAACAGTTAACATCTTAGTTGGCCATTCTTACACTAATCAAGAAACTCAGTGTGAAAGAAGAGGAAAGGTTATAAAATCAAGTATTGAAAAATTAGTCTGTCAAAACTAGGGGTTCAGTTCAACTTCAGTTCACCGTTGTTATGTTAACATATAATCTTTAAGTTTATGAACAGATGAATTTTTTTCCACAGACTACTCCATTTGAAAGTTTTCTTTATTTCATATTCCTTTATCAAAGTATATGATGTGTAGACATAGTTCCCTATTAAAAACAGATACCAGAAAAAAGTTCCTTCTAGACAATTTTTGTAATACTTTCACTGTTGCATCTGTAAGCTTGATAAAAATCAATTTGAAATTACAGTACTCCTATGGATTAGTTCATATTACTATCTGTATTTTACAACTGTGGAACAATAAACTAAAAATGTATAAAGGGTGAAATATTTGTAGACTTAAAGTATCTAATTTAAGATGCCAGTGACTTGAGCTTAAAATTTTAGTATTTTCTTGTAGCTCTTCGAGTCACAGTTAGCTGACTTCTAACTATGGATGTAGTAGCTTGCCACTTTTGCAGCTTCCTTTTGTAGTACCTTATTGGCTAATGCTCATGAAATAGTGTTTTGTGGTTTTCATACCATCACACAGGAACTCTATGACTGAGTAAAAGAAAGAATTGATTTCTTCTGATAGATGTGCCCTTTTCTTAAAAGTGGTATTTCCCACTTGTCTGGAACATTCTTCACTGTGCTGTCCTTACATTTTGTAGTGTCTGCAAAGAAGTGCAAAATTGTTACAAAATTGTAATTGTTACAAAATTCTTGTTCTGTCCCATGTTACATCTGTTCTGAGGATTTGGTGAAAAATACATTGATTTTTCTGTTGAGGAAAAACTATTGTATTGAGAATACAATATTCCAGTGGTTTCAGACCAGTCTGTCTCTGGTCTCCTCTGTGTGTGTGCTGTACACCATCCTGCCTTGCGCACACACGTCTGTTTGCTCACTCACCTCTCTCTCCATTGTAACTCCCAGGTCCTGGTTTCAGAGGTCATTTGTTATTACTTCTCCCCCAGTTTGTTTCTCTGACACAGGCGTTTCCACCTTCTCTCTGTCTTTATCCAAATCTCTATTTCCAGCTGGTTTGCCCTTCTGGCTTTTGTAGCAGTGTTGCGCAGCTGCGTGCTTCTCTGCCTGCTGTGCCTTTGCATCCTCTCCAACTCTGTATTCTGTCCAGATAGCTTTGCCCCCTTGGCTGTGCTCTTGTTTCTAGCAGTGTCTGAGAGTATGCAGCCATTTAGTTTAGTGCAAATCTCAAGAAACAGTTTTGTGCATGTGTTGTGTTGTCAACAAGAGGAGCATATGTTTGTTACAAACCCTTTGAAACAATAGGATATAGTTACAGTAAAAGAGTGAATTATATAGAAAAATAATCAATAGAAGTAGTGGAAATTAACTTGTTGTAGATCATGTTTCCTTCTGAGTATGTTAAAAATAATGGAATTTCTAATCAGGATCTTCAAGTTGGGTTCCACCAGAATCTTGTAGCTATGTCTTTTTATCTGAACTTTTTGCTGNCTTCCAAAAGGTCTCCTTTTTTAATTTATTGCCCCTTCCCCCATCTCCCCATTTAAAAATCCGTCCTTTTGGAACTGTGCTAAGACCTTTTCAAACCAGACGTAAGGTGCTTCTCCATTTGGAGCCAGTTAATGTTGAGAGCTATGTACCTTGAAGGAGGTTTTGAACAGTCTGTGTGCATTCCCAGTGCACTACTTGCTGTGACTAATTAGGCTTTTTGGGGCGTTCTCTCCCATCTAGTACTTTTAAGAATGAAATACTAAGTTTGAAACTCTAGTCCTCTAGTGATCTTTTGCTTTCTCCACAAAATAAGTTTAGCTGGGGCTTTAAGCCCAGGAGAAAAAGTGGGTCTTTCCTTTAGCTTTGCTGTGATTACCTGTGGAAAGCATGGTTTAAAATATCAATTGAGCTGAGAGGTGAAACAAACTAGACTTCACTGACATGCTATTAGAAGCAGAATCCAGTAAAACTGAAAACCCAGAAATGAACTAGATATGCCAAAAATGGCCCATTCTGCCTATGTGTTGTACTCATTCATTTCCAGTGACATTTTGCTGACAGCAAAAGTAGATACAAAATAATTGAATTTAATACTCATACTCATGTCAGAAAAGCGCAGTGCAAGACTCTGTAGGAGGGGAAGGTGTTTTTCAAAAAATTTAAGATTTTTAAAAATTTGTGTGCATGTCTTTGTAGATTTTGATTACTGACTCTATTACAGCCATTCTTCATCGTTAACATATGCATATTTCCTGAGGTGTCCAAGCAGTCTGACTAGGATTAGTTGTTGAGGTATGGTAGACAAGGGAACACTGAATTTCGAACACTCTCATCACAGATTTTTCTTCTTGAATAGTAATTCCCTATGATTTATGCAGACACTTTGCTCAGGCCTGGTTATGTCCTGTGGTGCCATGGCTGCCTCCTTAGCTGTGGTGTGGCCTGACCTTGGTCACCACTCCACCCAGAACCTGCCTCTGTCCTATTTCACTGGAGTTCTTCCTGGGATTTACAGCTGCTGTATTCAACATGACTTGCTCCACATACAGCATTCTTCTACAGCTCAGTGCCTTTTTACAGCACTGCTGCCAAGTGCATTGCCTGTGCATAACAGTGTAGTAGTGCCACTACTTAACATTTCATCCAGAAGAGAAGGATGATGGTAAATACTGAAGAGAGAATGGCATAAATGTATATTGAGATATAGGAGACATGCTTAATGTTTAGAATGTAAGATAAATACATATTTTATAAAACAAATCAAGGAAACTCAGGGTTGTGGTTTGTTTGTTTGGTGGGGGTTTTTTTCCCTTTTTTTTTTCTTTTGTGTGTGGTTTGGTTTGGTTTTGTGGGTTTTGTTTGTTTGTTTGTTTGTTTGATTGAGAAAAAAAGATTTTTTGAGAAAGGGTGTCTTTTAATAAAGCCACCTGTTTGTGTACGTACAAAATATGAATGAGTTGTTTTCCTTTAGTTTGTCAAGTTACTTCTGAATAACAGAAAATGACTGAACTCATTAGGAAATTACTTAAAGGCACCTGAGAGGGAAAAACTTATATTTGGTTACCTGTATTTGTATTTAAAAATTGAATTTATGTTTAAAGTATTTTTGTATTTATTGTTTTCTCCCACTCCACAGCCCTTGAAACATGATATTTTACTTAGTCATTTCACTTTTTCTGCCTTTATTAAGCTTTTATCTGAATTCTACTAAAAATCCAGGATATGCCTATGGTGTCTAGATGGTGAAATCAGAAGCATCATATGTTAGACACTGTGGATGTGAGATGGTGTTGTAGTAGATACACAGCGTAGCATTAGGGTGGCATAAGATGCAGGACAGTTTTGAATGATGACTGCTGTATTTGGCCTGTAAAAATCCCATTTATAGCTGTGATTTTTTAAAAAAAAGTTTAGTATTTATTTGAATTTAATATTAGAGAATAGGTTCCATTAGTGGAGGTACCAGAAGAATGTGATTTTCTACATAAATTAAAAGCTGCCTTCAAATTGTGTGGCAAGGTAGTTTATTTAGGCAGTATAATATCTTAATATATAGCAAGTCCCTTTTTCTCTAAGCAGCCCTATTGATCAACTTAAAATTACATTGCTGGAATCACCTTGAAACTTCAGTAGTTATCAAGAAAATAGTGGTTTCACGTAAAAGGTCTATAAATACATTGTTTGGCCAAAAAATTAAGGTGCAAGTATGAAATATTTATTGAAGTACATGAAGGATTTTGTGAAATTCCTGACTTGTCTTGTGAACAGACTGACATTTTTAGTAGAAGCTATTGCACAACTGTGTTACATGAAAAGAGAGCATTGTGACAGCAAATGAAAAGATGGTGATCAGCTAGCCAAGATTCATGACTTAAAATGGTGTCATTTAAAGCACAGATATGTAGTTCCTGTCTGAATGTGATGAAGTATCACATATTTCAAATTAGAAAAAAAAATAGTAAGTTAATGTGTTAAATAGTCAGAGAGATAAATTAGTAGTAAATTATTAGTTTTATATTTTGGTTTCAGACTCTTCTGTGAATTTTAAACCAAGCAACATAAACACAGATACAAATGTGTAATGTGATGTGCTCTTCAGGAAAGTATAGAAAGCAGAAGTCCCTATTGTCATGGAACTTTCACTGGTACAACTACAGGTTGTATGACATTGTAAAACTACCATGCTTTAAAAGTAAGTTTGTGATACTTTCTACTGAAGTGTGCATAGAACTTGTGAAATTTTCCTTTTGCTTGTGAGCATCTTAAAAAGCAGCATTTCTGAACAATGTTTTCCTCCTGTTGCAGATAGTTGAGTTACTTACATTCATGATATTAATTGTACGGCAGATCTGATTTTGAGAATCACAAGAAACATGAGTAAAAAAAGCTACTCCTGCAGCATCTTTGGTTAGTAAATGTGATACTCAGTGCAACAGATGATGATTCCCTTGTCCTGTCTAACATGATTCTTGTCCTACATTTTAAAAAAGACAACTAAAAGAAAAGCTGAAACCTCTTTATGTCTGAGCAGCTAGAGAAAGGGGTTGTTTTAGCCATTTTGCAAAGCAGATTTTGAAGCATATAGAACTAGGTGGGAGAAGACCATGTGTAGTTAAACAGGAATGTTGTTTTTCACTAGTGGGTTTCAGTGAAATATGGTAGGAATTGCATACTGAAATGTTGCATCAGTGTTTCACTAGAATATTTAAAAATACTCCAGTTGTGTAATTTTCTTGTTTTCTTGCTTGTGATTACCTGCTGCCCTTTATATTCTGATACATGCTGTATCTTTTGTTGGGATTTTTTTTTTACTAATGATACTTTACAGTATATAAAATTGGTTTTGACATGGGAGCTTTCTTTGGGAACAAGTGAAGTTTAACAGTTTTTAACCACCATGTAATTGTAGAGGTATGTTATAAAAAGGTCTGACACTTTAATTCTGACTTGTGTTTTATCACTAGAATTTTGTATTTATATGTAATAAGCTACCCATGTATTCAAAAAGATTTATGCTATGACATGAATATAGTCAGTAAAGTGGTATATTGTAGTCACAGTAAATACAATTTCTGTGCATAAAGGGAAGTCTTTTTATACAGGGTAAATAGATTCCAAGATTTAAAATTGACCCAGTAACTTAATGGTATTAGCAAACAAAGCCTGCTGTAACTCGAGATAAAGACTGTAAGTAATCTTTTTCCCCCTAGCTTTTCTCTTGCAGTGTTTCTTTATGGATGCCTTATACCTGTGTCATGAGTAAGCCTCTGTGCTGTTCTCCTATATAAAATCAACTCTTAATTACTCCACTGTGTGATAGGGCTCATTATAAGATATGAGAACTGGCTGGATAAGAGAGGATTTCTTCAGTCTGTGTTGGGACTTACACCCACTGGAGACAAATTTATACTCTATGGCTATGTTTGCTTTTAGAAAATTGGACAGTTGTAATCATGATTGTAAACACAGTATCTCAGCTGGGGTTTGCTTCTGAAAATCATTTCTAGGTCAGATGCTTAGTTCAGGCAGCCATTAAATATTTTGTTTCTAAATAGTGAGTGTTGAAAAGTTTGCAATTACATTTCCTATAGCTAAGAAAAGAAGCTTTTCTTACCTTTATAATTACATTTTAGAGGACCCTTGAGAGACACTGTATTTTTTTAATCTGTTTGAATTGTGACTATTGCTTTGCTAGTTTGATCCCCACTCATAGCAAGGTGACCTTACACTTTGCACTTTCTACAATTCAGCATTTCCTGAAGTGTAAAATTGTAAAATGAAGAAAGGTGTAAAATGTTTCTCTTTCCAAGAGCAGAATCACAGAAAGCAGAGGATTAGAAATTTTTCATGTTTGCATTGTGGACCTTGAACTGAATGTGGTATGTTTTTGTTTATAAGTCTCCAGGTATTGTTCTCTTACCTCTCGCAGATTTAGGCTGTTTAAATGCAGAGATTGTTTCAGAGTAGAGCAGATCTGTAAAGAAAGGAATTGAGATTTCAGCAGTACTTTTTTGAGATAACAGCTGTCCTGCCTTTTTGTGACATGACCACAATTTGTATCTGATGTGCAGTGTCCTGGTTTAGGGCAAATTTGGGAGAAAACCCCTGAATGGGGTCTCTCTGGAAAAACAAACCCAAACTGGCCCTCCCCCAACTGGCCCAGGAAAAAAATCTCCTTAGGGAAAAGGGGAAAAACCCCATTTATTTAACAAACAAAATGTCCACAAGCATAAAAATTAATAATATGAAACAATAAAACCTCTTGCTGCTCTGAAGAGAGATGGCAAAATTGAGAAAGTCCTTGCTGTGTGTGCAGCTCATCTTGCTCAGTCTCTCATCAGTCCCTCTGGCACTGGAAATGCTGTTCTGGGCCCGGTGGGCTACAGGTTTGGGCTCCTGGTGCTCTTCTGGGTTTTCAGTCCAGAGCAGGGTTAAACAGTCCCAAGAAAAAGGGAAAAAGTACAGTCCAGGGAATTTCTTTGCCTCAGCTAGCTAAACTCACTTAAAGCAAAGGAGATCTCTGTCTGGTTGTCTGTCTGTGCTGAAGGCGACACTGTCCATGAGCAGAATGCAGAGGAGTCAGAGCAATTTCTGCAAACAAACTGCACGCTTCATCTTTCCTCCCCTTTGCTCTCAGAACCAGTCTTAAAGGTACAGAACACAACGTCCAACACAGACAGAACAGATGATTGGGGACACAAGCATCATTAAGTCATGGATATGCAGTCTCCTTCCCTACAAGGTGAGAGTGCTCAAAGCTGTCCTCTTGTTCTCTTAAAATGACTTGTGAACGGCTGGGAGATGAAGTTAAAACATGCTTCTGTACCTTGACTTGAAACACATGTGATGTCAAGAGGAGTATAATGTGCACTTCATGGGTCTGAGCTGCTTAGAAACATTCCAGAGAATCTGCTTCTGTTGGGGAAACTGTACTGTGAAGGTATCCTGTCATGGCCCCTGTGAAGATAATGAATAACCATGAACCCATTTGTGTCTAGGTTTCTTGCCCTTACTCCATCAGCACTCCTCACGCTGCTTTTTTGAATTTGAAGGTTGTAGAAGTCCTTTCTGACACTCCAGGTAACTTCAGGGTCTTTCCTGGATGTCACAACTCCATGGAACATTCTTTTCAGTTTCAGAGTTAGTACTTAGTTCTCTTGAAAGGGGAAAGAGTTACTGCAGTACAGAATATTCCTTATGTTAAAATATTTCAAAACTATTCTCTGGTGTCAGTGTCTTTATAGTAAGCATTATATTGAATTCTTTCCTTCAATATATTGGCATAGTGTATAGGGAGAAAATTTCTTTTTTGATTTTTTTTTCATTCAAAGCATCAGATACTAATGCTTTTCATTACTACAGACTTTTGTCCTTTGTTTATATTATTATCACATTAACAACAGAGATGCAATGGTGTGACTTTGTTTGGAATTTCCATCTATATCCATAAACTGTGTTGCCTGTATAGAAATTAGATTGTAAAAATTGATCTTAAAAATAGTATTCGTTTTCTTTGAGGAGTGTGTTTGCATCCTTTGTAGTTCAGTACTATGAAGTATCATAGAAGTGATAAGATCAGTACTACAAAATAAAACTTTATCTAGGGTTTTGGAGTTAGTTTGAGCTTTGTTGGTTACCAGTGTAGGATACTTGTTTAAATTCAGATCTATTTCTACATACTAGCAAATGGTATCTAACCATTTTTGAATATGATAGTACAGTTTCAGAGGCAAGCAGCAGGGCTTGTTATAGTTCTAGTGGATAATAAAGTGCTTTACTTTTATTTGTCTGTGAATTTGATGTCACTGTCAGACAGTCTTTGAAGTGGCTGCTGGGCAATCTTATTTTGCCTTATGTAAATGTTACCATTCTAAAATATAGCTGTAACCTTTTAAATGTTTTTAAGTATTCCTGAACAATGCACTTTCCATTACAAAATTATGTGTTGAAGAATATTAGTAAAGCAACTGCAATTCCAATTTATTATCTGAAACAAAGTTCAGAGCCATGTGGCACTAATTAATGACTGAAATGTTAATGTTCACACCAAATGGATGATGTAAGGTTTTTGTTTTATTGTTTTCTTGTATATAGATGGGAAAATATGGTGGGGTTTTAGGTTTTTTCCCCCCCTCTCTTCCCCCATTGTGTTACTTATATGGCTTTTATTGTATAGGAAATGTGTTTAAATATTTGAGGAAAGACAATCAAGTAAGACCTTTAAAATTGGGTGCTGACAGAGGTTATGTGATAGTGTTTTGGTGTTGTCTTTTTCCGTGACAGAATTATTTCTGGTGAGGTAGTGAATGACATCCTTCCCTTTCTCCATCCCAAAATAAGATAAAAACCTAGTCAGTTTCGGTGCATCAGCTAATGTAATAAAATACTAAGACGTTGTTTTCTTTATGTTGTCTTCTCAAAACATGAATTTTTTTTTGACAATGTTGTTCACTTAGCACTTGTAAACATACATGGATCTTGGGGAAGCGGTCTTTGTTGATTTATGTCTGTATGAACACAATCTGAGCTCAGACGTAGTGCATCGAGAAACTCAAAAGGAGCATCAAGGCATTCAGCACCTTCCAGAGCTGCTGAGAATTTAGCAGGATCAAGCTCTAATTGAATTTTAATGTTCTGTCTCTAGCAGTTTCTTAACACTGTTGGATGTTACAGCAGTGTGATCTGAAAATCAAATGGTTGTCTTTAAACTTACACAAGCTGCTGTATAAGCTGCTAAAACTAAAGTGCTTTGAAAGTAATTTAAACTAGTTATTGAAGCTGAACATCTTGGAAGGTGATTACATTAATATCATGGACTTGCTCACACACTTACTTGAAAACAGTAGTAAAACTGTATTTTAAATTAAAATTATTAAATACAAAGAATTTTGAGTACTGTTGTGATTTATACCTAGAAGTTCTAATCTTTTTCACCTCTCGTCAGTGAATATTACAGCAGGTAAATTTCTGCCAGATCCCATGGACTTGAGTAACAACAGGAATAGCTGATGTTTCAGCATTTAGTGGTATCCTTAAGCTGCTAGACTGCTGGAGTCAATCCTGAAGATTGATTTAGCTTTAAAGGATGTAATATATAGGTGGCACAGTAGAGTTTTTTAAGACTTTGGAATGATGTAACATCAAAAGCTGCAGAAAAGATGTATTAAGTTATCTCTAACCACTTTTGAATTTCTTTTACTTTGAACATTTCTCTGCACAAAACTACGTCATCATGGAAATGACTCTCAACCTTTATTTGCTTTCCTTTTGATCAGTTTTAAAAACTGTTTTTAAAATGCTCTGCCTGTCTGCCTCCCTCCTGAATTATCTCAATTTTTAGGTGGGGCAGCTGATAAAATCTGATGATGTAATACTATCTCCACTATCTCCAGGTAAGACATATCAGTTATAAAAATTCAGGTAATGGATTATATCCAGAAATTCCTGTGTTTCACCCCACTTTTCCATGTTAGAATGAAGCCTGGGAGATTTCACCAGGCTGAAACTTTTTTTTTACAGGAAGGAATCCTTGATGTGGAGCCACTGCAGTACACTGGTATCTTGTTTTTCACTCTCAATTAGACCAGTGTGGCAAGGAACCAGAGACTCTTAGTTTTGGAGGTTTCTATCAGTGAATAACTCTCTGAAAGAAACTGTTGTAACAGGAAGAAAAACAGCCTGAAGTGTGCAATATTTATTACTCTGCCACTGGCCTCCAGCTACAGACAAAAGAAAGGTAAAGGCATAAGAAATAGTGATCACTAGAAGCCATTTCTGATTTCCTCTGAATCTTTCAAGCACTGAGTAGAATCTAGGCCAGTGCATTGGCACAAGTTTATATTTATCTGCAAAATAGCCATGATTATATTACTGTTTCCCCAAACCACCAGCTTATTTTCATACTCTGCAAAGAATATACTTTCAGCATCTTACTGGACAGAGTGTCAAATTATCTTGCGTCAGCTTTATTTTAAGGATACAGGAATTTATGGGAGATGTAAGTAAATTATGATAGAGACTAACTGCCATGGTTAGAAGATAAAACTTCTACTTCACTATAGGCAAAATGTGCTTAAATACACATTTAAAGTAAATAACTCAGCTACAAGACAGTCCTTTTGCTTGCAAATGAAATGTTAAAAATTAGGATATACCGGGTACCACTTTACATTTATCACCTTGCCTTATTGCAGGTCCAGTGCCATCACATGGTATCTGAAGGCATTGTGGGTTTTGTTGTGGCCACTGGACCATTGCTAGAAAAAAATAACATTTTCTTAGCTTTTCTGTTTTCCCTTTTGATTTCTGCTGTGGATTTAGGTGATCTTCCCACATTTGGGTCATCAGGGTAGTGGGTGGGTTTCAGGCATTATTTTAAGAACCACTTTTTTCTGACCCCAGTAAGTTAGAAGTACTCTGCCAGCTTCTAATACTGATGGAGTTAATGAACAATTGACACGAGTTCTGGTTTTAGAGATTAGGAGTTTCTGCAGCAGACCCCGTACTGCAGTTGCCACAATAGCTTCAACTGTTACACGTTAGTAGTGAAGACACTGTTGAGTCTTTGGCATATTTTTAACTCCTACAATTTCCCCGAGGGAAAACAAGGATAGCTGAACAGAGTATTCTGGAACAAAGGAGCACGACTTTCTTAGTTTTCAAACATATACAAATATACAAATTGTGAGTTTCTCAGGAACTGAATCACTAAGATCCTTTATGATGGGGAATTTGGCTATTTCAGTGCAGTATTTGCTACCAATTTGTCCTGTTGTGTTCAAAGAATGGTCTTGTCATCAGCATGCATTTTTTTTACTGAAGATAATAATCTAACCTGGGTCAAACTAGTTGTACTTTTGACCGAAAAAGAAAATTTAAAAAATATCTGTGTATAAACAAAACATAGTATCTATATGCTATTGCAAGCTTCAGCTCAAAGTAATGCTTCTTCTACAGCACTTGTTTATCATGAGAATATATAATTGAAAGTTTAACATTTTCTGACATTTTCTAAATGCCCTGATTTTTACTGTACACATCTGGTATTAAATGTGTTGAATTTGTTAAAGAGAATTCAGGGCTTAGCACTAATTCTTCTCTAGTTACCTATATTGATACTGGTTGAATAATGAAAATTTTCAACTTTCTCCTGAATTCCTAGCATCTTGCATTAATAACAGCATTGTTATGGAAAACATGTGAATTGACTATTTCACCTGAAGCTGATGAAGTCTCACTTGGAGAACTCTTTCTCATTGGGGTAGAAGACATCAGTAAATACTAATATAAAAATGAAAGAGTAATGGAAGGCACTAGTAGGTAGTAATTACATGAACAATGAAATAATTTGGTTTGTTTGGTCTGAAAAAGGGAAAACTGAAGCATGATATTACAAGGCTCTCATGATTTTTTTTTTTTTTTTTAATATAATGCCAATCCTTTCTTCTCTGTGCAAAATAAAAGAAGTTATACTTAAGTTGCATGAAAGATGATTATATTACCTTTTAGGAAAACGTTTTCTTACTGAAAGGCTATTGGATCATGAAGTATCTGTTATTAGGTATTTTTAAGAGCTTGTGTAGTACCTAGAACAGCTCTGAGAATTATTTTTCAATGCAGAGTAAACAGAATCTGAAGTTTACCGACTGCAATATATTACTGTTCCCCCCAGTGTGTACATAATTTCTGTGTGAAACATGTATTCAAGCAAATGCAAGTAAGAACCAAACACATTCTATGTGTGATCTGGTAGAGAGCAAATAGACCTGGATTTATTTTTCCTTAAGGAATTTCTCGTCAAGAGGTTAAGAGCTATGTAACCACAAAGTCTGTGGAATTTTAAAAACTTATGCATCTATATATATATGTGTGTTTCTCTCTCTCTAGCTCTTTATCTCTGCATGTACTGGAAGTTCCACACAAGAAATTTGATAGCAGGTAAAGGTTTATAGTGTGCACATAAGTTCTGAGAAGTTATGATTTTGGAAAATTTTGTTATACACTAAATTGTTGACAAAGTTTGTAAATACCTATCAATTTGCTACCAGCAGTCTCTAAGAGAAAATCCTCTTAATTTATAGGGGATTTATCAGACTTGAGTTTTTCTACACTTTGTTTTAAGAATTCCAAATTAATTCTTTGTCAAATTCATCTCATGTTTTCTTTCCAGTAGTAAATCTCAACAAGATCTCACAATAATTGCATATTAGGGTTTTCCTTTTTGTTAGAAAAACTTACTAAAATTGCAAAGTGTGATTAATATTTTTTTCTTATCTTAACGAGCTTGGGTAAATTATCTCAGATGCGATAAAAATAAAATGTTGACAACAACCTTTATATGTTAATTACAAAGATGGAAAAGAAATACATTATAAATACATAGGAGAAAAAAAACCCCAACAACAAAAACAACAAAACAAAACTAAACCAAAACAACTTCAACTGAGTTAATCACAGAAGGAAAATTGCAGCTGCAATGGTATCTGTTCCCATGTTAAGGAGAAAAAGTTGCAGAAAATAATTTTTTTGCAAATTGGTGAGGTGCAGCATCTAGAGAGACTGGGTCAAACTCAGGTCTGATTTAAACTGGAGTACCAGGGAAATGAAGGAATATTGTTGTGAAAAGACTGAGTATACGTCATATGTTGCAGGCCAGAGAACAGCCTTCTTTTAGTAAATAGGATTAACTGCCATCTTTAAATTCTATGAAGTTTAAAAAAGCCTTAAAACCTTTCCTTATTTGAGTAGCTCAAGTTATGGTTTTAGTCTTTTCTCTTCAACTCAGCAATTTTTGAGGAGAGAGTGCTTATCTGTTATCAAGTATATTAAAACTCTCTTCTTAACTGAAAGAGGTAAATCAGGAATTTCAGCTTAATTTGGTGTCCTTCACTTCTCTGTTTTTTCTTTAATTTTTACATATTAAGTAATATTGGGTATGAGCAATAGAAATGATTATTTATCCTGAAAGTACTGTAATTAAAATATTGCATTCTGGCTTACTCTCTGGGATCTTTATCTTATCAATGGATTGATGCAATGATTGTCTTTCAATAATGAGAAGACTGTTTACAATACTCACACAACCCATATGTTGTCCTGAAATATTAATTCTATCCTTTGTCTGTAAATAGGTTTGTATACTCATTAAACCATTAAAAAGATCACTTTGACTTCTTATTTGCTTGGAAAAAAGTGGAGTGTATTGCTCATGAAGTTGAAGAGATAATTGGGATCCGGATTTAAAAAAAAAAATCCACCTCCAGTTTGACAATGAAAATAGTCTTTTAAGTGTGCAGTGTTGGTTCTGATGATGATAATCAACACATGCAGTACTTGTTAACAGCGATTTAACTCTGAATAGTGAGAAAATCTAGCATACTTAGATCTGGTTGAACTGTTTATTATTTATTAGACTAATATGTTCTAGTTGGTACAACCAAGATTGCCATCTTCTGTGCTTTGATTTTCTAGTTAGGTTCAATTTGTCCTCATACGGCAAAAAATTATCTAAGATTCTGCTTGTGAGAAATCTTCAGATTTCTTATTCTTCTCTTTCCCTTAAATGCATTTTTCAGTATAAATATCTCAACACAGAAATTTACATTCAGTCTAAAGATTGCTATTCTGTGACTTTTATGATTCTTTTGTGAAATGCCATGTAATACATATGCCTAAAACTGTTCTGTTTTGATGTTATGAAAGATTTGAGAAAAATTAACTTGTTTTTCATCACAAACATTTTTGCAGCCAGATTGTCACAGAGACATATGTCTGAGTATCTTTATTTTTGATAAAGACACCTTTCAGAAAGGAATAGATATTCCTCTAGAATCTGTATATTAAGAATTGTTTTTGCACTAATATAAGCATCCCTGTTTTGTTCTATTATGTCTATTACCTCCAATATCCTTGCTAAAACCTATTTTCAGGTGGTGTTTAGTGTTGTTTTCTGGTTCCTAACAGTGTGTCTGTGTGTGCTTTACAAAATGTGACTGGCTCTGTACTCAGCTTCTTTCTTCCATACTCAGATTTTTATGGTCTTTAAGACTGTTGAACACTTGCTGAGAATCCAGCTTGGCTTTCATTGTTGTTGGGAGACCAAACAAATTGGTCTATGAAAATAATGTGCTATAGCACATTTTCTAACCCTGATTCTTGAAAGAGAGACTGGTGCACAGCAAATGCCAACATTGATTGAAAACTTTCTTTACTGTGCTTTGAGAAACCTACATATGTTCTTTTTTTCTACATAGTAGCTAGAAAGCGGATTCCCATCTGTTTCTGTTTGTCGTGGCCAAATGTACAAAAATCTGTTTGTACTGATGGTACTTGTTCATCCGGACTAACATGAGTGAAATGTTCTATTTATGAATTACAAGATATAAAATGATATAATTTCACAGTATTGTTCAGGAAGGTTATTGCAAAGTGTGATTGGTAGGTGCTGAAAGACTTGTTGGATACTACGTTTTATTAGGTAAATTACTCTTAGGCAGAAATTATTAGTCAGAAACACCAAGCGGGTCTGTTTCTTTGCTCCTCTGTCTTAGAGCAGTGATGATTAGCATGAACACTAGCTGCATGTGTCTGATACTCTTTAGCTCAGGGAAAGGAGGATAATGACTTTGGCACTTACCCTTTATTTATAATGCTTTGAAAACGTGTGAAAGCTGCCTGGCACATAGTTGTTTTAGGAGCATGGTATTCTACCTAATGCATTCAGGAGTTTTCTTACCAACAACACTATAAAACTATTTCTGTTCTTTATGGTACATACAGCTTAGTAGGTTTTCTTTTTTTTTTTTTTTTATTTATCTTATTATTTTGCCAGAAGCTCATTTCGTATTATCCCTTTGGAGTCATGTCTGTTTACTCTAAAATTTCCAGCCGGCGTTATCACTGGTTCAGCTGTACAGCTGGCAGGAGCAGTGAGAGCTGCAGCATATGCAAGGTGCTGAAAGCTCTTGGCAACTTTGCTTTTTTTGCTTCTTCTAAATCTGCCATGAGCAAAGTTCATACAATGGAAATTTGCCTATGTTGTAGTTTACATCACTGTGGCTTCTGGGTGGGTACAGGCCGGTAGTAATAAGAGTATGAAAATTCTTCTAATAAAATGTTGGTGCAAAACCAGCATGGGTTTTCTGCATAGCTGTTGGGAGCCCAGTGATAATCCTTCAGTGGCCTGTGTCATGGTTGCCAAGGAAGATTCGATACGGCTTCTTTCATAGCTTTCAGCAGTGCTCTTGTCAACAGTGCTTAATTGGATAAGGAGATAGCTGAAGAGTCAAGTGAGGCAGCCTCGGAAAAAAAGGTGTGAGCTGATTTCTGTTGAACAAGTTTTCTATTGTGTTTAAGAAAAATAATTCCTTTTTTATAGCACTCTGTAAAGTGAGAAGCTGTAAAAGCCCTGTGCTCTGCCTAATAAAAAGCCATATTATGGGAGAGCAGAGCTTATACAATCATGACAAATTGAATGATCATCAGAAAGCTACTGATTTTATGGAAAGAAAAAGCAAACAAGCCTTGATATTGTAATTTCTTAGGATGTGTAAATTATTGTAATTGTGTAAAATTACAGTAGGACCCCACTGACTGACTCTCAAGAATAACAAAAGGTAAGTCATTTAAGATTCAGATATGCTGCAAGTTTAAAGGAAGAATCTGAATGATGAAAGAAGAGATAACAAAGGTCCAAAACATTTCATAATGTAACAATAATAATGTTAAAAAGAGATAGTGCAAATGACCAGATTTCCCAGCAATATTAATTTGACCATTTAATAAGAGATTCAATTTGTGGATTAAAACTGAAATTATTCAGGATAAATCCTTCTGCCTTGAGTCAGATGTCAGATTTTCCTACTTTTTTAATCAATGAAACATAGATTTCTACCTGGAATATTTTGTCTGTGTTAAGTATAGTGTCATAATAATATACGTCACATAAATCATTATGGTTTTGAAACAAAGCCCCAAAAAACTACTTCACATTTTGCAGAATAAAATAGTAAATTTGCAGTCATAATCTGGGAATTTTTTTCCAGTTTCTTGAGAGTTGTAAGATTGTTTGTCTTATTAAGAATTTTAACACTGTCACACCTAGAATTTTTTTTCCTACAAAAGAAATTAGTTCCTCATAATATTATTAGGTGTGAGGTAAAACAGTACAATGTATTTGTCCTTGTGTAGTTTATTTTCCTGTTCTCAACTCACCCTACTGTTGTAGGCTAGCTTGAGCTGAAGGATAACCCCCCTCCCCATCTGCTTGCTTGCTCACCAGCTACTGTTGTGGATTCAACTTGTGGAAAAGTAATTTAATTTGTTGCCAATTAAAATACATTTGGGTAGTGAGAAATAAACATAGAAACAACACCTTTCATCCTCCACGTCTTAGGCTGAACTTACATTTCATTCCTAACCCTTTACGTTCTTGAGTGTCACAGGGGAGAAAAGGGTTTATGCTCAGTGTACAGGAATTTCTCTTTCACTTCTCCTCTGCTTCTGTGTGGGCTTTGCCCAAAGGTCACATTTGTTTTGGGTTTCCGACTGCTCTGGTATGGACTCTCCACACACTGCCAAGGAAGTACCTGCACTGTCATGGAGGCTTCTTTCCTTGTCCTCTGACCTTGGTGTTCCCTCCACCATTTCTCACTCTACTTTGTGTTTTCTCCTCCTTTTACTACCTGCTAGCTTTTCCCTTTGTTAGGCATGTTTTTCTTAGTCTTCTCCCCTTTGGCTGCAGGGCTCAGTCATGGCTCAGGGTCGGTCCATGGGGCTGGAATGTGTGATGTCCAGCACTGGGCAACCTCAGGCCTCTCTCCATGGAAGCTGCCCCTGCAGTTCCTGCCTGCCAATACCATGGCACACAATGCAGTGATTTATACTATTGAGACCGTTTTCCATTTCTGCCTTTTTTTTTCTTTTTCTTTTAGTCTTAAAGCAAAGGTTCATCATCCAGAATAGTTAAGAAATTACATTTTCATGATACTGATTTATTTAGTGGTATATATGTGTTGCTGTAGTGCTTTAAAATCCCTGTATCTGTGATTTGGACTTTTGCTTGTTATGCTGCTGCTGAGACTCAGATAAGCTTGAACCCTTGGAGAATTCACTGTTATTTGAATCATAGTGGCTTTGCTAATCCCCTCGCTGTATTTCATTTTTGGAATCTGTCTTTCCTTAAATGCCTGACACATTTACATTTAAAAATGTGACATTACATCTATGCTACTTTTGGCTTTGGTTTTTATTATGCTGAGAATTCAAGATACGCCTTTCTGTTCTTAGGGACAAATGCAGTATAACTGCAATTCTCTATATACCATAGCTGATTATTAAGGTACAGCATATTCTCTGGGAAAAACAATGTTTCTTTATGGACTGACTCATTCTGCAGTGAAGTTTGAGGTACTGAGAGAATTAAATTCCATGAATATTGGCTTGTAGCACATGTCAAACTGCAAAACGAAAGTTAATCTTAGTCTGTGCTAGCACATGTGTACTTATATAAAAGTGGTAGTGAGTTTCTGTAATTTTAACTTGCCTGGGAAATGAACTTACTTGTTTTCTCCTAACTATGGATGGCTGTGCTGGTTTTTAACTAGTTCCCCCCACTCTTTTATAAAAATTCTTTTTAACCTCATTCATGAAGGTTAGTACAGGTATGTTAATGTAAGTGGCCACTGTACCTTCTTTTTCTGTATAGTCACACTGAAGTTTCTGGTTTATATTATAAAAAAATCTAGTTAATGAAAATAATAAGTGTTTTGATATTAATTACAGTCTTAAGCAACACATTTTGTAATATAAATTTACCAAACTATTGTAAAGCTGCCTTCAGAATAAGTGATGGGAAAGAACAGTAATATATATGTACAGATTTTTCCCTTGAGTGCTTTGCTTTGTAATTATTACTCTCTTTTTCAAGTCTCTTTAGTTTGGCTTTCAAAATCCCTATGCACTGAAAAAACCTCATGAATGCTATGCAAAATATTGTTGTTATTGAGGTCACTATGCTATGGGAAAAGATGTTAAAGCTATGTTTCTGTATATTTTGCTCCTGAGTGTTGTTTAAGGCAGTCTTGTTTTTCCATATTAAACATGTCTGACTATACACAACAAATGCCCAGATTCAGACCCAGTGCTTTTTTTGAAAGATACCATTGTTAGAATTGTTAGATGAGAGAAGTCTGATTTATTATAGTTGTTTATTCTTGAAAAACTCATTGTCTTGGTTTGGAAAGACAGGTATCTGTCAGGGAAAAGTGGAGCTTCCCTTGGAATGGAGAATGTAAAAAAAAACAACCCTCCCTCCAAATTACTAAAATTTGGCAAATAGGAGCTTTCAGGCAAAAATATGGGAATAGGAATAACAGTTCTTTACTAGGAATATTAAAAATACAAATGCAGTAGTACAAAAAAAGCAAACAAACAAAAGTCCTAGCAAACCCTGAAGGTGTCAGAGATACAACTGAGACCCTGTTGGTCAGGGTGTTGGACACAGTCCAGATAAGTCTTCCTGGAGTAACAGATGTTCTGTGAAGTAGAGATGATCCTGTGGAAAAAAGGGTCCAGTGCTTGAGAGATGGATCCTGTTTTCCTCTGAGAATTCAGTTGAAAACCAGCTGATCTGGAGTCCCTGTGTCCCCATTTTATCTGGGTAGGGACTGGTTAGCTTCTCCCCACTGGGTGGAGCATCTCCCAATGGGATGAGGTGATGTTATCAGTCATATGAGAGGCCTTAAATGGCCCATTCACAGGTGATGTCCCTCGGAGGAGGATGGGTGGAGGAAGAGATAAGAAGGCACTGCCTTATCTGGTGTTACCAGGTGTCCCATTAAGAGAAGGCATCTGCCCTCTTCTCTCCCTAGAGTTACAAGAGAGAAAGAACAGTATCTCCCAACCAGTTTCAACAGATGAAAATAGAATACACATTTTTGGTTACATTTTTCAACCCAGGACACTCATTCAGCAAACTTGGTGAATATGAAGAAAGTGCTATGTACAAAGACTGTAGTTGGAGAAAAGGTCAGCTTTTTCTTGTTTTCTACACATGAGATTCCTTGTTCTCATTTACAGGTAAAATAAACTTGGTGGTTCAGCTGATGGCAACAAGCAACCCTTGTGTCATTCTCAGAAATTGAAGAACACATTCAGAACATTGTTCTTAGTGTGCATTTGCAGCTGTGGTTAAAATGGTTCAGTTCAGTCGCACTGATAGATATCTTATGTTACAATATGCCCTTTGTGAGAACAGGGGTACGGCCCTATCAGAAGCTGCACATAATGAGTCACTTTATGGAATCTGTATGATACTAATGATAGCTCTTTCTGCCACATAGTCTGGTTTTTCTTAAAATAGTTTTTAAGTAGCAATGTTCTGCATTGCTCTTAAGTAGGCATGAAGTCTAATGAGCAATAAGAAACCTTAAATATATCAGGGAGAACTACTTTATCAAAAGAAAGCCTGCTTATAATGTATGATTAAAGTTTTAATTTGAATCCAAAGTATTAGACTAAGTGACTACTAAAACTCTGAGCAATTTATGATTACATTAATATTGTATGTAAAAAATGAAGGCATAACAATAGAAGTCTTCCATGTAGGAGGAAAGATCATATGTCTTTGCACTCTAGTTTATTGTAACTATACTCAGTGCATGTTGATTACTACATTTAACTATTGAAATTTCCTGATGTTCAGAATTTATAGGTTTCAAATTAGTTGAGGAGAAACCCTCAGACCTGATGCTCAGAAGTCATGTGAAGTATTCTAACAAAACTCGCTGAGTTTTCTTGGGATTTTTTTGCTTTTTGTGGTTTGACTGTTTATCATGTTTATTATGAAAAAAGTGTTTCCTACTTCCTCCTCTGAGAATATGCTACTCTTTAGGCTTATGGATTTGTTAAACAATCATTCTTTCATTTTACCTTGGAATACAACGAGTCTCTTTCAATTTGTCTTCTTTTGCTAACTAGTTGAATTTATAAAGTTAATGTGTACCCTAATGAAAAAGTATCAAAATTCACCTTCTGTAATCATGGATGGGGAAATCTACTGGCTTTTAAACCTTGTGGAATTTACCATTTTCCATATATGTTTATAAGCTTGCTGTGTAAAGATACATAGATGAAGTTGTCAGCTATTTTGTATGTTTATAGATCAAAGAATAATTCAGGGCCCTGGTTCCACTAAGGCCAGTCTGTCCTCATGGAGAAAAATATTTCTTATTTCCCATCTCCACCATTTGTATTTCAAGAATGACCACTGCCTCTCACCCTTTTGGCATCTACTGATCTTACTCTGTTGTCTTGGTAATCTCTCAAGCAGCAGAGGGGTGCTGTTCGTTTTCCCCTGAAACGTTTTCCATGCTAAATGTGCTCATCTCACTCAGTATTTTTACACTCTTTTCTCTGACTGCCTTGAACCTCTACTGAACTCATTCATTCTTATCTACATTTTTCTTAAAGGGAGAGAACTGGACACAGTTATCTAGATGTGATCTGAGTAAAAGTTGCTAAAAAGAAATTAGTCTTCCAAAGTGAAGAAAGGGGGTGAAGGAGTACAGAGTGATTTTTTTGTTGTTCTTTTGGTTTTGTGTAGTTTGTTGGTTTATTTGGTTTTGTTGTTGTTAGATGTTTTAAACCGGGGACAGTAAAGCATGATGGGCTATACTGTATTTTCCCCAATCCATGTTAATTAGCAAATAATAACAGCATTAGCAAATAATAACTCCATTAAGAGTGTTGCCACGCCCTTACAAAATCAGATGAGCAGAATATAAGAATTTTTTAATATGTAGGAGATCAAACAAATATAGTATATTGATAACTTTGCTTCTCTTTTTTTGCCAGTATTTTGTAGTATGTATACAAGCGATGTTATTTTTGTACACTAACTCATGTTGCAAAAAATTCATCTGTGTTTGGGTAGATGATCAACTTTTGTTATATACGCAATAGTATTAGTTTATTTTACCTTATGACCTAAGACAGTATTACGAATACCATTAAGGTGTTTAAGAAGCTAATTGTATTCTCTGAGCAGCACCATTCACTTTCACTGAAGAAGTAAGATTACACGTTCCTCAGTTAAACTTAAGGAGAGGTTAGTTTGTAATTTGTGTGTATTTAGGCTCCTTTGGATGATGGACTGGTGGTTTCTTGAAACAGAAAATATTACCTGGAAAGGTCTAAGTGACTTTAAATGAGTTTGGGCATTTAAGATTGGAAGGAAGTACAAATGTCTTTGGTCTATGTTTTTGCATCAGTATTGTGTGTGTGTGTCTTCTTTCTATTTCTAAGAACATTTTCGTAGTTGAAGTTTAAAATAGTTACTAGCCATGCTTTGTGTCAAGCTGGATATCTTTGAAGCAGTGAATATCAGAGGATTCTTTTGCCATTTGAGACCAAAGCACAGGCACAGAAGGGCCAAATGAAATATGACTTTTGAAAATACTAGAATTTGCCTTTTAATTTATATTCTGTTACACTACAAATTACATAGTGTCAAAGCTTTCTGTAGCATAAATACTTGTCCAATCCAGAACGATTCTCAGTAATGTATCTCTCGGTGCAAGTTACTCCAATTCTTTCATTTTCCTCTGTAACTGGGACCATGGATTAAAGTAATGTGATATCGTAGTTGAGTTTGTAAGAAAGAACGTAATTTCTAGTATATTAAAATGCACTGTCAGCTTTCTAATCATTTAACAGTTAATCTCCATAAACTGGAAAAGACTGTTCTTGACAGATAGAAAGTATTTTTGACATTGTTGAGAATATTATGTATTTAAATACACATCACCTTTACTCCCTGTTTGTTTAAAATTTTGATTTGATTTCAAAATTGCCATTTAAATCCTGTGGAGACAGTTAACTGATCTGTGGATGAATACGTGTTTTATAGTAAAATTATAGAAGTTGACTGGTGTTATTGACCCATAGACAATATTAAAATCTTTCTGTCACCTGGTAATTCTTACAATGTACATCACAAGGTTAATGTCAGTACTGTCAACATTGTGTACCTGCACAGCTCTATTTATTTCACATGAGAAGGTAGTGTTTAAGCAGAATGGATGGCTTGGAAGTAGGAATGGCTTTAGTTTATTTGTGAACTGAGGAGTGCAAAACATGCAGAGAGTGTGTTGCCATTTTATGGTCCACATGACTGGGTTGCTGCATACATGATACTGTAATTCAATAGCAAGTATGTTAAAGAAGCTAGGAAGAGGCGGTTGTTATGTGAAGTAACTGTATCTCCCATTGTTAAGAAACAATGCACACATTCTTAATTGAGAAAACATTCATTCCAAGCCTAGCGCATAATGATGTATTTTCATTCAATGGCTTGGAGACACTAATTCAGACAATTAAAATGATTAGAAAAGTAGTATTGTTAGGAAAATTAGAATTATTTGCAGAAGAACAGGCAGACAGAGAGATTGAGACTGCGCACATGATCTTAGGCATCTAGACTAGATTTGTGTGAAAGATATCCATGGACAGTGTTTCATTTCTTAAACATAGCTTGTCATTCAGTTACTTGTTCTTTTAAGATTAAAACCTTTGGTTTAAAAGAGGTGTGAAAAGCTGCATGAATCAGATTGTGAAACAAGGGCTTGCAAGACAGGCTGGCTAGTTACATTTAAGCTTTATTTCCGTTTTTGGCTTGTGGGATGTGGGAAGCATGAACTTTCAGGTTCCTTCAGGGAAAGAGTTTTTTTACCTGAAGCAGAGAAGATTAATACAGATTCTTTTGCCTGTAAGTATTTCAAATCTACTATTTCTCGTTTTATTCAAATAGAAAATACTTTTCTCCAGTATTTCTCCAAGTGTGGAGAAACTTGTTTCTCAGAAATCCAGAACTCATACTTGAACAGATAAAATTTTTTGAGTAACAAAATCATTAGGTTGAAAGAGACCTTCAAGATGATTGAGCCCAATCCATGCCCTAACACCTCAACTATACCATGGCACTGAGTGCCAAATCCAGTCTTTTTTTAAACACATCCAGGGATGGTCACCACCACCTCCCTGGGCAGACCATTCCAGTACTTTATCACCTTTTCTGTAAAAAACTTTTCCCTACTATCCAGCCTATATTTCCCTTGGTGCAGCTCCGGACTGTGTACTCTCATTCTGTGAGTTCCTGTCTGGAGAAAGAGACCAACCCCACCTGACCACAGCTCCTTTCAGGGAGCTGTAGAGAGTGATAAGGTCACCTCTGAGTCTCCTTTTCTCCAGGCTAAACACCCCCAGCTCCCTCAGCC
>VXBR01010782.1:289274-302066 GCA_013400215.1 Cisticola juncidis | reverse complement strand
AGCAAAACATGGCCAGTGTTTACAGTAGAAAGTGTGATAAGGTAACATTTCCGACTCCAATATTAAGAATCTAACAGAAGGCTTAAAACGATCTTCAAAACCAGGGTAACAGGTGTCACACTGGCCAGCTTCCAGTCATCTGGAATGTCACCAGTGAGCCAGGACTATTGGTAAATGATGGAGTGTGGCTTTGCAAGCTCATCTGCCAGCTCCCTCATCACCCTGGGATGGATCCCATCTGGGCCCTCAGATTTATGAACATCCAAACATCTCAACAGTTCTCTGACTCCTCCTTCTGAATAACGGGGAGACCATTCTGCTCCCTGACACCATCTACCAACTCAAGAGGACAATTGTCCTGAAGGCTAGTCTTCCCACTGAAAGCTAGGAAAAAAAGGCATTAAGCACTTCTGCCTTCACCTCACCTGTTGTTAGTAAGTTCCCTCCAATAGAGAACTAAGATTAAGCATCCAATAGAGAACAAAGGTTGGTCTTACACCTCCTTTTACCATTAATATATTTGTAAAAACATTTTTTACTGTCCTTTACAGAAGTTGCCATTGTAAATTCAAACTGAGCTTTGGCTTCCCTAATCTTTTTCCTACATACCCTGGCAACTCCCTTAAATATTTCCTGAGAGACCTGATCTTCCAAAGATGATACATGCTTTTTTATTTCTAATTTCCTTCAAAACCTTCTTGCCCATCCAGGCTGGATGGACATTTACCTCATCAACTCATCTTCTGGCATACAGGGACAGTCTGTGCCCTCAAGATCTCTGTTTTGAAGCACGCCCACCTTTCCTGGACTCCTTTGTTTTTACGGACTGCTTCCCAAGGAACTCTCTGAGTAAGTCACTTAAATAGGCCAAAGTCTGCCCTCTGGTAGTCTAATGGTAAAGTCTTATTGATGGTCCTCCTGATATCACCAAATATTGAGAACTCTATAATTTCATGATCACTATGCCCCAAGCGGCTTCCAGCCACCACACCTGCCACTGTCCCATCTCTATTTACAAACAACATATCTGACGTAGTCATACCTCTGGTAGACTCACTCACCAGCTGTGAAAAAAAAAGTCCTCCACACACTCTAAAAACTTCCTGGACTGCTTCTTTTCTGCTGTATTAAATTCCCAGCAGATGTCTGGTAGGTTAAAATCACCTACAAGAACAAGGGCTGGTGATCCTGAAACATTTTCCAGCTGTTAACAGAGTAAGTTGTCCACCTTTTTTCCTGGTTGGGTGGACACTAACAGACTCCCAATATGATGTCAGCCTTGTTAGCCTTCCCTTAATTCTTACCATAGGCATTCAACTTCATTGTCATTGCTTTCAATACCCATAGCATCAAAACCCTCCATAATATAAGGGTCCACCCCTCCACCTCTTCTCCTTTGTATCCATCCAGTGCAGTGCTCCAGCTATGTGAGTCATCCGACCACATTTCCGTGATGACGACTAAATCGTGCCTTTGCTGTTGCACCATGGCCTCCAGCTCTTCTTTTGTTTGTTACCCATGCTGCATGCATTGGTAAACATGCACCTCAGCTTGGCTTCTGATTTCACCACTAACTCAGGTTTGTCACTCTTGGCCTGCTTCCAGATAGCCCAGCTGCATCCCCTTCCCCCTTCAAACCTAATTTAAAGCCCTCTCAATGAGTTCTGCCAGTTCATGAGCTAAAATTCTTTTGCCTTTAACAGAAAGATAGAACCCCTCTAGTTTAAGCAGGCCAGGAGCTGAAAATGTTGCCCCATCAGAGAACGCAGAATTGCGCTGATAACACCAACCCTTGAGCCGTTTGTTAATAACATGGGCTCTCCTATTCCTTTCAACATTTTTCTCTGCCACCAAAGGGACTGAGCAGAACACTACCTGTGCTCCTGCCCTATGAACTTGGTACTTGACCCAGTATCCTGAAGTCCCTTTTTTTGGATGCAAAGTCAGCTGGAAGGGTATGAAGCCTTGAGCACAAATATTCAACCTATAAATGAAAACTGGACCTGCTAACATGTGGAATGGTGGTAGGGGGACTGCCTTATTGGTGATATTTTTGCTGTTTAGCCTAATGGATACTTTAAAATGATTATTATTTTGTGTTTGATGAAGAAATTAATTACCCCTGTTTTAAAACGCTGAAACCATGGCAGGGCAGTGTCTTTTTACTGTTCTCTCTCAGTTAAGCAAACTTGTCACCTCCTTGGTGTCTCTTCTCAAATCTGGAGAAAAATGTTGCTTTCCTAAATTATAGTGTTGTGATAGGAGAATGATGTGCCACAGCTTCTGGCAGAGGTATGCAACCCAATACAGTGTCACTTAAATTTCATTTGTTTGTTCAGTGATGTAAAAAAATGGACCTCTGGTGGCAGCTGGGACCTCATCTCTTAGAAATGACCAAGACCTAGGGTCTATGTAGCTGATCACTGTGCGAACCTTACAGGATAAGTACTATCTTCAAGAAAAGAAATGGAGTTGTAGATAGTATCAATAACAATTTTTTTTGTTGTAGCAGTGATCTAAAAGTGTCATTATCATTGCAGAAGACCACAGTAAAACTCACGTGAAAGACTATGAAATTTGGAACATTTTTATTCCAAAAAAGTTAATTCAAAAAGTTGTTGACAGGAAGTAATCTTTTTTTGAAAGCAAGCAGAAGGAAACATCCTTGATTTATTGAAAAGAGCAGAGTTAGCACATAGAGAGACAGCCAAGGTGTGGAAGCTGGACTAAAAAGCAAGCAACAATTGTATTTATAAATGCTTTTTACTTTCTGGTTTTCTCCATAGAGGCTGGATCCAGGACACCAAAATGTACTTGAGTTGTGAGTAAGTCCTATAGCTCTTTTGCAGACTTAGTGGGTTTAGAAACATTATCCTTGCAAGTATGATAATCCCAGTACAAATATGGAAAAAAACACTTAGGCAATCTATGAATATTTTTAAACTAGCATCACAATTAAATTTTTATGGCTAGTGGAAGCAAACTTCCAGATTGGGGTCTGTAAAAACAGTTTAGAATATGATAACAATATTTTTCCTCTTCTTAATATTAGAGTGGGCAGCTGAGTAGGTCAAACGAGGAGAAAGACATAGGGAGGGCATACATGTAATTCTGTGGATATTAATCAGAACTGAAAGCCCACATAATAGGAATGAATTAGGCGTATTATTTTCTAGAGGTCAGTGCTGAGTTCAAAAGCACAAGGACAAGAAAGGGCGTAAAGTAAAAGTGTTTGCTTCTGGTGCAGTAGAAATAGATGTCTTGATTCTGCTTTCATTTTGCCACTAGAACCACTTGATTGAAATTGGAATTCTGAATGCTTGTTAAGATTCCCATAAATAGAGAATTATTAAAATTTCAACCTGGTTAAAACATGTGCCTAAAAAATTAGGAAAAATAGATAGCTTTTTGTACTTGAAATGTACTTCTTGGAATCTTTATTTTTTCAATTTCCTCTATAATCAGCCTGAAAGAAATAAACATTAGGAGGAAATGAACCTCACAAGCCAGACCTCGTTTGGTAGGTACATAACAAAAGAGCTTATTTGTGGGAATTCCTGTGGTAACTGCAGGCCTTTGTTGGGTGATGTTTCACTTGACTTGATACTGTATGAAGAAAGTGAACTTTTAGTAAGGTTTTTTTTAGCTACTCTATTCACTGCAGTTGACAGTTTCCATAGGAATGTTGTTCTTGAAGAAGACATAGCATGTAATAAATCCACCCCAGTACCTTCTGTATTTGTCTGCAATAGTGAAGAAATTGGAAGGGGTAATTTTTTCTTTTTAGCATAAAAGATAGCAAAAGATATGTTATTTGCTGACTAAATTTTTCAGAGAAAAATGGTGTCCAGGAAGATGGACATCTAGTTATAGAAAGGTCAATTTGAACTACATTTTTGTTCTGTGGCACAAATATTTCACACATACTTGTGATTCATTTGGATGAATGCTGTGTTCCTGATCCAGGCAGCAATAATTGTTCTTAGTTTAATTTAATTTTTCTTCTGTTTGTGACTCTCTTGAGCCCAGTTTTACTATTCCCTTAAGATAGCTATGTTCAAAAAATTTTTGATTCTGTAAGACATGGTGGATCATCGGTTTCCACTCTCAGTCAACAGAAGCTGAAGAATCTTTGTATTTTCTCAGAAGATAGAGGCAACTTATCAATGAATTAAAATGCATTAATTCTGAGTTCTATATTCCCTGATGCAATTTCATGATGTACAAATCTTGAGTTTAAATTGCTAGTTCTTTTCAACAGGTTGGTTACAGTTGAAAAGGACGTCGAGTAATGGTCCCCTTTTTGGTCCTTCCCAGCGACAGGTTTAGTGTTCACTGCATGTGTCTATTAATTCTCTAACTGTATTTAGTAAGAGAGAACAATATGGTACGTACCAGTGCAAGAATCTTAATTCCTACAAAACATATGGCATAGAATTATCTACTTAAAGACAGAACAATCGGATAATAATTTGGTGGAGTGACATCTGCGCAATAAAATAAGATGCTGATCACACTGGAAAAGTAAATGCAGAAGTTGTATACTAAGTATTCTGACATCACCAGAAAGCCATTATCATTCCTCCATGGAATGTTAAAATTTAATGATCTAATTTGGTCTTATCACATGCAATATAAATAAAAAATAACCCTATTAAGTATTCAGAGACACTGCTGAACACAAAACTTCTAAATGGTATTTTCTAGGATTTGGACTTAGAACACTTACATACATTTAACAGGAAATGAAGGAATAAAGTTAGGGGAAAAATAAAAATTCCGTGGTCATTTCCATCCTTTATTGAAGATGTTTACATATGCAGTTTTATGCTTCCTGTAGTTTAATTTCTTCTCCTGTTGGCCCCACTGTCGCTGTCAGAATATGCGAAAGTCTTCACTTTTGTCAAAAACACCACAAGGTCATAATTACAGCTTTTGCATGAAGGAAATGACAATGGTGATTCAATGAGGGCAATATGAAGTGTGTGTTCACATTAGAATGCCAAATCTGAACTTCGAGAGAAAGCTTCTGCAAATGAGAACATAGACTTGTATTACCCAAATTCATGAAAGTCTGCAAGGAAACATTGCTTTATTTTGTGCACGATTGAACATCAAGATGGCAGGTTTTCTATTTTAGGCTTTGCAGTTGAGGTTTTCCCTTCCTTCATCAATTTTTCAAAGTGGAATGGAAATACGTGGAAATTTGGACACTGCATAGAAATTGAACTCAATTCTGTTTCTCAAGTTGCAATTCTTAGTTAAAACTATCATAGAATGTAAACTATTGTTTTCCTTAATTGAACTGTTGTGGACTTTATAGACATGCAGCAAGCAAGGAAAAGGTCTAGTGTGATGGAAATGTGTAACAAATTCTGATTATTTCCTACATGCTACTAGAACATGTAGGAAAAGAACTGGGGAAGCCAAAGCTCAGTTTGAACTTACAATGGTAACTTCTGTAAAGGACAATAAAAAATGTTTTTATAAATATATTAACGGTAAAAGGAGGTGTAAGACCAACCTTTATCCTTTATTAGATGCAGAGGGAAATTAGTGACTGTTTATGAGGAGCCAGAAGAGCTTAACATTGCTTTTTCCTCAGTTTTTAGAGGGAAGACTAGCCTTCAGGGCAATTGTCCTCTTGAGTTGGTAGATGGTGTCAGGGAGCAGAATGGTCTCCCCGTTATTCAGGAGGAAGCAGTCAGAGAACTGCTGAGCTGCTTGGATTTTCATAAATCTCTGGGCCCAGATGGGATCCATCCCAGGGTGATGAGGGAGCTGGCAGATGAGCTTGCAAAGCCACACTCCATCATTTACAAACAGTCCTGGCTCACAGGTGATATTCCAGATGACGGGAAGCTGGCCAGTGTGACACCCATTCACAAAAGGGGTGGGAAGGAGGATCCTGGTAATTATAGGACCAGTCAGTCCCTGGTAAGGTCATGGAGCAGTTTCTATTGAGTGTCATCATGCAGCACTTACAGCACGGCCGGGGTATCAGCCCCAGCCCGCACGGCTTTAGGAGGGGTAGGTCGTGTTTGACCAACCTGATCCCCTTCTGTGACCAGCTGACCTGCCTGGTGGATACAGGGAAGGCTGTGGATGTGTCTGTTTGGACTTCAGCAAGGCCTTTGGCACTGTCTGCCTCAGCACACTCCTGGAAAAGCTGGCAGCCCACAGCTTGGACAGGAGCACTCTGTGCTGGGTTAGGAACTGGCTGCATGGCAGGACCTGAGGGGAGGTGAACAGTGCTGCATCCAGCTGGGGCCAGTGAGCAGTGGTGTCCCTCAGGGATCTGTGCTGGGGCCAGTTCTGTTCAATATCTACACTGATGACATGGATGAGGGGATTGAGTCTTTCATTAGTAAATTTGCAGATGACACTAATCTGGGAGCGTGTGTCGATCTGTTGGAAGGTAGGAGGGCTCTGCAGAGAGACCTGGAATGATTGGATGGATGGGCAGAGTCCAGTGGGATGAAGTTTAGTAAGTCCAAGTGCTGAGTCCTGCATTTTGGCCACAAAACCCCCCTGCAGCGTTACAGGCTGGGGACGGTGTCTGGACAGTGCCCGGGCAGAAAGGGACCTGGGGGTGCTGGTGACAGCAGCTGGACATGAGCCAGCAGTGTGCCCTGGTGGCCAAGAAGGCCAAGGGCATCGTGGCCTGGATCAGGAGCAGTGTCCCAGCAGGGGCAGGGAGGTCATTCTTCCCCTGTACTCGGCCCTGCTGAGGCCACAGCTCCAGTGCTGTGTCCAGTTCTGGCCCCTCAGTTCAGGAAGGACCTTGAGATCCTTGAGTGCACCCAGGGGAGGCAACGAGGCTGGAGAGGGGCTGGGAACACAAGTCCTGTGAGGAATGGCTGAGGGAGCTGGGGGTGTTTAGCCTGGAGAAAAGGAGACTCAGAGGTGACCTTATCACTCTCTACAGCTCCCTGAAAGGAGCTGTGGTCAGGTGGGGTTGGTCTCTTTCTCCAGACTGGAACTCACAGAACGAGGGGACACAGTCTCAAGCTGTGTCAGGGAAAATACAAGTTAGATATTAGGAAGAAGTTTTTCACAGAGAGAGTATGGCCTGCCTGGGGAAGTGGTGGAGTCAGCATCCCTGGATGTGTTTAAAAAAAGACTGGATTTGGCACTCAGTGCCATGGTATAGTTGAGGTGTTAGGGCATGGGTTGGACTCAATCATCTTGAAGGTCTCTTTCAACCTACTAATTCTGTGATTCTGTGGTTCAATACTATTATTATTGATCCTTTTTTATCTCATTTTTCCTTTCTAGTTTGCTGTGACAAACAGCTAGGAAAAATGGCTTTTGCATTTCTTAATGAAAAGGTACTGGTGTTGACATTTTTTGATTGTTTTTCTTTCCTTTTTTTTTTTTTTGGTGTGGTGTTTGTTTAAACCAGAAATACATAATACAGTTGGCTAGAATGAGGTTAAATTATCTATGATTGGTCTTCACTCTCTGCCAGCCTATAGAATTGATAATAGCTTGTTTAATGATAGATTTCAGGCTAGTGGGCCTGAAATAGAAATATGTGGAATAGGTGGAAGCTAATACAGAGTTGATGCAGAAATCTCTTCCACTCTTTCGGCATATTCTTTGTGGTTAGTAGACTTTTCACAGATTAAAAAGCAACTATATTATACAGGATATTATACAGGACTGTTAGTTCAATCTTATCAATTCTATCCCTACCTTCTCAGAGGGGAGGGTATGTAATAAAGTACTATTTTGCATGAAATGCAAATGATACTTCTGTGAAGTTTGAGACTTTAAATTTCAGTAGGACTTTAATTAAGGTGGGATAAAAGTATTTTTAAAATGTACTAAAAATCAGTAAAAGAATATATTTTGTAATTATTAAGTAAGAATCTCAGTAATGTGAAATCCATGCATAATGTCTTGTGTCTATGTGATGAAAATATTCTTAAGGATCTGGCAGCTTTGGAAATGCAGTATTTAGGGGTTTACAGTCTTTTAAAATCCTTAGTTTAAAATATTGATATTTAATATTCTAGATAAGCTAGTTATGATGAGGTAAATCCAACCACCTGACTGTCTTAAAAAAATCAAACTGTTACTCTTAATTAACTATTTATCCCAGTTTTGGTGGAGGGAGTGGGGAGAACCTCACACACAAGAAACTAGCCAAATTTTTTGTTTTTTTCTGTAGAAGCTGCACTGCTTTTACTAGACTTTATGACTAGAGAAATTCTTTATCTTCTTGCAGTGTTGCCGGAAAATATCTCATATTAATTTGGCAAGAAAATTGAGTAAGCAGCACATCATATTGTCACTCCCACAAGCAGAATCCTGATCTTTTGTCAAAACATAAGGAACAATTGGCTGATGGCAATTCTGATTACTTTAGAAAGTAATTATTGAAAGAAAGTATATAGATCTCAAATGATCCTTTTATCTTTTACCAGCCACCCAAAATGAATAATGAGGAAATGGCACATATTCTTTGTTGTGTTCTGGTTAATAAAAAAGGAAAAGAGCTAAAACGAAGCGTATTGTTCACTAAGAGCAAAGTTATCATAACTTTGTCATTAGTGTAATGCCTTTTGAATCTATATGCTACATAAAATCAGCATTTTTGGCAAATCCTCACTGCATTTTAACTCTATTTAGAGAAGTCTGTAACCCCTCTGTCTCTATTTATACAGCCTTTTGCCCTACCCAAAGAGGAAAGTGTTCTAAAAAATTATGCCTGCCAGTTTAATTGTATGCTGATCTAAAAATACTAAAGCATGGTGAAAGAGGTTTTAGTTTAAGAACACTTGGCCTGTTGAGAGTGATTCCTACCTGTTTATTGATGAGGACAAAACTCTCTTAACACCTGTGTTCCTAACCTCCTAATGCCAAGGAGTTGTGGTGGTCTCAGTGTATATAAGCTGGTATACACATGTTAATGATGCAGTCACCTAGCCAAGGAAGTGATGATAATTCTATGGTTTGCAACACACATGGTCTTGCTACCTTTCCAGCTTTGGAGAAAGGCTGAAGGATACAGTGGGAGAAAGACCATGGATGTATGTGGTCATCTCTTCTTTTACATAGATTAACACAGGTTTGGTTCTAAAATTATCTTTGTGTCTCGTGCTACAGGGCAGTAATGCTCTGCAATACTGAACATCTTTCGTTCTGTATTTTCCTGTATTTCCCATTCTGTACTTCTTTCCTGTTCTGTATTAGTCTTATCTAACGCAGATCAATATGAATCTCAGAATAAAATCAGAGAAAGTTTGGTGTGGTGTTATTTCTGGTTTGTTGTTGTTAGTTGTTTTTCTTTTTTTCCTCCCATATGTGCATACTTTTTATTGTCAGTACAGTGTTTGATGCTGCAAGATACTTCTTGGATTAGTAATTTCACCATTTAGCCTACCTCTGAATTCGCTAATGGCAAGTCATTGCTTTTATTCCAGGTTATACTGGTATTTGAAGATATTAGCTGCACTAGTTAGACGAAGAGTAATGGTTTGAGACAATTCCTGTCATAGACTGTTTTAATAAAATAAGTTATACCAAAAACATGGCAAGGAACTCTGATACCCCAGTAAACGGTTTTCAGTTTCTTATGTAATGATGAGCCTGCATGTCCCACATTGAGCTCCTTTATATCAGTTTCATATGCATTCTTACCAATTGTAACACTTGCTGATAGTTTGTGCTGCATCTGATTCTCTTTTGTTGGCTGATGAATATATAAATGGGTTAAATGGATTTTATATGATATGACTGCAGAATTATTGTGTTTCATTTTTAATGTTCTCTGAAAAACTTAAGTGCAGTAAAGCACAGTGAAGTAATGTTTATTTTTGCAATCTTAGGGCATAGTGTATTATCTGAGTTAAGAGGAATGCTGTTCATTGTCTTATGTCTAGACCTTCATTTGTACATTCAGCTTGCCATCCAGGAACTGTAATTTGGCTTTATTCTGTGTTTTAGTGCATTTTTCATCCATATTTTGTAGAAGGTAATCAGTTACAACTTCATCACAGGTCTTGTTAGAAGTGTGAAAGGTCCAGTGGATGGGCTTGCCTTGCTTTGGAAGGTTAATACTGCACAACCAAGTACCTAGGAAGGTGGTAGAGGGAAGAAGGTTACCTTCTGCTTTCATTTTCTTCAGGGTACTGAAGGCCAAACATAGCGATTAAATCCATAGACAATTGCCAAGTCCAAGTCCTCTGTCACAGGGAAAGTTTCATCTCAAGCTTAAATGGAATTTAATGGAATCCAGTATATTTCACTGTGTATCTATTGCCTCCTGTCTTGGTTTGGAAAGACAGGTATCTGTCAGGGAAAACTGGAGTTTCTCTTGGAATGGAGAACGTAAAAAAAAAACAAAAAACCAAAAAACCCTCCCTCCAAATTATTACAATTTTGCAATTACGAGCTTTCAGGCAAAAATATGGGAATAGGAATAACAGTTCTTTACTAGGAATATTAAAAAATACAAATGCAGTAGTACAAAAAAACAAACAAGCAAATAAAAGTCCTAGAAAACCCTGACAGAGTCAGGGTGTTGGAAGCAGTGCAAATAAGGCGCCCTGGAGTAACAGATGTTGTTCTGCGAAGTAGAGATGATCCTGTAAAAAAAAGGGTTCAGTGCTCGAGAGAGGGGTCCTATTTTCCTCTGAGAATTCAGTAGAAAACTAGCTGAATTAGTGTTTGGGATGGCTGGTTTTATCCGGGTAGAAAGGCTTTGGCTCCTCCCTCTGGGTGGAGCATCGCCCAATGGAATGAGGTGCTGTTATCAGTCATGTGAGAGGCCTTAATGGCCCCTTCACAAGTGATGTCCCTCGGAGGAGGATGGGTGGAGGAAGAGATAAGAAGGCACTGCCTTATCTGGTGTTACCAGGTGTCCCATTAAGAGAAGGCATCTGCCCTCTTCCCCCCCTAGAATTACAAGAGAGAAAGAATATCTCCCAACCAGTTTCAACAGATGAAAATAGAATACACATTTTTTGTTACATTTTTCAACCCCAAGATGTCTCCCATTCTGGGCTCTATCAAGAGGAGTTAAGCTCCCTCTTCTTTACTCGCTGCATCTGGTGTTTGCAAACAGTGATGAGAGCTTCTCTTCTCCTGGCTGAACCATTGAAGCTCTCTCAGCTTTTCCTCAAAGGGGTCAGACTTCTGTACCTTTAGCATGTTTGTGGCCTTTCCCTGGGCTCTCTTCAGTAGCTTCTCATCTCTCCTGGGCAGGAGAGTCCAGAGCTGGGCTCAGCAATCCAAGTGTGGCCTCACCAGCCAGGGGAGGGTTTGGGATCCCTCCCTGTCCTGCTGACAGCACTCCTAGTGTCCCCCAGGAGCCTCATTGCCTTTTGGCCATAGGGTACCCCACCAGTGCCGTTAGCATGTTGATGTCCCCAGGCCCTCCAGGCCCTTCCCTGCCAAGTAAGGATGGATCCCACAGGAATGCTGCACAGGGGCCTCACTGCCTGTGGGAACTCTCTGCCAGCAGTGCTGGGGACCCATGTGGGATGTGGGAAAAGAGTCTGTGGGGCTGCCCCAGCACTGCAAGAGGGGATTGTTGCAGAGCTTGTGGAAATGTTCATGTCTGGTGCTGGTGTATCTGGGGAAAGGATTGAAAGTGGGCGACTGGGATAGGCCCAGTAAGACTCGGAGGTGGAGTGGGTTGGGAAGCCCATGTTTTGGCCCCTGGCACATATATGCTTTCTTTGCATGCCAGTCTGCTTCTTGAGTGGCTCCCAAAATCCCAGGATGCTTGGAGTTTAGAACTTTGCTCTCCAAAAAAACGCCAAGCCAAGGTGTGCAGGTCAGCAGATGGTCACCAGCAGTACCTTTTGTGAAGCCTGAACCCAGCCCTGTCCCACATTCCAGCCATGGCAGTGGGGTTTGAGGTTGCAGGACTTGGCCTCCTTCTGTACAGAAGAAGGCTCAGAGGGTTGTGCCAGGGCAATGACTGAATTCATTTGGGTGGGGAGGCACCAGGAGGGAGAGGGTTGTCAACATGCCCTGTGTCAGCATGGACATGGCTTTGTTTCAGGTCAGGCATCCTGACTGATGGCCACAGAGCTTGGGCAGTGGTTGCTCTGGTGTTTGGAGGGGGAACGCTTGGGGAGTTCAAGTGAAAGAGGCTCTGTTATAGCATTTATATAAAGAAGTTCAAGCATGTTCCAGACATTCTCCCCTTTTGTCTTCATACACTAACAAGACACTGTTAGAAAGCATTGCTTGAAGTGACTTTATTGAGTTTTGAGAGAATCATGTTCTAGAAAAAGCTTCTGGATCCTTGTTCAGTGTCCACAAAGCCAAGGATTTTCTAGCACCAGCACAATGAAAGCTGAGGTTCTTCCAGGTGGAGAACCCCAGTCAGCAACTAAGATCCGTGCAGCCACTTGCCACCTCCTCCCCACTGGGGAGGAGTACAGGAAAGAAAAGAATAAACCTTTTGAGCTGAGATAAGAACACTTTAATAATGTAAAAAAATAACAATACTATTATTAATAGTATAATAATAATAAATATAATAAATATAACAATAATAATAGTAATGAATAGTAATAGTAATGAAAAAGAAAGGCAGAGATAAAATAACACCTCCACCTAATTAGTGTATTTACATGCAATATACCAAGTGGTTGTGAGAAACGCGTGCTCCGGGAAGCCTCTGGATTTCATTTCAGATGCCTGAGGGCCATAAGCCGCGCCCCTA
Organism: Cisticola juncidis; assembly: GCA_013400215.1. NCBI lineage: Eukaryota > Metazoa > Chordata > Aves > Passeriformes > Cisticolidae > Cisticola > Cisticola juncidis. The sequence goes on along the minus strand of VXBR01010782.1, from coordinate 289,378 downwards.
GCACGAGCAGGAGGACGGCAGGTCCATCGGCAGGGCCGCCGAGCGCTGTGCTGCAGCCTATGGGGCAGAGGTGTCGGAGGGCCTCCGAGGTCTCCCTCGGTCCC
>VXBR01010782.1:244430-289253 GCA_013400215.1 Cisticola juncidis | reverse complement strand
GCCGGCGGCCCCCTTCTCCTGGCAGCGGGTTCGCGGCGGGGCCGCGGGCGCAGCTGGTAGCTCCAGTGCGGAGATGGGCCGCGCACCCCCTGCCCGCCCGCGGCGCTCTGCTGGCTGCCGGACGGGCCGACCATGTACTCTTGGTAGTCGTCGTCCGCCCTGACCGTGTGCAGGATGCAGCCGAAGCGCTGCCTGCAGAGCGGGCAGACGGCGCGCACGGCAGCCCACTGCCGGATGCAGCAGAAGCAGAAGGTGTGCAGGCAGGTGTCCACATGGGCCGCGTTGTCCACGTCGTCCAGGCAGATGGGGCAGACCTCGGCTGCCTCTGTCTCCCACTGCTTCCCGCTCGTGCCGGCCGGCGTGGCCGAGCCGCTCTCCTGCAGAGCCTCCTCGGCACCGCGGGCCATGTGCTGCGAGAGACGGGCCGGGCGCTGGAGCTTCTCTGGCGGCAGGAGCCGGGCAGCAGAGAAGGCCCCACAGCGTGGGCAGAGAGGGAAGACGGGGGCCTCCCGAAAGGTCTCCTTGCAGGAAAAGGAGACCTTTTTGGAAAGTGACCGAGCACCCCCTCAGCAGCCTTCCCCACCTGCTTCCCCCTCCGTTCCCCCTAGAGACGCTGTCCCTCTTTCAGGATAAATCTCCCTCCCTTCCACACTGCTCCCGGCCAGCCGGTGGGACTCAGCTGGCACAGGGTACTTGCATGAGGCGGTCAGGGAAGGAGGAAGTGGCAAGGAGCCCTCAGGGGCTCTGGGGCGCTGCCAGTGCGGGGCCTGGGTCCTGCTGAAGGCTGCACGCTGGGCCAAGTGTGTGAGTACAGGAGCCTGTGGCACCCGGTGAGCACGGCAAACAGCCCAGAGAGTAAAGACCCCGCTCCACGGCCTGCCGCATGTCTTTTGGTGGCCTTAAACACCCCAGTGTGTCACATCATGGTGATTCTTGTGCTGCTGCCTCTTCTGCAGGGTGAACTGTGCCAGCTCTCAGCTTTCCCTCATAGGAGAGACACTCGAGTTGCTTCACCGTGTTTGTGGCTCTTCCCTGGGCTCTCTCCAGTAGGAGAGCCCGGAGCCAGGCACAGCACTCCAGGGGCGGCCTCATGGGACAGGGAGAGGGCGGGATCCCTCCGTGTCCCGCCGGCAGTGACCCTGGCAGGGCGCTGGGGCGCTCACCGCTGGCCTGCTTCACTGCTGGGCCTCGCTGGTCGAGCCACTGTTAGCTTGTGGGGTTGTCCCTCCTCAGGTGCAGCGTTTGGAGTCTCGTTTTGTTAAACTGCATGAGGCCCCGTTCTCCAACAATTTAAATAAAATGGTTTAAAGAGAACAGTTGTTTTGAGAAATGTAAGTGAAAAGGCAATCACAAAAATGTCTTAATTAAAAGGTACAATAAAGGGGGAAGATTTATCTTTTCCTTCAAGGGAGTACAGAAGAAAGAAGAAAAAAGAACGTAGACCCTAATTTTCATTTTTCCGAAAGGCAGAATGTTGAAGGTGTTTGGGTTCAGTCATATTCTCTGCAGTGTGAAACAAAACAATTGCACCAGTATGTCATTGCTCTCTAGTATATTTTATATAGAAAAAAAAATATATATAAATATATAAATATATTTATATATAAATATATAAATATAAAAATATTGAAAATGCAGTCTTTTGATGGGTAAAATTCTCTTCACTGAGAAAGTTGGGCATTTTGTGTTAAGAAGTACGACAATATGTCCATCTAAATGTAAATCCTTCTTGAGACAAGGCATTTTTAACCTACTAACTAACCCTTTATAGAGGTTGTGTCATGAGTCCTGCAGAAATTTATGTTAAAGCAGCAAATTTGTCTTAGCTCATTTTAAATTAAAACAAATCTTTTGCAATAAAGATTTAATGTTAAAGATGATAGGACTCTAGGTAGCATGCATCACAACAGTAGCTTGGTGACAGTTAATAATAATCAGCATGATTTAAAAACATTTTTGGGAAAACTTCATAATAGGAAGTCAGGGTGAATGATTAAAAAAAGTGATTTGACAAAAAAAGAAAGGCATCTGACAAAAAGGAGGGAAGGGAAAAGCCTTCGTTGTTAATATAATTTTTCTTTTGTTTCATTCTTTGCTTGAGCGAAACAAAATTCTGTTACTGTGAATGGTCTGTCATTTTTTTTCATTAGAGTTTAAATTGAATGCAGTCTCTATTTACATTGAGCTTTTCTTTTTGTCTGTTGTATTTGTTGGTTGGAAGCTCATATTTTCTAGGAATGAGTTCAATTTTCCATGACTCTTGGCAGATGTTTCTCTAGGATCTTTAGTGACAATGATGTGTTTGTTGATAACCCAGGGCTTGCTAAAAGGGACTTTGCTTCCCATCAGTGAGTCTGTTTTTTAGTTCGAGAGCTTTAGTCAACAGAAACATACTCCATTTCTTCCAAAAATGTCCAAGGGTATTTTCACTCATTTTGAATGCAATGATTTTTGTTTGGTTCAGTTACTCTTTTCTCTTTGTGGTGGGTGAAATACATATTGCTGTGGTTTCACTTCTTTGATCCCTGTTTTTGCGAGTTATATATTTGAGTGGCTTTAATAGTCGAACCTGGTGTTTGAAGATAGTAGCCATTATAGTTCTGTTGTAAGTAGATTTCATTCTGAAATGTTACTGTTTTTGTGCTCAGCTTGCCACTTCACTACCCTGATTGGAACATTTGAGGAGTTTAGTTCATAGGCCTGCAAGATTTCTTATAGCAAGAGTGTGTCAGTGTCTTCACTGGAAAAATGGGGTTTACAAGCAGGTTTTATTTATTAGAGGAAAAAATTGTAGAGAATTCTCAGTTTCTGTCTTACTGACATTTTGTGCTACTTTCTCTTCCTCTACTACCATCTCAAACTTCAACAATCCTTGTAAGAAAGCCACTCTTCCCAGCGTCTCAAAACAGCTTCAACATAGCACTGTTCACAGTTGCATGCTTTCTGTCATTTCACATTGACAGAAACTTTAGCTTTTGAAGTTCCTCCAAAGTGGCTGCTTTTGCTTTGCATTGTTCCTGGCAGGTTTACCTCTTCTTCTCTTTTTTTGAGGGCTGGAGATACAGGATTTTTGGGAGGGGGTGTTTTATTGTTGTGGTTTTATTTAAATTTTGTTGTTCGGGGGTTTTATTTAGTATCACACTGCTTCTTTGCTTACTTTAGATTTAAATAGAACTTATTATTTGGTAGAACATGATATAGTTAGTTTCATTCCTTTCTGTCTTTTGTTAAGGGGAAAGCTACATAAATAGCTGCAAATTATAAAAAATTTGTAATGTTTTATTACTCTCTAAAATATGGGGTAGGACCCCATAATTTCTTTTTCACTAATATGTTTCTGCTGTTCCTTTTCTTGCACTGTAATAGAATTTGAATAGTAGGAGAGTTTTGAAAAAAATACTTTAGGAACAGGAAAAATTATTATCTTTTTCTTTTTTCAGTTTAGAAATCAGGACTCATGTCTGGAGCAGGAAACTGAAAATTGAATATATTCCAGTGTCAGTTCTGAGTGTGATTTGCCTTGTGACCATAATAAATAAGCCTTTCTTTGATCTAGTGTCTTCTTCTGTGATATGAAGAAGAAACAAGCATTTGCAAAGCATTCTGAAATTTCTGGAAGGAAGTTGCATAACACTACACATTTTTTCATTATTTTTTGGAAGGTATATATGTTTTCTAAATATTTTTCTACTTTGCTGAGCGGAAGTACAAATGAGGTGACTTAAACTTGATGGAGGATTCATTTTGGCAAAAAAAAAATTCAGTAGATTGAGAATTTAGAATAAATTTGTTTGGTCTTAATTTTTGTACCCATTTGTCAGTTTTCAGTTACGAATAATGCTTACCAGTAGAAGCGATAAGATTATTGATGTATAAAGACCACTGGTTAATTCATCCTGCTGTTTCTCTCAGCATTTAGAAAAGCTACAAGATATACATGAGTGAAATGGTCATCATGAGAATTTTCACCCATGAGAACTTTGTGCACCCCAGTCTTGAAAAAAATTAGCTACGCTTTTGCTAGAATTTGTCATGTCCGGTAGAGAAATTCAATGTAGGGTGGAGTTCTACATGCTCCACATGAGACTTGGGCAGAAATTTTCCTTCTGATTGGAATTCACTGCATTATTCTTTCCCCCAGACAGAAGTCATTATGTTTTGTGATTTACCATTGGTAATATTAATTTGCTGGCTTTAGCATCCATTAATATAATGAACCAGCTGCTAAAAGGTGAAACCTGAGAAAAATGTAAAATGAAGTTTTAGAACATCTCGAAATACTTCGAAAAATATTTTCAGAACTTCAAAAAGTAATTTGTAATTTTATTTATATAGGGACAAGTTACTACTCCATTTTCTGTGCTGTGTTTAGGACATAGCAGTGAGGAATGTCCAACAGTTCTAAGGTTGATACAGTAATAGTATTAATTTTCAACAGTAGTATTTCATTTTCAACATGATCAGTCTGTCAGGATTACCATCTGTAAATGCAACCATAGTTTTTAGTCATGGCAACTAGATTTGAAGCTCTCTAAAAATTTGTGTTGTGTGGAAAAAAGATTCTGTATACTCATCTGGTTATATTGCCATGAATCTTCAATTATTGTTAAACCCAAACCTGAATTTAAAAAAGGCTTCTGAAAGTCCTGACAATAATTTGACTTGCTGTATCATACTAACTGGCAATGTTAGTTGTGGGACACATACTAATTGTGTCAGAAAATGACCTTAAATAATGCAGTGGAGCAACAGTTTATTTTAACTGATGAAGAGCTATCCAAAATAAAATAAAACGTCCTATTCCTCAGCCCATTTACTCATACCAGGTGTATATCTTTCCCTTTAATCTGTAATCTGTTGTGTTCTAATTTGAAGTTTTCCCCAGGTGGTATGTTTAGAATGGAATTTTAAAGTTGATATCCTATTGATGTTCTTTTGGTTCTTGAGAACAGAGAAGGAATGTTTCCTTACTAGGTATCCGGTTTGTTTTCTTACCCTTCAATGGGTAGGCTACCTACCCTACCCTTTGCTTGAATCAGTGAGCTTAAGAATGATGCAGTTTCTTGGAACTGCAGTACTTGGGTCCTGTGTGAATTTCTTTTTTATGTTTGATTATAGTAAACATTCTGTTAGTAAATCCATGATAATGACTGTAATGTTGGTATGAAAAGGATAACTGAGGTGGTAATGTGTCAGTATTAGGTATTGCACAACAACCAGTTACTGTTTATAATTATATATATACATTTAAATATATATACACACATGGTATTGCACAGACTTTTCTTACTTTAAGAGCTGTTACAGAATTGGTTAATTCTGGTCTGTTGCAGATGGAGATTAGTTTCTTAAAAATAAATTCTAATTTCACATCTTCAGAATCATTCCATTTTAAAATAACAGGAATTGATAGGCAGTTAAAGATATGAGATAGAAGCTGTCATTCTTTGGATCTGAGGAAGTGAAGTCCAAAGGTACTAAGGAGAGAGCAGAGAGCTAAGAGAAAGGTGGAGCAAGAGCAGGTGACACACAGCAGAGGAGTAAATGCTCCAAGGTGGGAGTTTCTGTTGGATAGATATCAGGGATGGGGAGAGAAATGAATGTGAGTAAAGAGGAGCTATTCAAGCTAGAAATACAGACTGAAATCGGAATAAAGAAAAAGAAGTTAATAGTAACTTTAATAGTGATTAATCTTTGAAGGGGTGAGAGTAGTGCCATTAAAGATACCACTAAAGGATAAAGAGGAAGAAGGGCTGTGAGGTGGAATATTTAAATATGGAGTTCCTTTAGTTGTGTCTTGTCACACTGTTTTTGTTGTCCAGCTTTCAAAAGAATGAGAGAAAAATGACTACATTTTTGTAATGGTAACTGATGCTGATGGAATCAATTCTACATAATACAAACTGAGTCTTTTTTTGTAAGAATGTGTGGGTGGCATTATGTGTAAGTGTAAAATAAATTAGAAATAGGAATTAAGAAAAAACCCAACATCTTTTATAAGGCACTATTTAATGTTGAACTTTTCAAAAACTATTGCAGGCTGTTTGCTTATGCATATATGAATACAAATAATGCATTTAATTGGAATGCTTTTTTCCTAATATATAAAAAAGACCTTAAAGAATGGTGTTTTGCATTTGTGTTTTTGTTGTGTTTGACTGGATGTGTCAGAGAAAAGAGTGTACTATCTGTGATTTACCAAAGAAAAGCTTACTTTCTCAATGCTTGTACAGATGGCTAACTGCTACCAAAGCTTTCTGCAACACTGCTTACAAGTTGCCAGAAGGTTCATGTAAAAATACATCACAGCCTGATTCCATGGCAAAGGACAGTTACTATTACCAGGATTTATTAAATCCTGTCCTCTTTGCAAACAGTACCTATCAAGCACTTCAAGCACAGACAGTCCACAGGAAGCTGTTGCAGTCACATCACCTTTAAAATGTTTTTTTATCAAAATGCATTTTTTACATTGTTTAGACATGCTTCATTGAACATTTTGCAAGAATGGGATATAGTGCATGAAACAATTTATTGTGTATAGTTGAAGCTGGTAAGAAGAATCTAAATTATTTAAAATGTTTGTCTCCAATAAATACATCATTGCCACTGTTCCCTGAAGAAAGCCTTAGTCATTATAAGCAGTTAGGAAGGAGTTAGGAAGGAGTATCACTGAAAAATACCTTGATTAAATAATTTTAGGGCATGCTTTGTAGATTGAGACTTACATAATGTAAAGAACATTACCAGCCTAATGCTTGCCTCATCCTGCTCATTTGTAGCCTTAGCAACTGTTTTGTAAAAATCCATTCTCTCTTTACAAATAAGAGAATTTTCCATGGTTTCTTGTGACTGTTAGCCTCCACATTATGTTCCACAGGTGTGTAGTTTACCTACATTATGCAGTTGCAAGGTGCAGTAGGTAATGCATTCTTTCTGAAATGATTATGTGAATGAAGGAAAAAATAGCCTAATAAAGTACTACTATTCCTCAAATTAAAACTTTGGAAGACTCTTAACTAAAATAGATTTCCGACGTAGGGGGAGTCACATTTTAATTAACAAAATCCAGTACTTAGTACAAAATGTTCAAAATCTTTCAGATATTTCAAGCTTAGTATGTTAAATATTTTAACACCCTAAGTAATATAACAGCTAGTGTTTTGGTGGAGAAGGTGCTTCTTTAAACAAACACATCAGTTCATATCATACAAGTTGCATCAGAGGTAAATTTCATTGAATTAAAAGATACAAATGCAAATCACAAAAGACCTGACTCTGGACATAGATTTCCATGCTTAAAATTGTGGTTCTAAGAAATACCACTCCTCACTTACTAGTCAAATAATAAACCATCTATTTGATTTCTGTTGTAGCAAAATACTGTATTCTCTGCAGATATTTTTACGTTAGTTTTAAAAATCCCATAATGCATTCAATTAAAGAGCTTTTCATCATTAAAATTAATATTAAATATTAATGATGAAAAGCCAGAAAGACCCTTCAGTCATGCCCTTCATGCCCTTCCTAATGATATAAAAAATGTTTCATAAAAACTGTTCTTAGGTATGTCATGTATTTTTACAATGGGCTTAATTGTGTGTTTATCTTAGCATGTATAAGTCTAGAAGCTGTATATTCTTCCACATTTTCCTGAATTGGAGTACAAAATGGAAAAAAAAATTAAATGAAAAGATAATTGTTCTCTTTTCCATTCACAAACAGCGTGTGTTTGGAAAAATCATTTTGGCTGTGTATGGCTCTCCTAGGTGATTTCTTCAGAAACACAAATGTATCTCACATATATTTCTGCCAATTAGTTAAAGTTGCTAAAACTTTTCTTCCAATACATTCTGTAAAGATTTGCCCTTACTAGTAAAATGTTAGTTGAATTGCTTACCTTCAAGCTATATATATATGGCTGGATAATAATAATTGTAGTAGTGGTATCATTGATGATGTTAATAGTAAGAATTTAATAGTAAGAATTGTTACTAGAAGGACTAGTAAAGACTATTAAACTAGAAGGAGTTTAATACTCTTAAGTATTCTGATTGTCATACTAGTCTTAAATTGAAGAATAAGTATCAAATTAATTCTATTAAATATAGAAAATAATTGTTTCCAGTACAAGGATTGCGACATTTATCTGTGCAACATCATCTGCCTTTTTACATGATAGTCCAATTACTTTGATTTGGCATTTGCTTTAAAAAATATTAGAAGTTAAAAAAAAGCAGGTTTTTTTTTTGTTTTGTTTTTGTTTTTTTTTTAATCACTGAGTACTTTAGTAGACAGGGAAGTGTCTGTTTGCATTTTCCTAGGAGCTTTCTTCAACAGAATCACATTTAGTTTTCTTTTAGAGGGAATCTTTCGGTCACTTTTTCAAGTTAGGAGCAGGAAGTGACATAACTTCCAGCTATAAGCCAGTCAGATGAGAGATTAATTAAAAGCAGTAAAAACTATCATCACCACCACCACCACGAAAAATGAAAGATCCTTCAGATTATTTATCAAAGCAACAGTTTTTGTGTTGGTGGTGGGTTTTTTTAATGGAATCATTAGAGGAAAGATGAGTAGAAATTATTTGCAGAACATGTCTTCCTCTGATACAATAATTCCAAGTATTTCCACCCTTCTGTGCCTAGAAGCCTGACTTCTGTTTTTTTGGGCAGTGATACTGTTAAGCATGATGTTACTCTGTTACGTTTTGCTCAAAAGTATACTTTAAAAGTTTGAAAACTTAAAAATAAATCTACTGTATTTCTAATACCTGTCTGGGTTTGTTAATTCTTTTGCAGTAGTTCTATTAAAATGAAATGGGAACTGATCAAAGATTACTGAAAGACAGAAATTGTGTCCCATTTAGAAATGATTTATTTTGAGTCTTTTCATACCTTATCATCATTCTAGCATAGAATACATTTCATTTCTTGATATATTTTCTTCCTTAATGCTTCTTACTTATGTAATTATTTTCTGTCAAGGCACTGGAAGTCTTGGTGTTTAACAGCAAAATTTTGGCTGTAACCATAATTTCTTATTGGCCTGTTGCAACAGTGCTCAAATGTAAAAGGATTTTGTGCATTAAAGGGAGAGAAAATCCACTGTTGCTTGTCTTTATTTTACAAATTTTAATTTCAATAGTTAAAAATATTGCTGTGGATGTCTATGCTCTTTTCCAGTATACAGAAGTGTCTTCATTGCTTTTTTTTTCTGCTCATTGTGTTCAGTCAAGGACTCTCTGAATGGAACATACTATTTCAAATATGTTTGAGTTTTTTACAGTGTGTGTGTAAGTGTGTATATGCATTTGTTTGAAAAGGGAGCATTCAGATGGTATTTTGGATAAAAACTATAATTAAAGGCAGCTGCATAAAATTACAATTTCTGTCTTGAATTTTTTCCCTCTTTCCATTTCATCCTCCATTAGATGGCAGTGTTGAGAATATGCAGCATATCAGTGTTAACATATTGAAAGGAATGCAAGCATTTTTAACACATTTCAGATGCTTTTTTCATTGTATATCTTATGAATTTCAAGAGGAAGAACAGTGAACTGGAAATGATAGATGGAAATAGTAGATAAAGAAATTTGCATTTAGCGTACAGAAACCTAGCTAGTAGGAAAGTTGCATTCAGTCCTTTGCATGTTTCAGCTTGTTTAAAAAATAAAAAGGAATAAAAATAGTTCTAGTAAACCATAAAGCCAGGCCATTCATTTACTAGATTTTTCTATGCATCTCTTTTCACCTGAAAGAAAATGCTGTCTCAGTTTTGTGTTTTAGCAGAGCTTATTTAGTTATAGCAAAGTTCTTTCAAAGTTTTTTAATGTAAAACTATGTTTTAGCCAATCAATTTGCTTTCAATTTGAAAAAAACTTTGCTAATGCTTTTGTGGCAAGGTTTTGGTAGTATAGAGTCGCTTTAGCAGTGGCTTATACCAGAACAGATAAGGAGCAGTCCACACACTGGACAGAGCAAAATCCAACTGACTCCAAAATGAACCTGCTGCTGCCCAAAGTTGAGCTGAGCAGCAACTCTGGTGGCATTCATGTGATAGCAAATCTAGAAAGAACAAAAATCACTCTGCAGCAGCTCTTAGAGAAAGGAGTAAGGAGAATCTGAAAGAAACATCCCTGCAGACACCAGTCAGGAGTGTAGTAAAGCCTGCAAAATGAGTGTGAGGGAAGCTGGTTTTAGTTTTGTTCTTGTTTATCACTGTCACAATCTCTTCTTAATTGACATTAAATTAATACAATTTCCTCAGCAGAAGCCAAAGATGCTAGATTGGTCAGTGATCTGTCTGTCCTTATCTGGACCCGTGACATTTTCTGTCTTATTTTCTCCCCCTGTCCTGCTGAGGTGGGGAAATGGAAGAGCAAGTTGATGGACACCTGGCAGTCAGCCAGGATTAACCCACTATAGTAGTTTATGTGCTTCAGATGTATTGATTTACTTAATGTAGTTGCCTACTGTCAAGTATTTTTGAGTACTGGGTACAATGACTTTAGTCTAAAAATGGACTCAGAATCTACAGTATTTCAAGTAGAGGCTCCTTTGCATTTTCATGACCATTAAGATTCTGTTCAAATAGGACTAAAATATTCTACTCAGATACATAAGAAAAACAATGCAATAATTCTTTGGGGGACCAACGTCAGGGATTAGATTAAAGTTGATGAGGAAAGTATTACATGAGATTTTGGAGTCTGCACTGTACAGTGGATTGGATTACATGGATATAACACACCCCTCCAGACCTCAGACATAATACTTGTCTCTCTACTTCCTTTTTACTCTAGAAAAAAATTGGGCAAAATTGTAACTTGATGTGGTATTGTATGCATTTATGTTTTGAAGAGGTAAGTGCTGGGACTGTAAATGCCTGTGAAGACCTTTGGGTCAGCAGAGTACTAGTTGAGTTATTTTTAAAAGTAAAATTCTGATGGCGTTCAAGATATGTGCAATTTCTGGATTCAAGGTGGCAAGGTTTGCTTAAAATTAGCCAAACGAGCTAATAGAGAAGAAAGAATGCTATAGTTTCTTTTTGTTCTTAACCCATTGGAGTTAATGAAACAATGGAGTGTCCTTAGGTACTTTTGGGAATCCTAGTGTTACACATTTGTTGAGATAGTGTTTTCTCTTGAGTAGTCCTTTCCTCTTGAAAATTGAGGAAAAGTGAAAAAGAAGAATACTGATTAAAGCAGAATTGATTTTTAAATGTGGGATTTTTGTTCTGGGATTTTTAAACTGCCAACAGTACTTGTCACTTAAAAGTTCCTTTCTTGTCTTGCAGTGCACTTGTAGGAGAGACATGGTGTCAATATCCATGGATGTCTTTGTGAGGAAGTTTCAACCAGACAGATACCAGCTGTGGAAACAGGGCAAGGATTTATATACCATTGATCACACAAAACCAACTCCTGAATCAACACCTGAAGTAAAGATCTGGCTACAGAGAAGAAGAAAAATACAGAACTTTCCCAAGAGGTATTTACATTTCTTTGCCATCTATTTAACTGCCTTTAATATGATGTCAGTGTCCTTTCTGTTTTGTTTTGGCCACTTGCTCTCGTGTTGTCTTAGTTTTGGCCACAACTGATTTTGTTTTCTCACAGTAGCAGCGAGGGGGTGGGGCTTGGAGCTGTATGGTTGTGCCCACATTGTTCTCTATCGCACACATGGCTGCTGGGAACAGAAGTAAGGGATTCTTACTTCTGAGAAGGAAGGGGGTGTGGTGTGTGTCCAGGGCCTGGGGGGCATAATGTCCTTTCGTCGCGGAAAGCCGCATGGCTCTGGGTTGATTGCACTCAATGAGCATTTTGTATGTAGTCACCTGCTTACACAAACTGTTGTTTTGGTATTGTTGCTGTTACTGTTAATTTTTTTATCTTGTTGTTTCCAGTGAATTGTTATTTCAACCCATAATCTCTATCTTTTCTCTGTCTCTGTCTCTCTTACTGGAGAGGCTGGATGGAAGGAAATGGCTGCATGGATTTTAACTTTCAGCTGAGCTTAAACTATGTCACATGTTGTCTTTTAATTAATTTCCTTTAGACAAAAATGTTTTTTCCATTTTCTCTATTAAGATGAACATGGGCACTCAATTCAAGAGCCAGTCCTTTTCAGAGTGACTATGAAAATTTAACTTAGAAGTTTTTTGTGTACCTGGAAAAGTTAGTGATTATGGAGAACATCAAAATGCATTCAACTATTGCTCTTAAAATCTCTCTTTAGTAAGGGTTATTCAAGTATAATTTTCAAGGAGTGGATGGTTGCCATTGTTTGTAGAGATCACAGCAACCAAAAAACAAGGGAGAAGACTGCTAAGAGCTGAAAAGGAGGTTAAACAGGAAAAACTTATCATAAAGCTGTGATAGAATCCCACCAGCTGTTTCAAGTCTCTAGTAATGGTCTTAGCCCTCGCTGCCATTTATCTTTAAGGAGGTACCACTGCCTATTTGTCACACTCAGTGCTGCAGCCAAAACTTGTCTTTGTCTACCACAGGTCAGTGGCAGATCATAATAAGGGCCAAATCTCAGTTGATGGTGCTGACACCACTAAGAAATTTAGGGAAATAAAGTTTCTCAGCTTGTCACTGAAGCTATAAAAGCTATTTGACCTCTTAAAGCAGTTTTATACCTATTACTGAGATACATTATGGTTTTTGTTTGCATTGCACAAACATTTTTTGTACAATTCCTGTCTTACTTAACAAGATCTTTACGGATTTTCTTTTTCATTATGTAACAAAGATCTACTTAATTTCTAGCCAAAGGTGGGCAGTTTTGTTGGTATTTTGGTATTTTAGTGGAATTTTTTGAGTTGGAGATAATACTAATTATTTAAAGATCTTTTTCCTTCTTCAAATAATTTTGAAGTCTAGAGGCTTTTTAAACTTGGTCGTAAACCAAACTTCCTCATTTTTTTCTTTGTAAGTTAATGTATTTCTTGAGAAAAGGATAGGAATATCAACCTGTAAAGGGCCAACTGGCACTGTAGTGGAACATTGTTACTGAAAATGTAATACCGAGTTTGTTCTGGGTAATTGTAGTTTGTGAGGTAGACTTGCTTCTTGAAGATGACCAGTGAAGCAGTACAGCCAGTTTGTTAGTACATGTATAATACAAACCTGGGCTCATAAGAGTAATTCTGTTCTTTAACTACGTGAGTGCCATTTTTGCCTGTAGTAGGTTTCCCAGCATCTATTGTAGAGTTGTAAATGCAAATTCCCACTTGGACCAGCAGTGATTCATTTGGTAGTACCCTTATGGGTAGCTGATTCTGAGTAAAAACACTTTCTAATAGTTGCATTGAAAGTTTTATCATAGGAACACATGGGCTGATTTATTCACTTTGCTAAGCTAATAAACACAATTCCAGTGCTGTTTAAATCTTGAGTTGGCTTTTGTTCTGGCATGGTAAGAGTGTGCATTGCAGAGGAGGATAAAATGTTTATTCAGCTTTGTTTCTTGTGTAATGTGTTGGTTGAAATGATCATTTTGATTATGGGAATATTACAAGATCCAGCAAAGTGAAAATAAAAATACCATCTATGGGAATCTTCATGAATATAGTGACAGGGAGAGCTTATCTCTGACATTTATGGCTGAAATCCATTACTGCTATATAACATCTAATGACTGTGTGTAAATAGTAATAATACTTTCTGTTATTTACAGTGTGAACTGATGGTTGCCTCATACATTGGCAAATTTTCTGGAAATTACTATTTTATAAAGAGTGTGTTGAAAGATACACGTTTGTAGACACAGAATAAAATGTAAGGGGTACCAAAATGTTTTTTCTGGAGGTGTGTAGAATCTTAAGAGGCAAGGCCTTTGAAAAACTCACTTAAAACTTTGTAATATTCACCTGCAATAATAGTGCTTTTATATCTAATTTGAAACATTCTGTATGACGACGTTAAATACTCCTCTTGTGTGACATAGTTGAATTTGAAATGGGACTAATTACTTATTACATTTATTCTGAGCATATATGATGAACCTATTTCTAATGGGTTTGCCATTTCTGCTGGCTTAAGCTTTCCCTTATACTTCTAACGGTGCAATAACTTGAGCTCAACCTTTAATTTTAACTTTATTTTATAAACACACAATAATTGTGTATATTGCTTAATACTGTAGCCTTCGAAAATATTTGGTGATCATAATTTTTACCTTTTTCAGATGCTTGTTGGTTCTGTTACAACTCATTTAAAAACTTCAAAACAGATCAGCTTTTACGAGGCTATTCAGACTAGTGTTTTATTAGCACTAGGCTTTGGAAATATTACCTGATTTTACTGCTACTGAGAGAGTTTTGTCATCATTATGCTTGTAAGAGTAGTTCTTTTTTGGGTTCAAAAGAATGATTTATTAAAAAGCTAGTTTGTGTGATAGTTAAGTGGTAGTTACTTAACGACTGTTTTACTTTTAGAGTTTAACAACTTTGCCGGGGAATGGTGATAGAAGATTAGAAGGTTAAATCCAATCAATTGTTAATCTATCACTTAATAAATTGTAGCACTATCTTAACACAAAAAGATGAAAAAATGTCAGTTTTTTACCACTTTAAGCAGGTGAAAGGGACATATATTGGTAGATATTTTATCTTATCCAAGACAGACTTTCTACTCTGACAGCAATATCTCCTATAACAGCTTCCAGCACACCAGATCTCGATCTAAAAAGCTTAAAACTCCAGAGGACAAGAGAGTATCTGCTATGGTAGCTGATGCAGAAATCATAGTGGCTGAAGCAGCTATTGATGGCTTCAAGGTCAGTGAAGAACCAGAAAAAAAGATGAGAATGGTAAACACAGGGGTGCCTTCTGGGGAAGAAGAAAACAGTAGTAGAATACAACTGGATCAGCATGTATTGGATCATGTCAAGGTTGCAGGTGAGATAAGCACTGATTATGTTTCACATGTCATTTGTAGGCTGATTATACTGTAATGCCACAAATAAGTTTAACTACAGTATTGTCCTAGAGTAGCGTACTAAAATACTTATACGGAGTTACTTATGCAAAGCAGATTGATATTTGGTAAGAAAAATCTCAAAGTTGATATTCTGAATTGAGAGTGATCCCACCTGAACTCTTTTAATTAAGTGTTTTTTAAAGGAGCAAAAAGAATGAGGGTCTGTAAATTATATTTCTTCAGTGGACTCATTTGTGTTACAGTAAAATGTTTTGATATGGAAATGATACAGAATGTCTTAACACTATTCAAACAGTGCAGGTCATATATGCTTGTGAGTATGAGACATGTATTTACATGATGAACCTGCAAATTAGAAGTGTTCTATACCTGTGCACAAAAATGCTGCATTTTGAGCCTCCAGATTTCTTTTAACTCCCTCTGGAGCTGTTTGACAGCTATAAAGGTCCTGTCAAGGCAACATTTTTTTTTCCCTCCACAACTGTTTTTATTCTAATATACTTGGTCTATTCTGGACTTAAATGATGCTATTTCACATTCCATTGTAGTTCTGATATAATTCCTCATTCCTGTTCATAAAGTGAACTGCAGTTTTAACTTCAAGTTTAGAAGTGGTCCTGTTTTCTTTTATATTGTTACTGAAAATTCACTTTCAAATTGCATATAGAATAGATTTTAGTTATTGTGAATATTAATGGTTATGTTAGTACTTATTTGGAGGTAATAATCACCATGATTGATTCACATAAAGATACCAAGATATTGCAATATGTAAGTTTAGAAATTCCTCTACACAAATTATCTGGTGCTCTAGCAAAGCATTTCCAGGTCTGTTCTAATTTTTTTTTATGTGCTATTGCTTTACCTCTTCCCACAACTTTTAATAGAGGTTTGGAATGTTCATAACTACAGAGAATGGTATTTAGTTAGCAGCTACTCTGTGTTTATTGTCAAGGGAAGGAAAAGCAGAGAAGAGTGGAGAGCTCCCCTCTCTCCTTTGTCCTCTTAAAGGGTGGTGCCTGGACCTTTGTAGGAAAATGGATATTTTTACATATGATAGAAGCTCCAGTACTCATATTGAAGAAGGTAATTTGCTCTGCATTGTGTCTAGCTAGGATGTCCATAAGTCTCAGTTGAAGCAGTACTGTTTGTGCCCAGAGATTACATTTTACTATTGTCTTTGTGTTACTAAATTTTATATTCATTTAACTTGAAGGTTTTCAGAATAAACAATTTCAAATAACCTTGTAGAGAGAGACTAGCAAGGGACTTAAAAGAAACTGTTTTCGTTAATATCATGGATGTGCTGCTGAATCAGAATTCACTGCAGTGTATGCCAGAGTTCTTAAGGAATATGTTTTTTGAGTGACTTCTCTAGCCCATTGTTCTGTCTTTCCAATGCAAACATCAGCAGAGGAAGAATTTTTGTAAAGTACAATCCACAAAATTTCACTCTTCAATATCACTAGAATATACAATTATGCTAGTTTAAAAAAAATAAAGTTATGCTAATTGTTTTTCATTTTTAGATTGATGCTGTTTGAAAAATATGCTTGGTATCTATTTGAAATATGTCTTTGTAATTACAGACCATTAATCTTTGGTTATTTTCATTTTTAAACATGCATAATGGGTATAAAATGCAGGGTATAAGGTTCAATATACCAGCCTTTTATATTTTTTTTCATTGACTCAAAGTACATATGGGCAATATGAGTAAAGACAAAGGAAGCTGCATGAATATTGATTATTTTGAATTAAATGAAGACCTGCTATAATTCAAATGGAAAATACTGATTAAATTATGAAAACTGTATTTCATACTCTAAACTCA
Source organism: Cisticola juncidis (assembly GCA_013400215.1). Lineage (NCBI taxonomy): Eukaryota > Metazoa > Chordata > Aves > Passeriformes > Cisticolidae > Cisticola > Cisticola juncidis. The sequence continues at coordinate 272,469 of VXBR01010782.1, read as the reverse complement.
AACCATTTACCTTTAATTTTTTAAAAAAACCCCTATGCTCCACATTTGTGTATGCCTTTCCACCAAATAGTTTTCTGTATGATTACTAAATGAGGAACCATGCTTTGAATTTGAATAATTTAGATTGCTGTGAAATTCAATATGGTAATGCAAAGTGGGATTTATTAACAAATCATATTCTTGATTTATAGGAAGCATCGCTTCAGACTCAATTTTGAGCCCTGTTCCTGTACTAGAGAAAACAAAAATGGAAGATGAGGACAGGATAGATTCCAGTCATTCTTGCTTTACACTTGAAGATTCTGTGGCCAGCAAGCCTGCTTCTGATAGCTGTAGAAAAGAAGACAGTTTGAAATGTCAGAATCAATATGTTTCATCTGTACCATACCATAAAGCACAGGGACAAACTTCTGAAGCAGAAAATCCAGATAGAAAGGAAAGTGTCTCGACAGAGGATGGTATCAGCAACCTAGAAATTTCTGGAAGTAGTTTGGAACGTGGAGAAGTGTCCATTGTAAAAACGGATGAAGAAGACAGCATGGAAATATCTTGTGTATGTGAAGCAAATTACATCATAATAATAATATATTCTTGATTTAATGAAATATGAATGAGCATTTTTCTAATGAGACCTGATATCCATATTAAAGCATTTAAGAATATGCATGATTTTAATCAGATGATAATTTGAACGTGTTTTGAAGTGTTCAGGCATGAGTGGCAATTTTGATCCAAAAGCAGGCTGTTTTTGGAGTTTGCTTATTGACATATTTTTCCCTGTTATTTTAGATGTCTAGTAATTTCACTTTATATTTGTGAATCAAAAGTGTCAGCAACTATTCTCAAAGCTATTCCCATATTAACTGCTTGCCAAGATGAACAGGGCTGTGAGCTTCACCTACTTACTATTCTTGGATTTTGGAAATGAACTAAAATATGTAAAGGAAACACTTGAAGGAAAAGATCCCACTATTAAAAGGAATATATTTTCAATTTTTAAATAGTAGGTTTTAATAATGTTTTGTCTTTGGGCCACCTACAAACATATGGCCTTTTTTTATTCCTGCTATTCTGCTATGATGCATGGTCAGCTTTGACTTTGGGATGCAAAATGAAAAATTTAACTGTGATGGTTTTCAATAGCTTTCTGAGTGGTGAGCTGAATCTCAAATTGGCAGAGAGAAGGTAGGAAATCCACCGCCAAGTTTTGAGACTTCATGGGGAATATATTTTAGAAGCCAAACTAAAAATCATGCTGACCCTTCCACATATGTGAACTGTGCTTTAACAATTATTTTCAGTGTTGTAAGTTTTACTAATCTTGGCTCCAGCGTTTCCACCAATAAGGAACAGTATGAACATCTCAGTGTTTAATTAGCATGTATTAGAAATTGTATCTTTTCCTGTGCCTTTCAGCCATGTTATATTTATATAATAGGTTTCTGATTTTCTGAAGTATTGTTGCATATTCCTTCTTTCTTTTTTAAGTAAAGAAGTGTACTGTTCAAATGCAATTAAAAGAGCCCGATAGTTCCCTTTTTACTTAATTACTAGCTGCTTTAGACCGTAAACCTGTTCTGTGCTTTGACCACATCTTCTACCCTCTGCTTACTGTGGTAAATATAATGTTGTTTTATAATTTAATTCAAGGGGCATGTGTATAATCTGCTAGGCTGAATTCAGGGTCTTGAGGCACAGAATGCTGTGGTCCGTAAGAATCGTGTGAAACTCAGGCCTTCCTACACCTCTGTCCGTGTCCATGGGTTCTGAACCTGCAGGCACCATCAGTAGCTCATTTGCTTTGGGATTCCCCCAGTGGCATTTCAAGAACATTTGAAATGTTGGCCCTGGTTCTTGAAGCATGAATAAGTTTAAACTAAATGTACATAGGGATGTTCGAGGGAGGAAAGAATTTCTTCAGGTACTAAATTAACATATTAATCATATATCAGAACTCTTGATTTCTTATCTCAGCTCCAGATCTTTTTTTGTTTAAGTCTTGAGGAATTTTTTAATCTTTCACCAAATAAGCCAGTGGGTTTCTGCTTTATTCATAGCCACAGTTAGAGGCTGTATTGTACTACAGGTATCCAGAATTATTTGCAGAAAATCAGCAGGATGCTGATCTTCCTCTCAAACATCACATGAGCAAAACAGGATTTTTGCTCTGTAAGTTGGGAAGGACTGCAGTAAATTATACCTGAAATGATTTGTGTAAGACAAGGATTTCACTTTTTAAATTAAAATATATATTGTTAATTAGAGGCAAGTGTTTTATTGGTACACCAAAGGTCTTTCAAGTATACTGTGGTCATATTTACAGACTAGATATCTGTGCATGATTACAGAAGAATGTTTATGTTTGTCATAATTAATTATGCAGAATAACATACTAAATTAGTTACATTTTTTCCTTTCAGTCAGAGGAAACTGAAACAAAGAAAATATCTAAGAGTTGGCGTCATCCACTATATAAACCCCCAGCTAGATCTCCAATGACTTTGGTTAAACAGCAAGCAACTAGTGATGAAGGTGAGTGGACTATTTAATATGCTTTTCTGATGATAATTTTATGGTTTTATGAGACTAGATATATATAGGCATTTAGAGAGTCACTGCCTTGTCCAGACAGGCTATAAAATCTAAGAAATATACCCAACATAGGGATTTCCTTCTCTGAAGTAAATATAAAAAGTAAATCTGCTTTACCCAGCAATTACATATACAGCCACCCAAAGTTGATGAATAAAGATAATTCATTCTATCAAATGTGACTTGTGAAGGTTATGGAAATATGCATCAAAAGTATAGATGAAAATGGAAAAGAAACGCATTCTTTTTTCATATCACTGTACAATTTTAGTTCTGTAAAGCACAAAATTTTCAGGTGTTGTTTTCCAGAATCTCCTCAGTTAGCAGAATTGGAGTTTATCTTTCACACTGCCTTAGACAGTTTTATAACCTGGAGCTGATGTCATGTCTGTGACTACAGGTCTGATTCAAACATCACTACATACTTCAGTGTTTACCTGCAATTTTCACCTGATTTTTTTCCCCTCTCAATTACATTTCATTAACAGTAGCTGTTTCTTACAGCTACAGATAAATTTTCATGACTTGAGAGACAGCATGCCTTTTAATTGATTCTTCTTCTTGTAACTAAGCAATATTATACTTTCAATTGGCAAGTTAGGCATTGTTGAGCTGACTGCGCTAAGTTCAATTGACTTCTCATCAATACATCTTCCTTCCTTGTTTCAACCCTGAAGTAACTGATTTGTGTCTTCTGTCTCACTAGTTTTGGAAAGCTATACTCTGAGTTTTTATCTGAGCTGCAACTTTGCCAGGCATGATACTTCAATTAGCTGTTAAGCATCTTTTTGAAAATTAGAGACAGTTTAGACCCATGATCTGTATCATATATGAGTATGTTTGAATACCTTGAGGGCTAGACAGAGCATATTTCAGAAAATGTTATGGTAATTTAAAGGATGATACTAATATTAAGTTTCATCTAGTAAAGTAATTAAAGATTTAATATTTGGTAGGTTGCTCTTTTTTAAATTAGAGATTATATTCATTTTGCCTGCTGATGCTTTTTCAACATTATGGTTGAAACATATTGTGAATTTCCTATTTAAGCATGTATTGTGTGTGATATAATCTGGCTAGATGAAGATGTGATGACAGTTTTGAGGCAAGGATTTTTCTAATACTAAGACATGTTCCATCTTGTCCAGTAGTTTGCCAGCTTTTTGGTGTATTAATTTTATGTGAAAGTAGCAACATCCTGACAAGAGATCATATACCTTAAAGTCTTTCCTCTTTGCACGATGATTGTCCTTTTGATAGATAAGAGTGTATATTATTAAGTCTGGGCTGTCTTAGAATCAGTAGCTATTAAGCACGTCTGCTAACTGATTGAAGGAGGTAATTAAGAGTTTTGTTGGACATGGCAGTTATTGGTATTTCCTAGTTGGAACTGGAATTATTATTATTTTCCTGCATCTATCTCTCATTGTAAACTAATTTAATCGGTGACTTTTGTAAGTGCACAAAAAGAGAAACAGTAGCATTTGGGTGAGTGGAATGTTTACATCGAAGACAAAGGCTGAAGAACTGGTGAAGGAGACTGTAGCAAACTAACCTGACTAAGTTGCCTGACACATGATGGCATGTGGGTTAAAGATGTGTGGCTAGATGATTTGCTTATATTTTCAAGATTGTTTGTGTCAGATACTAGGGAAGTAATCAGTATCAATGTGCTAATGACTACTACATTTGTCTTTATGAAGGTGCTTCATCCATATTCTGGAGTGAGTAGAAGTGTAATTCAGCATTCATACGTACTCAGTTCTCTGTGTTTTTGGGCAAAAACGATGCTGGCTGAGACAAAGTTAGTATAGTCTCTTGGTACAGTAATTTCTGATTGTTATACAAGGGAGGTTTATGTGTCATACGTTAGTTTGTATTTTAATTTATCTGGGTCCAGTAAAATAATAACTGCAAACAAAATAAAGGAAGAAGATGCAGGCTAATGCTGTTGGAAAAGTTACAAAATAAAGGCTTTATATTTCATCTGCAACTTGTATCACTTTCCACAAGTTGGCTAGTCTGTAGCTATTTCTAATACAGATAATATATATTCAAATTAATACATTTGAAGTCTTTCAGATATTAGGGTTCCATTAAGAAGTTTCTGTGAATAGAGGTGATCAGAGGATGTTAATATGTAATATGTAATATGTAATATCAGAGGATGTAGGCAGAATTCTTTGACACTGTCAGCTGTTTCAGAGTTGTAATTTTGCAAATAGAATACTCTCGTATTAAACAGCATGCTTAAATCTTAGCAGAGACTTTCTGAATTCATTTTTAATACAGAATTCCTTGGCAGAAATTAATTTTTTTCCACAGGATCACTTGGACATTTTAGTTTTGTGTTTTCTTTTTATCACTGTATTTTCTTGCATATGTGTGTATTTCTTTATGAAAAATAATTAGGTTAATTATTTATTTGTGGTGTATTGGTGTTATTTTTTCACTCTCCCTGAAGCCTTTCCCTGTGTATATCTGACTTCTTGTGGAATAAATGCCGAAAAGACTGAGCACTGAGAAACACTAGGGAGTGGAGAATCAATCCTAGGGATTGTAGCTCAAGCTGCCAGTTCAAGAAAATAAGTGCAGCAGTACAGTGTGGGCTGTATGTCACACTCAACATACTAACAATTTTTACATAATGAACCTTGGTCTTACACTCAATGCAGTATATTAACTTGTGGTAAAAATATTCTGTTGTATTTAATACGGTTGCATTTCTGCTCACTTAAGCAATAAAAAAGCAAATTCAGCAGAAGGAGCAAGTATACTAACTTTGCATGCACATTGATTGGTCCCAGAGATTTCTTTGCAGCACTGCAGCACTATTTGGTCACACAACATTAGGAACTGCTTTTAGATTCAAGTTGACTAAAACTTCTCATTGCTCTAAATGATATAATTATAGCATATAGACTGAATTCAGTATGGTGCTCTTTGTATATGTTTTTTTAGCATTTTGAGTATGATTTAGAATTTTAAATTCATGTTGCTTTCATTAGTTTGTAAGATACAGAAACAGAAAGAGAGAACTTTTACAAATGAAAACAGTGGCTTTCTGCTATGAGATAGTAGAAAGCCTTAGTTTTTACATTTACCGTCAGCATCCTGTGAGATGTGCTCGATTTCATATTAGAAATCAAACCATTTAAGGCTAATTCAGTTACATCATAAATAGGCTAAGCCTGCTTAAACAGGGGAACATTACACCTCTAGATGGAGTTACTATTCTTTTGTTTCATAGCTTAAAATTGGGAGATTTTGCTTGAAGGTTCTCACTTCAGAAAGTAATTTTTTCCAGGTGCTGCATAGATAGATAAGAATTTGTTAACCAATTGGTAGAGGCATGTTTGTACTTACCACATTAGTATTACGGTTTCCAGTGTTGCTTTCCCTCTCATAATTATTTTGTTGAATGAAGTTTTACTTTTTAAAAATACTTTGTTTTTGTGTGAGTATGGGTTAATCAAGCACATAATTTATGTATGTTTTTCATATATCATCATCCTTTAGCTCTGAAGAGTCCAGCACTACCTACCCCTTCAATAGTATAAGTGTGCAAGAAAAATGTGTTTTCTGTCCTTTTCTCTGGGACTTACATTACTTCTGTTTTGTTTAAATTTAATTTCAAAGGTACGATTGACATAATTACAAAAAAGTTTTGACACTTATGAAGCATGTTGTGTTCTGAAGACCCCAAGAAACCTTTTAGAAAAGTATGGTATAATCTGTAGGTATTTAGGAAAGGGATATGTTAAAAGGTCAAAAAAAGCTTTTCCTGAATTTCCAATACTCTTGTCAACCGTGTGGGCCAGCAGCTGATCTCCAGGAATGGCAAGAACTGACAGCTTTGATTATTACCACTGCCAGCTCTTGTCCCTTAGACATATTTCATGAGTAGCAGTTAGCTGCCTTTTAGTGGACACCTACAGGATCTAAGGTTAGCCAATATTTTAATGAAGAGTGGAATGCAAACCACTTTGTCTAACATTTTTCCTCATTTTCTGAGAGGGGTGTATGTTATGATCATTGAAGAGTCATTGTTCTCTAGATGAACCTTTCAGCTCTAATTGAGCTGCTTTCTTAGCTTTAAAATATGGTATTTTGTCTTACAGAGGACTGGATAGAATTGCAGTTTTGTATAGAAAGGCACGTATAATCTTTCATTATACATCAGGTGTGCCAAAATGAAAATATATTTCCTGCTGCATTAGTCCAGCATCTCAGTTGCCTTCTCAAGGGTGGCAGTGGAGTTGGTAGCCAAACTGGATGTGACGCTTTTCAAGGAGACAGGTATTCCTTCTGTAGGGTGATCTTCCGGAGCTGAGCTTCTGTTTCTGTAGTTATGGTCCAAAGAGAAACACAAAAACATGACTTGCATTAATAAAGGATTAATTCATTGGTGTGTTGGTGAAGACTATCGCCTATTAAGTTATTCTAGTAATAACTTTAGTTTTTCAAATTTAAAAGAAAACAAACCTAGCCCATAGAATTGTCATCACATTTGTCAAAATCTGCAGCTGCATTGTAAACCATTAGTATAGAAAGTGAATTAATTTTGATACCAAAGGAGTTTTGCTGACGGTCTTTCCTTGGCTGAGAAGTGTATGTAATATATATATTTTAAGGTAGAAATTATTACGTTTAATAAATTGGTTCTTGAAAGAGTTTAAATGCAATTATTTTCCAGTGTATGAAATGTTTACGGCATATTTGTTTTAGTGATCTGCAGGAACTGTAACTTAGAGATAGAAATTTATATTTTGAGCATTGGTTTCTCATGAATTTGCATCTGTAATTGAATCTGTTTTGCATCTTCTGTACTTAAGTTACATACTTATGAAAAGACCTTGGTTCAATGAAGAACTTCTGGACAATCTCAACTAAAACGAATGCATTCAAGTAACCTTTTTCCTCAAGTTTTGCTTGTGTTTTGCCCAGAGGAACTTGTGCTGGAATAGTGTATTGTTGTAGGTTAGATTTGTGCTGCCTGAGAGATACAAAATCACCATAAAGTACGTTTTCCCAACTTGGTACTGTTTTTTCTCTTTAAAGTAGCATAAAACAGGATTATGTTGGTGATTCTGCTTCGTACTATTTCTGAAACACTCTAACAGCAATAACTGAATATTTATTTCATCACATAGCATTGGGCAGCATGGTCAATGATGTTATGTTCTAATTTCCAAAATAAGGAAGTATTTAGTAGAAGATAAATAGTATCACTAAGGAATTCTGTTGTATCTGAGGGATCGTTTTATTAATAGACATGACATGCTTGATGACTGGGGAGAAAGCTTGTTTTTTTTCCCACTTTTGTACAGATGTGTACTCTGGAAGACTATAGTGTTTAATTAGTAAATCAGTAAGTATATATATGGATGGCAATATGAGTTCCTAAAATTTCAATGTAATTTTAGTTATTAATCAAGTTTTTTTTTTTGTAATAAATACATTGACCACAAGCAGATTACATTAGAATGCAAAATACAATTTTTTTTTGTGTGAAAATGTAAAAAATTACATGACGGAATGGAATTTAGGAAGCAGTTAATAAGTGCTATGAATTAAAGCTTTTCAATAGAGCAGATACGTGCTAATCATTAGCTTGTAGTCTGGGCTTGTAGTGGTTTTATACTGACAACTATATAGCTTTGCAGTAATTCTATCAGATCTTCTTTTCTTTCTGCTTTGATTTTGCTGAGATGCCTCTTTGAACAGATTTATAAATACAGGAGGTATTATTTAAATTTACACAGTGCAAAGAGAGGTGAAATTACTGGAATTGCTTTAGTATGTACAATATATATATACACACATATATACAACAATGGAAATGATGATGCCAATATGCTGTACATAATTGGCAGTTCATACAGACTTAAGAGTATATCCCTTTCTGTGGCCTCCTGTTCACATTTTAAGAAAGATGCCTGACTAGTGGGTCACCTTTGAGCTTGTCTTCTGGACATAGTAAGTAGCTGTATTTCTGGAGACACTGTCATGGACTTCAGCATCAGTAAGAATATGTTGCTTGTGCTTCAGCAAGCAACACATTCTTGGGTAGGTAGCCAGAAAAAGTAGACATCTTTGACAATTGAACCTTAACTGCTAGGTTAAATTCTTAATTCCATATGCACAAAAACATTGTGCATGCGGAATGCAGCTATTTAGGGAATGCTGTGTATAAAGGATTGGGTTTTACCCCAGGTAATTTATAATCTATCTTTATGTTTCAAATAGAGAATTATTTTGTTGCAGGAATTAGTAAGCAAACAGAAATGGTAATTTTCAAAAATAACAGTGCTATAGCTCCGTAAAACCAGTTTTACAGATCATTTAAATGTAAACTGAATCTCTATGCTATGAGTCCTCAGAGCTTTCTCTAAATTAGTTTATCAGAACCATAGCTATGTAAATCAAGTATATTTTAGTTACTTTGCAGTTTCTTAGAGAGATATATTGAGGTCCAGCACAGCCTGACCATGGCCATTTTACAAATTCCACATATTGAAAATGCAGTATAATAAGAATTGTACTTTGTTTAAGTTATGCTATTTAACAGTTTTGTTTGCTTGTTCTAATATGCTGTGTTAATTTCTGCTCTTCTAACTTAGGCACTAGTGCGCATAAATAAATACCCATCAGCCTGTGAAGTCCTGCTTTTTCTCTCCTGGCTTCAGCTTCTTAGAATCTTTCAGTTTTTCATATTCGTCTAAAGTATTGGTGGTATCAATGCTTCCTGCTTTCCATGAAAAATCATGGTCAGGGTTTTCCCATCCCTCCTTTTCAAAGTTGTTGGTGAGATTTTTCCAGCCTTTATTAGTATTTATACTAACTTTACTTACAGTTTTAAATGGTAGTGGTCCTGTCTGCAGCCAGTCTTAATTACAATGAGATTTTTCTTTCTAGGTTTGTATTTATGACTAACGCCAAATCAGAAAGAATGTTTTTGCAAAAGTAATCATTACTATTTTAGTGGGCACCACTCACCCTCAGGAAAAGCCTTCTGACTGTGCTAGTTAATGTAACCAGGTTCTTCTAGATATTTTGTGTGTGAATGGTCTAGTGAACAATACAGAATTTTCATCTTGAAATTACTTGGGATTTCAATTTAGCAGAGTGATACAGCAATGCATTTAAGTTACAGTTAAGATACAAATTACGTTTTGCAGAACATTGAATTGTAATATACAGTTCATTCACAAGACATGTACGAATTACATTGAGCCAAGTGTAGCAATCACAATACACAGTTCAATCACAAAACAAATGTGAGTTTAATTATGGGGCTCTAATACTCTGCTGAAGGAAAGTCACACTATCCCAGTATGAAATCTTCCAAATCTGTGAAATTGTCTTTTAAATTTTTTTAAAATGCTGAATTTTTCAAACTTTTCAAAACATTTTGACATCTGCTGCAGCTGATGTCTTACACTATTTTTACATTTAACTTTTTTTTTTAATTAAAGCACCCCATTACTTCATTTTGGGAGCTAAACCTGATTTCATCCAGGAACTCTTCAGCTTAACTTCTAGAGCTCTGAATCAATAGTTATCTTTACATGCAATTTTTATGAGAACTGAAGTATTAATAGCTAATTTGGCAATTAGGCTCTCTAACCAAAAGTATATACATACTTCATAATATTTGTTCTCAATGGTCCCAATACTAGAAAGGAAAGTTCTTGAACAGTACAATAAATTTAAAAGTTTTTCTGTTCATATTTTGCTATGAGATCTATGTCTTTCATTACTGAAAATAAAAAAAGACAGTTTCTGAAACTAAGTTTGCTGATACACTGCTGGAATAGTAAAGTTTTCAAGTATAAGACTTTTTCTCAACTGTCTCTTTTTTAATTTTTTTAAAAATTTGTATTATTATTTCCTCCAGGACATTTAAAACTACAGATAATGCCTCCCAGGTCTGAGATTATGCTCAACTACCTGAAAAATAACAGATGCTTCTGTGCTCTTCATAGCGGAGAATGCTGCTGTGCAAAGCCAGGAAACATCAGTAGAACATAACCCCAAGCAGCAAAATCATTGTTGAGATTGGCAAAAGCAAATTGTACTGTATTACTGTCTATGGCTTTTCACATCTGCTGGGTTAAATCAGCAAATGTTGGCAACAGCCCATTCTGCAAATGGCCCAAATGTTTTCTGCCTGATAATTTGAGTTTAACTTAGTAAGCAAAAACCATTCAAAGCATTAGCATTGTATGTTGGAGCAAGTTTCCCACAAAATGTTAAACCAGTAACATAAGTGAAAACAATTCATTCATTCACTTATTCACTTGGAAAGCAGCATAGTGACTGTTTAGAAATACTTTGCTATGGAAGAAGTTTCCTTGGTATCAAAACAGATCCTGGGCTATAATTTTCTTTTTGTCTGCACTGTTTGTTTTCATGAATTATTTCACTTTTCTTAAATATGTGAAGGGGTACAGATGCATATGAATAATCACATTCATGAGAAATGGTATTTCTGAAATTATGTTACAGAGATTAATTGATCCTATAGAAATACTCATTTCAAGTACAAAGATGATAGTAGGAACTATCATCAACTATCATAGTTTAGTATTGCTAATCACCTTGTACTGTCAGTAATCCTATGGCTGAATTATACGTGATGTTGTTTAAGCCCAGCTGCCATCTAAGCACCACATAGCTGCTCGCTCACTCCCCCACAAGCCAGACTGGGGAGACAGTTGGAATATTCTTGTACCACTCACTGTCAGGGTGGCACAAGATGCGGGAAAGGCCTTGATGCTACGCAAGCACTGTTCAATAATAACAAAAATATCTCTATACTATCAATATAATCTTCAGTACAAATACAAAACACAGCTCCATACTCACTACTGTGGAGAAAATTAGCTCTCCCCCAGCCAAAATCCGCACAATATGACACAATAAGATTTATATCAACTGATAAGCATTTATTTAAAGTCATCATCGTATATCATCATGTGTTTCTGCTTTTCTGTTGGAAAAAAGAGCACTTGGTCTTACCCCTTAGGAAACAAAAATTATGAATTGTATCTGGTAAAGTAATACTAGAAAAAAAGCATTATATTTGCAGTGAAGTAAAAATTCCCAGGTGCTTTAGGGGGATTCAAGATCTCTGACCACTATTAGTGGTGACAATAAGATGTTTTTGAGGAATAGGCCGCATTACATCATCCAGTTAATACATTTTTTGACTATTAATCCATTTTAGACTTCAGCATGAAATGTGTGATATATTTACAGCCGAAGTTACAAGAAATGGACTTCATTCATATAAGAGTGTTTAAAAAACATGTGCATAGTAACAGACTTGCAAAATAAATACCTTTCCTTGGTATTTTTTTGTCAGTCTGTCTATGTGTTATGCATGAGTGTGCCATCTCTTGAATAATGCTGTCAATACAGGTGCGATTTCCCTGTCATGGCTAGCAGGTTCAAATCCTGTATTTTTCTTTTAGTCTCTCTCACAGTGAGATGTATTTTGAACTGTAGCTGAGTTAGAAGTTTTCATGTGGAAGAATACTAAGGATGCTTTATTCACTTTTGTCTTGATTACCTCTTAATTTGAAATGTATGTTGCATGCCAAAAAGCTGAAAAAAAATAGATTACACCAGAGTTCACACCAAGGAGCTCTTTTACATACCTGTGCAGAGTCATGTTCATGCACTTACTGTCACTGAACTGTGAAGAAGTGTCAGTGACTTGATCTGAGTTACAGCAGACACAGAAGTCAAGGTAGATTCCCCAGCTCCATTTCATGTGTTGTGTAAAGAAAATGCTCCCTATAGACATATATTATGTTTCATATCACTGCATTGGCTGACCTTTATCTTTCAAATTGCCATTCTTGGGCTGTTGGTAGCTGCTCTTAGAGCAAGGCCAAATCATCACAATGAAGGCTTGACTGCATAATGATGCATATCGTAGAGTGTTGTTGGTTGCCAGCATTGCATAAGTGACTATTCATCAAAACTTGCTTTACAAGAACTGAGAGCATTCTCATGCTCTTTCAGAAAAATGCCAGTATGAAAGATTATGAGTGAAACATCATGTTCATAGCGTCTCTTGAAACATTACATACTGGTCTTATAAAGTAGATGCTTGTTTTTTGGTGGGGTATGGGGGGCAATGTATCTTTCACTGTAGGAAGACATGCTTCTACCACGGTTTTTGCAGGTTTTGAGTACTTTGAATTGACACTGATTCACAGTAGGAGTAGAAGTAGAAAGTGTGCCTGCTCATGACAGTGGAGTTTCTGAGATCTTTCAGTTCAGTATGAACCTTACAAATTGTCCTCTGTTCTTATTTTGAGAATCCTCAGTTTAGGTGGATTTTGAATGGAGCCAGCTGGAGGCTGCAGTTATTTTGTGTCCTTCTAACAGATACATCTGATCAGAGAAACACAGAGCTCACATTAGGGCCCTGAATGTCTACCCTGAAACTGCATGCAACAATGTGGGTTAGGAAAGTAAATTTATTTTAGGCTGAACCACTGATTGCTCTTCAGCTAAATAGTAAGTAATGAAAGGAGTAATTTAAGAAAATAAAAGGAGTGAGAAGCACTGGATAAACAGAAAAAAAGAAATCTAAAAATCCCTTAAGTTTTCCATAGTGTTTTTGGACATAAATAGGAATTTGGTATTACCAAATTAACAAGTGAAGAAAGGCTATGAACTGTGCCAAGACAGCAGTGTTTGTTACATCAAGTAATTCTCTATGCCTTCTCTTAAACAGTTGCAGAACTGGCTTTTCTGTCAATTTCCTTGCTGGTTTTGGTTAAACAGATTCTTAGCTTTTATTTATGATGCTTAACTTCTCTGACTTCATGGAAACGAGGAAGGTACCTATGCTTGTACTACCAGAGAAGCTTATGTGGAAATCCTTCCTCTCACTGATGCTGTTGCACACACACACACAAATAAAGCACACAAAGTGAAAATGCACATGTTCTACTGATGTAGAATAGTTACACAAAAGAACGCATGTTGTTCCTGGTGAGGAAATTGTTTAAGGAAGCATTGTCATGTTTTGTAATGGGGACATGTACTCTGTAACTTTTTTAACACCAATTTCTTTTGGTATTTGATTATTTCAGTGTGGGTGGGTGAATGTTGATTATAAGGAGATGAACTAATATTTCTAAAGCCCTTGAAAGACAGTAATTTAGGCTCAAGGTTGCCTAGGAAATTCCTGAGAAGAATTTATTAGCTTTACAGTAGTGATAACAGAGTATCAGACAAAGCTTGTAATCCTTAGGAATGTCTGTTCTCTCTTGTCTTAGTTTTGTATCCTGTTAATGAACCATTCCTTTAAGTACTGGATTAGGCAGCCTCCCTCTGAAAAGGGGATGGATATTTTTCCTTGTTATGGTGGAGAAGAGTGAGGGTAGAACATACCAGAGGATTGCATTAGAGAGCTTGTGTAGTTCATGCAGAGACAGAAGACTGCAGTAAGGATCATGGAGAAGGCAGTCACACCTCAAGGGACATAGGACACTGAATTCAGAATTACAGATGTTAGAGATCAGAGGCAAATAAAGAGGAGTATTTGCTTCAAGTCAATAGCTAACTGGAGATGCCCTAAACATAATGTAAAGGAGAAAATAAATTTATTAAAATTGAGTTAAATTTTTATGAGTTTGTGAAAGATAGAATATGGTACGTATGCATATAATATATTGTCCCTGTCTTCATTTGGAATGAGGTTCAAAAATAAATACAAAACTCTTGATGCCATGAAAGTCTGTTAAAAGCCAGCTTTATTCTTGTCTCTTGAGTTCTTTTCAATTTCTTAGTTGGGAAAGCCTTTGTAAAGATTACACAAGAGGGAATTGAAATTATGGAGTTCATATGAAATTAAGATGTAAATATTGTTTCCATTAAAACCAGAACAAATACAGTTATGAGCTCAGCAGTCTGCTGTAGGCAGTGAAAAGCCAGAACACTGTAGGAGAGAACTACAGTTATCAACTGAGAATTGGTTCCAGGAGTGTAAATATAGATTTTTGAATAAAGACGTGCATTACAGGCTGAGGTTCTGGGCAAAGGCTTCAGCTATCATGGGAGAATTATTCAGTGGTGATAAGGAATTGTCCAATCAAAGGATGTTAGTTTCAAAGTAGATAATAGTTAAGGAAGATAATACAAACCTTCACTACAAATTCTGTGTGCCTCTGTTTTCTTCATAAAGGAGAATCAAGCTCTGAATTTTCTGTGAGGTCATAACTATAATGAAAATACTTAAATTAATGAGTATTAGCTCCTGAAGGAAAATAATGTAGAAGGAAAAATGAAAAAAAAATCTGTAAGTCTGAAGCTACTAGTAAGATGGCTCTTTAAAGGTAAATCTAAATAGATTGGAAGAGAACTAGAGAAATGGGCTGTGTGTTTTAAAGTTCTTTAAAATTGCAAGCAGTAGAAAAAATATGATTGGGCAGAAATTTTTAAGCAAAAACTTGGTTGCTTTTAACTGAAAAAATAAGTAGTTCAAAAAGTTATAAAAGTAATGCTGGCATGTTATGTCTTTATCTTCTTGTGTTCAGTTGTTTCTTCACTGCTATTCACTGAAAAAGCTACGTTTTTCACTAGAAAGCTCTGCTGCTAAATATTGACAGCTTTTTTGCAGTTGTTTCTTTTGTACCCTTCTGTCCAGATTATTGGCAAATGTTTATTGAATTGATACTAGTTCTTCTGAGAAACTATAAAAAATTGATTAAAAATCACAT
This sequence comes from Cisticola juncidis, assembly GCA_013400215.1. Lineage (NCBI taxonomy): Eukaryota > Metazoa > Chordata > Aves > Passeriformes > Cisticolidae > Cisticola > Cisticola juncidis. The sequence continues at coordinate 257,131 of VXBR01010782.1, read as the reverse complement.
GCAGGATATATTTATGAATTTATTTTTATTATATTTGGCTTGCTTGTAGAAAAATATTTTAGTAGATATTATAATATAATATAATATTTAGTAGAAATGTTGCCAATTTTATAGTGGTTTTGTGGCAGTGTGTCTTAGGAGACATTTATCTTAGGAGACCCATAAAGCCTCTGCTTTTTCATGAAGTGGAGAAAGCAGTCATGGGCTGAAGGAATGTGATGAATCAGCTTAATGTACTTAAATGTTTCTCTTTGTTGGAATTTGCTTCTTCTGAAGTGAACAGTTTTCTTAAATACATCATTAGAAAAGGACTGTATATAGACAGTTGTAGTGGTTTAATGTTTGCCAAATTTTGTTTGCTAAATTTAGTATAGTGGTCTAAATATTTTTTGCTGTGAGATAGGATTGTGGGGAAGAATGCAAAACAGGCCCAACTTAAAGATAAAACAAACAGATTTATTTATTTATAAATTTATTCTTTTATACTAAAAGAAGGAAAAAAAAAGAGTATTAAAACAAAAGCTTTTATAGCATTCCCCTGGCCTCCACTAACAGTTCACTTTCTCACATACAACAAAAAGAGAAAAAACTTGTAATTTTTAGTCAGTTTCACCATTTAGAAATAATTTTTCATCAGTTCTTTTAGGAAAGGAGTCTCTCTTAGAACTTCTGTGGAGGTTCTCCACTGACAACAGACAACAGTTCTCTTGTGGGTCTGAACTCCCACAGCTGCTCAGGAACCTGCCTTTGTGAAGTCTCTCTTAATAGCAGTTTTCTTTACAACACATATGGGCCATATCTTCTTCTTAGGGTTGCTGTTTAAGGATGCTTCATCTAGTATAAAGCAAAGATTATTTTCTTCTATTTCTAAAATAATTTTCATCTCAAAAACTAGAAATCTCCTTTTCCTTAGGAGCAAAGAGCCTCATATCACTTTCAACTAGAGCTTTACATCCTCCCTAAAAGCATTCCTATGTTACAGGAAAAATTGTCCATTCTCCATAGTTTACTAGAAACGTCCAGACAAATTAGACCACTCATCCTCCTTTTTCTCAATAGTGTTTTCACTCTTTCTTCACTGACTTAAGTTTCATGCTGTGTCTCTTTATAGTTTGACCGCTTTGTCTGTTCTTACTCCAAGAAGGGCCAGTGCTCTGAAGTTCCATCTGCTGGCAAGAAAGTTAAAACTTTCCCAGGCGTGCAGTGGTCATGTAATCTCTGCTGGGCGGCAGCCGCTAGGATTTTCAAAAGCAATGATTCCCCCCTGCAGCGATGGGGGAAGAGAGCTCAGGCCGAAGGAATTCTGAGCGGCCTGGCTAGTGAATGTCTTTTCTTTCCACCCCTCAGTCTCATCCAAGGTAGCTCAGCTCGGAGATGCTGTCAGAGTCTGCAAGCTCTCCTTCTTCGCTGCCAGCTGCTACCGGGCCCAGCCATGGCCTGGCCCCCCCCTCCGTGGTGTCCCCCAGCACACAGCTGGCACTGCTGGGCTGAAATCTCCCCTCTCCCCCACTGGCAGCCGGGGAGAAGAGAAGGCTCAGGCAGCTGGGCCGCTGCCCCTGTGGGCAGCAGCTCCTGGAGACCTGGCAGGCCCAGCCTGGCAACCCAGGGTGGACAGTGGGACCTAAGCTGGCCCTGCTGCCACCCACCATGTTACCTGGTGGCTCACCAGTAGAGGAGAGACCAGCTTCCCAAAACCCTCCTGAATTTAAGCCGTGTTACCCAGAGGTGTACACCTGTATTTAACTGGCTAATCTGACTGTCAGTTTCAAAGATCACGAGTTAGTTTTTACCATCTGTGCTAAACCAACACAACCGTTTTTGTTACCTGAATTTTTAATTCAAAACTTTTCACATTTTCCATTCCACATTCACATAATTATTCTGATTGACACCTACATGCCTTCTCATTGATTGTGACATGCATGCATGCATGTCTCTACTTCTTACATCTGATTGTTCCCCATTACCCCCTGCCTATAATGTTTGCCATTTTTTCCCCTTTGGAAAATGAGTGCCACTTTCCATGAAGACTTTGTGAGGTGCCATCCTGTGTGAGTAGAGTGATTTGTCTGGTGCTGTTGCCAGGATGCAATATGTTTCATCCATAAGGAATTTAGGGCAGTGTGCATACAGGGAGAGGAGACAGTGGGATTAAGGATTGAGACAGTGGGAGAGTGAGACATAATGTTGTTGAAATGAATACAAATTGTAAACAGTAGAGCTACTTTCTTATGCTATACCTGAGGTGATCAGCTCATGACCTAGATGTCAAAGCACATAATTGTGCGGTCTTCCTGACACAGCATTCTTTTACACTTCCGCATCCATATTTGCACAAGGACTTCTTGTAACATTGTTTGATCTTCTTTGTTAGCACACGGGCTGGATTCATTGTTGTTCTACTCCATTCCATGACTACAAAATAGTAATTTGCTTTCTTTTAGAATTGCCTGAGACTACCTTAATTGAAGAGAAAGTTCAAGAGTCAGAGGCATGGGCTAGGCCTCTGGTCTACCTGTGGCAGACAAGACCACGCAATTTCAATGCTGAAAAGGAGTATAATGCCGCTTGTGCGAAAAAGGAACCTCACTGTGCCATTTGCACTCTTCTCAGGCCATACTACAAGGTAAGCAAGATTCTCCAGCTTTGTCTCTGGATGAAGTGTGAAATAGCTGCGAGTTTGGATGATAACCTTAGATAATCCTTTATTTCCAAGAAATTATAAAAAATAGAAACTTATGCGTTTTGTTTGTAAGAGAGGTAAATACACTAACTACCATTAAAATTAGAACTGATACTGTATTCACATGCATCTGCCCTTGGCTGCAGACACTGTATGCCTTCTACTACCCTTTATGCTGTGTTTGTATTAGTGTGTGTGTATTTTTCCTTGAAATTACACGTTTTGGTTTGGTGAACCCAAGTAAGTTTGTATCCTCTAGCTATTTCCTTATATTCCCATCTCCAAGTATGTTTTATCAGAGCCTCTTTTATGCTGTCTTCCTTTAGTGTTGAGGAAATAAGTGTTTTCATAGTACTTAGGCCTTCTCAGGCAAAATAGTCTCTTGGAAACAATCTAATGTAGAGCACTGTTCGATACTGTCTTGTGGAATTACTGTGTCAAATGGCAAGTAAAAATGGTGTTGTGGTACTGTGTTGCTGATTCTGAAGGTGCTAAACTGGAATTTCCTCAGCATGGGAACCAGGAAAAAAGTCTTTATTGTACTGGACCCAGTTAAATGGCCCAAGAGGTACAGGACCACTGAACACCACTGAAATAACACTGATTTGCAGGCTGAGTACTATTGTAGATGTCACAGTTATTTGGAACAATCAAGGTAGAATAACTGTGATAAATACCTAGAAGGAGTTAATTTTTTTATGGAACTGTTACTACAAAGGTTGGGAGGGGTAGAATAGTTTCATCACTGTCAAAAAGGAAGAGTAAGACTCTCCTTTCTTTTACTTAAATATAGATTTTTATTTTCCAGCCAGACAATCAGGATGAAGAAAGTCCTACTTTCAATGAAGCAAATTCAGCAAATTCAGAAACACTGATGGCAGAAAATGAGAAGACTAAACCTCTTATTCCGGAGATGTGTTTTATTTATAGTGAGGAAAACACTGAAAACTATCCATCAAATGCCTTTGTTGAAGAAGATGGAACAAGTCTTCTGATTTCATGTGCAAAGTGTTGCATACGGGTTCATGCAAGTAAATAATAATTGTTCTGTTGGCAGAAATGTAATTTTAAATTTTGCATTATTGATAAATAATAGTTAGCTAGACCTCTAGCATGTCTTTAAAAGCACTTGAAGAACATTTCTATTTGTAATGCTGTGATCACTGGCTAATTTTTTTGGAAACTACATTACATTTTCTGTAACTTTTTATGGTTGCTGTGAAAATATGGAACAGTCTTGTAAACTTATGATTCTTTTTTCTGTTCTAGTGATTTAATTACGCTTTTGCTTCTCTATTTTAAATCACTGTGCAATGCTAGTGTGTCCTTATTAAGTAGTTAGAATGAAGTTCTCCTGGAGGACTTTTGAATATTGCTATTAAATTTGGGGATAGAGTATTTTCCTTCACTTAACATTCTTTTTATTGCAAGAGTAATTGATGAATACATGGATTTTTCTGCAATATCTCCTAAAGACTGTAGAACTGTAATAGTTAAGTCTAAGAACTCCATGAGATATTTGGAAATATGGTATATTTGCACACAATAAATGTCAGTACATAAAGTAAAATTTTTACTTCAGGGAGATTTAGTGATATGATACTGCAGTCACGAAAATAAGAAGGTCATTGTGATTTTGGTTTTTGGGTGCTTGGGGTTTTTGTTGTTTAGTTTGATTTGCTGGGGTTTTGTTTTGTTTGTCTTATGGGGATTTTTGTGGGTTCTTTTTATTTAAGTTTTGGGGAGATATATTTCAGAGACTATGAAATTAGTAGCAAGCTTAGATTAAAAGTCTCCTTTGTCACAGGACATACATGTGTTTTACTAATGTTTATGAATAATTGAATCGTATGACATCATTGATAAAAAGACCGAATATAATAATCAGTCCAGCTCTCTTACTCTAGGTTGCTATGGTGTTCCTTCTCATGAAGTCCATAATGAGTGGTTGTGTTCTCGATGCAGGAAAAAAGCCTGGACAGCTGTAAGTTGTTTAACCATCTAACACACTAAAGATTAAGGGAAGAAAAACAGGTAGCATATGCACTATTGCATGTGGTATGCAGCCTGCATATTTTTTCTGATCATACTCTCTGAGGAAAAACTATTTGTAAAATATGCGTAGTTTTCAATGCAAAATGTAATGGCATTTTGATAAACAAAGTTAGAATAGTTTCACAGACTCATGAAAAGGATTGGCTAACAGGATATAGTTTTGTGAAAAACATTGTTCAAGTAAACAACTGAAAAAATAAAATGCATGTAAAAGAGAAAAAATGTGTGATTTATCCTAAATAGGTATACTCCAATTTTCCTCTTTCATTGGTTACCAGAATACCCTATGTTCAGATCACAAACTGAACATGTCATCAGTTCTATAGAAACATCACATGAGGATACTTAAGCTTTGTGCTAGAAGCAAAGCCTGAAAATAACCCATGGAACAATCTCCCTGCTCTATTCAGCTTTGGTGAAAGTCCAGCTGAAGAGCTGCATGTAGCAATAAACGTACAGTGTTCAAAAAACCATGATGAAAGATACAAGAGTTGTAACTGAAATTGCAGTGAACTAAAATTCTTTTAATTGTTCCTTATAGATGTCAATCATTCTATAAGGGAGGATTTAAAAGATTTAATCTTCTTAGCATAGTGAGAGGAAGGTAGAAAAAAAGAAGTCACAATCTGTAATGTAAAATTATATGTGTATAATTCAGAGTAACATAAGGAATTGCCTGGAATTTTTTCCTTTTGTGTCTAATCAGATTGTCTCCAGCAGTAACTTGTACCTACTACCCCTCATATCTTCCATGTGACTCCTTGTGCGAAAAGGAATCTCTGTCTTGTCTTTTAGGGACAAGATAACTTGTAGAGGCCTTAAGCTGCATCAAGAGAAGTTAGTTTGTACCAGAAAATTTTGTTAATTTTTATTTCTAAAAGTAGTGAACGACAGGGCTAGGATATATAGAGATTTTATAGAAGCTACTCTTTAAGATTTTTAAAAACATGTTATGGAAACATTGTTCAGGAATAGTTGAAGAAGACTTGATTGTACCTTGAGGCAGAATGATAAAATAGACACTGAATTTCGTTCTTCCTATAGTTCTCTTTTGCTTGTTTGGACAGTATTATTCATTGCAAGCAATGTAGTTGTAGTTCTCTTTGGGAAAAAATTATTAGTTTGGTATCCAACTTACATATGCTAATATATTTTTGCTTTTGTGGAACCTCAGTCCTGACATCAGCATGATAATAATTGCTGATGCAATTATTTCATCCTATTTGTCATCTTAGAATAATGCTTCTGTCCCTTTAGAGTTTGGATAATAACCTTAGATAATCCTAACAGCTTTCACTTCAAAATAGTACAATACTTTTATCTGGTCCTAGAATTATATTTAAGATGATATGGTTCTCTTTTAATTAATCTTCTGTACTTTAAAAATGACGAATTAAATAAATATACTGCTGTCCCAAAGAACTACTTTCCCTTTTAAAAATCAGCAATTTAACTTAGTCATAGCAACCTGCAGCCTAAACTTTTATACTTCCTTTCAATGAAATGCATATGTTTCTTTTCTGAATAAACTCCTAAATTTTCATAATTTTCCATATAATCAGAGAATACCAGGTTGGAAGGGGACCTCAAGAATCATCTGGTCCAATCTTTCTTGGCAAAAGCACAGTCTAGACAAGATGGCCTAATACCCTGTTCTGATAAATTTTAAGTGTCCAACACAGGGAAACTCACCAGTTCTCTGGGGAGATTACTGCAGTAGTTCTCGATGTGAATGTTTTTCCTCTTGTGTCTAATCAGATTGTCTCCAGGAATAGCTTGTACCCATTACCCCTCATATTCTCTTTGTGACTCCTTGTAAGAAAGAGAATCTCTATCTTCTTTGTAGCCACCCTATAAATACTGGAACCAGATGATAAAGTCTACCCTAAGCCTTCTTTACTCATTGCTGAACAAACTCAATTTTCTCAGCTTTTCCACCTACAGCAGGCTTCCCAGTCCTTTGGTTATCCATATAGCCCTTCTCTGGACCTCTCCAGCCCAGCCACATCTTTTTTTGACCAAAACTGAACACAGAATATGTTTCCAATACCTGTTGTTTTACATATAATATTTTAATTGTATATTAACCTGCTTTGTAGTACCATAAATCTCTCTGGAGAGGGAGATGAAATTAAAGAAAATTCTGTAATTGCACAACCTCTTTTTTTTTACTGTAGGGAATATGGTGTGAGTGTATTCTACATTCCAACTGACACAGCTGAGGCTTCAAGTTTCTACATGAATTAAACAAAAAAATCACATTCATACAAATTTTTGTTCTGGATAATGATTCCTGAAAAAAATGCAACTGTTGCAGAAGATCTGAAACAGATCAATGGGAATTATACATATACATGCCTTCTAAAATTTTTTTATATCAGAAGAGTGCACAAGATGGGAAGAGTTAGTTATTAGGAAATACTGACTCCCTTAAAATCCAGCTTCCTTGATGTTTGAAATTGTTTTCCCTAAACTTCATATTGATTCTTAGAAGAAGGAAATATAGCTGAAGATGGCCTGTCTGAGAAATTCCCTTCTGGCTATGGCATTAACTCCTGAAGAGAAGGCTGATTGGAAAACAAGGAGAAAGAAAGTTTCATGTAATGAAGATTATAATGAAAGTTCTGAAACATTGGTACAACCCTGTTTCAGAGTTCATTTCTTAGGAGGCAAAACTGCTTCTCATTCCTCCGCTTACACAAAATTGTTGTAAATTCTGTTAAACTATGCTTTCTTAAAATCACAGCAGTTATGTTAACTTTATGGAAAATTTGGTCTCTATTAGGCTTCTATATATCAATATGACTTTGCAAAGCAATGAAGCATGAGAGCACTGTAGGAATGAGAGTTGTCTTAATAGCTAAATCAAACTTTATTATGTGTGGATCCCAACTATGAGCATCATTAAAATATGGAAATATAAAAATGTCTATGTGGATTTAGACTGACAGAACGGGACTTTTCTTGATGGCTTTTCCATTTTATATTATCAGAGGAAACTGATTTTGAGATTCAGAAGCATACTGTTTTCTTGCAGTTTTAGCATCTTTAGGTAACTGAACTAGTATGTTTTACAATACTTTATGACAAATTTTCATCCTCTAGGATATACCTGCATTCATGATACATAGTATATCTTTATATTCTACTAGCCAGTAGGTCCTTTGTGATAACAGTTATTGACAAAAGAGAACAATGATACATAATGGTCTATGCTAATGGACAAAAATAGCCATAAATCAAACCCCCAAAACAATTTAAAAAATAAAATAATATTAAATAAGTCATCTGCATAGTTCCTGAAAGTGTAACTGTATTCATATAAAGTGCCTTGATTGAGAACAAACGCCTCATTAATCTTAAATGCTTCAGCTAGAAAAAGTTAGTGAAGTCAGGAAGAATAATGACTGGCATTATAGTGAATGCAACGTACTGTACAGTGAGTAAAGATGTGGTCACCTAATAGCTGTAATACATAAACATGGAGTGCCTTTGTTATTTAGAGGACAAAGGGTTTGGGACAGGAAAGAGATAGAAAGAACAAGAAGTCAGGAAACAGGTAAATACACTTCAGTGACTCACTTCGTGATCAGGTGGACTGTGATCATAAGGTTACAAAGGGAGATGACTTTTTACAAGTGACACTTGCATTGTTCTCCACAGCACTACAGAAACTGTTAAGTACCTAATCTGATTAGCTGCCACTGATTTTGAAAACAGATCCTATGTTTAAATATCTTAGCAGAAATTATTTTTCTATAGATGAGCTTTTTCATGCTTTGTATATTCTCGAAAATCAATCTGTGGATAGATATGTGCATTTTAGGGTTAGAGTAGCCCTTTATGTAATTTGAAGGATTTAAATTTTTTTTCCCAAAGGCATCAGAAAAGTGGCATGAAAGAGCTTTTCCACATTCCTGGTCAGAAGCTGCCCAATCTCACTCTACTGAAAATAATGATTTTGATTGTTTTTTTTTTTTGTAGTGGTGCCCTTGTCTCTGATACAGTGTCATTATTTCCATTATAAACTACTGTTTTCAGAGCCTGTTACCTGCCAAAATTAACACAATACATGTGAATTGGTTATAAAGTGTCTTAATTTTCAGACTGATTATTCTACCGAGCTTTAAATGCATTCAAATATTGTTTATAAAAGTAACTATTGGACGGGGAAATCTGGCTGTAATCTGGAAAATTAAACCCCAAAATATTTCTGTGGGTGTTTTTTGTTTTCAGAAAAATAAGACCTGATGGTTATTTTTAAAAAATATATTTTAGTTTTTTTTTAAAATCTGGATATTTGCAAACCTTCTCTGCAAAAAAGTTGACTTACTGGGACAATTTTAAATGCTGATGGTAACCATGTATGGACTCAGATGTAGGCAGCATTATATTTCTTTCTGATTTTGATATCAAACCCAGTATCAGGATATTTATTGCTTGCAAAACTCAGTCTTTGAAACAACATATTTTAATAGGTTTGTAAATATGGAGTTTCTCTGATACTGTCACTGAAACCAAAGTGAAGGCCATTAAACTCAGAAAATATGTTTTTAACGTAAGTGCCATAAGGCTCAATCTCAAAGCTCATTTTGACCTTTCATTCCCTTCACTGGAGTTTGCCAAATCAACCTTTGCCACTGATACCCACATCAAAACACTTGACAGCTTTGCTAACCTCCAGCTGTGTGGATATTCTCAAATTACAAGGAAGGGATTTCTTGCAGGGTGAATTATGTTTTCAATCAGATGCAGTTTTGAATCTGGCCCTGCTTGGAAATGGAATTGGACCAGAGACACTCCCTCAATCTCAACAAATGTTAATTTATCCCTAAAAACCATGTCTGATTTCTAGAGGTACTGCTGCAAAGTCATTGAGAGGGAAAACATGCTAAAAATATCCAGAAGCAGGATATTCTGACCTGCCCAGCTGATGTTATGCTGCTTTCTTAAGTGTGCAAATTTTCTTCTGAAGATACTCAGGTTTAAAACTAGTACTTGCTGTCTGTAATAATGGGAATAAGCCTAATTTTTTTTATATAATTTATAAATATATATTAGATACACCATCATTCCTGTTTTGTTTGCTAAGCATTTTGTCTTAGTGTTTGTCCGAAGAGTCCCTAAAGATAATTTATCCAACATGGACATGGTCTTTCACTAGACCAGGTTGCTCGGGGCCAAATTCAGTCCAGCCTTGAACATTTCCAGGAATGTCTGAAATTTGTAGGAATGTCTTACAACTTCTCTGGGCAACCTGTTCCAGTATCCCACCACCCTCATAATGAAGTATTTCTTTCTTATATAACCTAGACATATTCTCTTTCAGTTTGAAGCCTTGTCTTGTCATCTTTCTTGTAGCCCCTTTAGGTACTGGAAGGTGCTCTAAGGTCTCCCTGACGCTTTCTGTTCTCCAGGCTGAAAAACCTCAGCTCTTTCAGCCTGTCTCCAAGGAGAGGTGCTCCAGCCTCCTGATCTCTTCCTTGGTCTTCTGTGGACCCACTTCAGCAAGTTTTTTGTTGGGATCCCAGAGCAAGATGCAGAACTCTAGGTGGGGACTCTTAGAGGGCCAGAATCACCCACATTTACCTGCTGGCCACACTTTTTGTGATGCAAGCCAGAATGTGGTTGGCTTTCTAGGTTCTGAGCCAGCTCACACTGAGCTTCCTGTCAAACAACAACCCCAAATTTTTCCCACCAGGGCTGGTCTTTATCAGTTCTCAACCCAGTCTGTATTTGTGCTTGGAATTGCCCCAAATGTTTTCCTCCATCTAAAAGTGATTTTTGCAGTCTCTATATTTTGCAGAAAGAATGATCAGTTTTTCATTTTCAATGGCTTATTTAATGTTTTTGGAAAGCTAATGTCATTCCTTTTGACTCCTCTTTGAAGAGAAAAGTGTAATCTTTCTTGTTCAATTGCTTGGGAACAATTGCTCTTTTTACTATAAGGATTTTCTAGATCTGAGTGACCAATAACCACTACTGCAGAAAATACTTAAAATTCAGTGATCTAATAGTCTCCATTTTATACTTTTTGGATGTGTTTCACTTCATATGTACATTCTAGGGAGAAAGGATACATAGTGCTCGCCTATGCCAAGTGTGAGAGTTATTTTTACTCCAGTTACCTGAATGAATATATTGATTTTCATTTCCATCTCAGCCTCAGTTCTCATTCCTTCTTCAGCTGAGGAATTCTCTCCATATTTCCATTTTCCATCTTACCTCTATTTCGTGTCATTTTGAAGTCTTCTTATCCCAGCCAGCTCTCTCCTGCTCTTTGCAGTCTTGGAGATCACTGTTAATGGACAGTGTAGTGAAACGCTACTTGCTCTTGATATTGTTGCTTTACATTGGCATGATATGGGAGCTGCAAGGAAATGTTTGGCTATCCCTAGATCAAGGGCAGGGCAGATGGAATGATTGCAGGATTAGGTTACTGAAATGTGGAAATTAAGTAGCTGAGATTTGTAAATTTTAAATTCCCAAAGATGGATGTCTTGAACAGACTTGGATGCACCTGAAAGAGTACAATGTTCATCCTTAAAAGAAGCGTGGACACCTTCTATTTTCAAGAACTTTAAGCTTGCAGCCAAAGATCTTTCTACATGTTAAATAAATATTAGCCTGTAGTGGGTGTTTCTTTCATGGAATTACTCAGCCTCCACAATCAGTGTGAACTTTAATTACTTACAATACAAATGATAGTTGTGAGTTATACCGGTAGCATCTGGCTACTCTGTTAAGAACAGTGCTCCTTCTCAGGAAACTGAATCTGAATCTTTTACTAGATAAACATCAGCTTCTCTGCAGTTTATTATTTTTTGCAAATATTTGGTCACTAGAAAAAGGAAGTTTGTCTCTGAAGGTATTTGCTCAAAGTAGTAGTAGACTTTGAATTGAAATTCAGTAATTTCAAAAGCTATTTTCCAAGGGAAAAATATTCCCTTGGAATATTCCCTTGGTGTAGAAAGATTAACATATTCATTAGTGAACCATTGCTGAAGACAACATTTTCAAAGAAACATCAACCAATTTCTCTTTCCCAGCTTATTTATATTTGTATACACAAACATAAATAAGCGGGGAAAATGAGGTAGCTAAAATGTAGCAATTCCATATCCAAATGCACATCTGTATTAATACTACTAGGAGTGTGACCTTGGGCATTACAGTGCAGTTGAGAGAAAAGATGGAAGACTAAGGATATGTATTTTCAGTTCAAAGGTTTCTATCTAAAAAGCCAACCAAAAGGCTTGAGGAAAACAAAATACGTTTAACATCCATATCCCTACATTTTGTATCTATTTGATTTAGCTGTGTTGGAGTTGAACATTACATGCCTATTTTAATTAGTTGCTTTATAGGAGACTAGTAAATTGGCTTTGTTGTGACATCTTTGGAGCAGTTGACTCTTGAAACTGTTTTGACCTCTTATTAGAAATATTTCAGGGGAAAAAATCAAACCCAAAACCTTTCCTAACCACTTTTCTTAAGTTTTTAGATTCTAGTCAGAGTCAACTGACAGAAAGGTAGCTGATGAAAAAAGAGTGGAAATACATTATTTACAGAATAGGTAGTGTCCTACTTGGTGCTTAAAACATTATCAAGGGGTAGTGACTTTAAATTGTTGGAGGTATTAGATTAGATATAAGGAAGAAATTCTTCACCTTGAGGCTGATCAGAAAAGTGGTGTATGCCCCATCCCTGGAAGTGTTCAAAGGCAGGTTGGATGGGGCTCTGAGCAACCTGGTCTAGGAAGGTGTCCCTGCTCATGCCAGGGGAGCTGGACTAGATGATCTTTAATGTTCTTTCTAATGCAATGCTTCAAATCACTAGCCAAAATATATTGAAATTACTTGAAAATATTACTTCAGGTAAAATCACTACTAAGTAAAGCTCTGAAAATAAAATTACCACAGTAACTTATTAAATGAATGATTATAATATATTAGTAAACTTG